>CM057848.1:48484247-48498631 GCA_030068395.1 Apalone spinifera | reverse complement strand
TTTGCATCCCTTTTCCGGAAAAGGGTGCCTGTGTAGACGTAGCCATATAGTATATAGTATCACTTAGAAAGATAGCTGTTATTTTTTTAAATTTGCAGATGAAGTTGTTATCCATACACTTCACAGATATTGCAACCTGACACAGGGCCTGAACAAAAGCCTACTTAGACTTCAATGAGCACTTGGTCACTTCAGTACCACATTAGTACAATAACATTTTAAAAAGAGGCTGCTATTTAAGAAGCACTCAGGGAATCCATGGTCTTTTTATTTTGATACTACAAACCCTCATCTGATCCTGAAAACCCTTGCTCACATAAGTAGGACTGCTTTAGCGTGTAAAGTTTTGCAGGATTGGAATCCTCTACTTGACTGTTCATATTCACTTTTTAATTCTGTGTGTCTGATTATAAATATTTTTAAATTTTTTAGGAAAGGTTAATTTAGGGATCAACAGACTAAGAGCAATCCAATAGGATGCATTATTTCTACATGAATGAGATTTGTTTAAGGTTATCTATAGAGTGCAAACAAAACAAAAGCTATGTTAAAAGAATATGACAATTGTAAAGTTGCACTCAAAAGTTAGTGAAAGGTAGAATTAAGGTTATCTGTGTAACCTTATCAGGCACAAAAAAAGATACATCAGCATTGGAAAAGGTTCAGAAAGGAACAACAAAAATGATTAGGGGTTTGGAATGGATCCCATATGAAGAGAGATTAAAAAGACTGGGACTTTTCAGCTTAGAAAAGAGGAAACTAAGGTAGGATATGATAAAGATTTATAAAATCATGATTGGTGTGGAAAAAGTGAATAAGAAAAAGTTATTTACTTATTCCCGAACTAAGGGTCACCAAATGAAATTAATAAGCAGCAAATTTAAAACAAACAAAAGGAAGTTTTTCATCACTCAACCTGTGGAACTCCTTGCCAGAGGATGTGGTGAAGGCTAGGACTTTAACAGGGTTCAAAAAAGACCTTGATAAATTCATGGAGGTTAGGTCCATCAGTGGCTATTAGCCAGGATGGGCATGAATGGTGTCCCTAGCCTCTGTTTGGCTGGAAATGGGTGACAGGGGAGGTATCACTTGAGGATTACCTGTTGTGTTCTTTCCCTCTGGGGCATCTGGTATTGGCCTCTGTTGGTAGATAGGATTCTGGGCTAGATGGATTATTGGTCTGACCCAGTATGCCTGTTCTTATGTTCTTACAGACAGCCTACTCTATTAGCCTCATTTAGCACGGACACGTTAATTGATAGGTTTTGTTTTTTTCTTTCTTTCTCTTCCCCCTCTTCCCTCTTTTTCTGCTTTATATTTCAAAATCTGTGCCCTTTGCTCCATAATATTTGTCATCTGGAAAAGTGTGTTGTGCCCACAAAAGCTCATGATACTAGTTATATGTTTTTGTTCGTCTCTAAGGTGCTACAGGACCATTGCTTCCATTTTTTGTGCCCAGCACTACAGTAGTTCCAGGAAGCCAGGAGGAGGCATTGCAGGGAAAGCCCTCTCAGCCTCTGTTGCCCTGTGAAGGAGCATGCTTAGTGCAGATACATTCTTTGAAGAGTATCTGGCAGCTATAATCAGATATATAAGAGTATAATCAGTCTTTTTCAGACAATTATAAATCCACCACATTAGGTTGATTTTCACAGAGAAAGTCCAAGACACCTTTTTAAGCCAGGGTGACCACAAGGCCAAATTTCAAGACCTTGGTACACAATATAGAAGCACTGGAGTTGAGTTTCTCAAAACCAGGTGGTGATTTTGTTTTAAGGATGGGCAAAACAGCACATTATTCCCTAAATTCATTTCCAGAAAGAGTTTAACTGTTTTAGCTGAAATTTCCAAAAAATGTTCATTCTGAGATGTCACTGGCTGATCTGACTATAATATGAGAGACACTTGTGGATAGCTCCAGTAGTGGCTTGAGCAGTTTTGGAGTAGGATTTTCAAAAGTGTTCATCAATTGCTTAATTTTGCTTCTGCTGAAGTCAGTGGTAAAAGCTGGATTGATTTCAGTAGGGGTGAAGTTTGGCCAGTGCTAAGTACTTTTGAAAATCCCACCCTTAAACTCCAATTGAATGTGCCTTATCTGACAAAGACTATGGCCCTTTAGCCAATATAAATCAATGGAGCTCCACTGACGTAAATAGAGCTGCACTGATTTACAATGGTTTAGGATCTGGCTCAATAAATTGTAAAGTGATGGATGCTAAATTTCAGAGCAATATGAATTTCTGAAATATCCTGGGTTTTTTTGTTTATTAGCTGCATTTAAAAAAAAGGCTTTAATATTTTATGTTGTTCCAAATACGTTAGTTCTATTGTTAGCTTCACAAATATTTTAAAGGCAAATGAATAAACTTAAACTCATATGTTCTCAATTATACCTTAACCAATAACTGCTCCAGACTAGCATCCTCATGTGGGCCTCTCAGTCAGATAAAAGTGTCTCCAATGAGGAGTAAACATACATCCTAAAACACCCTGAAGAATACTGTAATTCCAAATTGATTTTTCAGTTACTCAGCTGTTGCATCCATGGACTTATATTGTCTCAGTCCAGAAAGCCTTAATTTGCAATACATATTCTTCCTTTTTAGACAAAAATACATCAAAATCTGCTGAAGTCCATAATATAATTCTCAAGTTAAATAAATTACTGAAGGGAAGGTTATTTTTCATCAGACACAGGTGTTTTTGGGGATCATGGAGAATAATCTTTTCTCCTCCACATTGTGGGTAATTAGCATATTCAAACCATACCAATTGGACATAATGAGATGTGGAGGTGTATTAATCTATTCACAGAAGTAAAACAATATTTTAAACTAACAAATGTATTTGAACAGATGTGCATTTACTTTAATTTTGTCCTGTGTTATATTTACCATTTAGCTTAGCTTACCAGTTTTGTGTAGTATGCATGGCAAAAATACATCACTTGTTTTTCTCAATACATTATGTGAAAATGAAATTACAATTAGGTTATCCTCTTTATTTGTTAATTTAAGGGTAACTTTGCAGAAGTTTATGCAACAAGGGTGAAAGTCTTGCCCTAATTAAGTCAATGGAAAAACTTCCATTAATTTAATTAGGATTAGGTTTTTCACCTTAAGTGTTTGGAAAGATGATTTTAGTAATGGGAAGTAAATATGAAGAAAGGAACGTACAGTTTGGGGATTAAAACACCAGATTGAGAAACAGAAAATCTGGTGTGACAGATACTGTAAGTCCATGCAGTCTCTTTAGAACCATTGTGTTAAATCTATGAATGTTTGATATGTGACTGTGTATATTCCATGGGCAAAGGTTACCACAGCTCATACAAGAACTCAAAATGGTATGGAGTAAGTACTGCCAAAGACTGTAAACAACTCCAGAGATGCACCATCTGATGAGGTAGTTTGAATATAGTGGTTCAAGCTGGGTATTTCAGAGACTAGAAGACAAAGAAAGGGTTTTTTATATAAAAAGCCGAGTTAAAATAGAATAACGGCCTTGCTTTTTATTCATCAAATAGATAGGACCTTTGATTCAACAAGCAGACATGACCTCCTAGGAAGACCCTCAACTCTTCTTGAATGGGCATACTTCAGTAAGTATGTAAATCTGTTTTTTTGTTTTATAGGTTTTCTCTGTATGTTTATGTCTTTCAGCTTGCCTCATTGCTTGCTTTGGAAGAGCTGTCAGTCGTAAAAAGCATTGCCAATATTGTTAGAGAGAACTACAGAGCAGAGGGATAGATGTTTCTCAGACTTACCAAGACATAATATAGAGTAAGGAGCTGAGGCTTAAAACCTCAGCTCACTAGGAAGCAGGTCTGGGGCCCTGCCAAGAGAAAGTGATTTAGAAGACAAACCTGGCAATGTAGGGACTTATTCGAAATTGACCATAGGAGGAAAATGATGGACATGGATGTGTCAAAGGTGTAGTTATCCTTGAAAGTGTGTCATCCAGGTCCAGCTTTACCATCGACGTGTTGCGTAGTCTTGGGGAAGTTACTTAGTAGAGCTGGACGGGAAAAAGTTTTTGAGATTTTGATATTTTCCCCTGTCCTCAAGCAGAATGAAACATTTAAATCTCAAACATCCTTCTGAACAAATTTGACTTGAGTCAATCAGAACATTTTGTTTTGATAATTTCAACTGTTTTCATCAAACTTTTGACTTTTTTACTACTGACCAATTTAAAATTCAAATAAAAAGGTGCTTTGAAAATAAAAACAGAATTTGAATTAACTTGTGCCACCACAAAAATTATCCTAGTAGCTTAAAAGGAAATGATCAATTCCACCCCCTGCAAAAGCACCACAGAATCCCTAGAAAATACATCAGATATTAAACTGATACTATACTCATGGACTCTAGTCCCGAGCCAAGAGCAGTTATTTCCCATCTCAAAGTCTCTACTCAAAGTAGTAAGTTTTTAAAAAGTCAGACTGGAGAAAAAAAAAAGCTCTGATTCATACAGGAGTGAGTGTAAGGAATATAGTCACACAGTACTGGCTTGAAGTAGCACAGCTTCCTGTGGTTGAAAGGCCCAAGAACTATCTTTATAAGAGTAGTCAGTTTGGCTGTTACTTTCCCCCATAATCACATAATATATTTTTCTATGCACTGCAAGTCTTTTAGAAAGAGGCATGATGGTTTCTGGTCACAAATTGCTGGATAGTCTCTTTAAAAGAATTACACTTCTTCTATATAAAAGAATCTGTACAATATAGGTCAAGATAGAAGATAATACGTTTCTTTACAGAAACCATTAAAGGATAATGTAGTCAGCCTTAAATAGCATAATGTGCAGGTAGGAATAAAATACAAATTCATTGTATATAACGTTATATAAAAATGTACCAGATAGTATGTAGGATGCTGCAGAGCGGTGTTGATGTTAATGCACTCATAATCAGTAATGCAAAAGATCTAGCTAATATTATAGAGTTATGAGAATAAATGTTGAATTTAAAAATTATATGGGTGGAATTTCACTGTGTGAGTTTTGATACAGACAGCCCCTCTAAAGTCAACACAATACTTATGCAAATGCACATTATATTTCACAACAGATGTCATACACCCCCTCCACTCAACTCCAATCCACCCACATGCAAAGTCCAAGGGCATGATTTTGTATAGGGACATTCTGCAGGCATTGCAGAGTATTGAACTAACTCATTTATTTTAAATACATTCTGTAGTGTGCTATGCCATTTGGGCCTGGAAGGACATATGAGCAGAGCTTGGTTCTCTGTTGTGAGCTGTGATTTTTGGGCTAGATGCATGGGCAACTCTAGTATCTTTTGGGGGCAGGGAAGGAGTGGCCTGTTGAGTCCAGGATTACCCAGGGTAGGTCTTCAACAGGTTATGTTGTTTCAGACAAACTATCAAAATCCTTATAAAGACAACCAGGATTTGGGACTCATCATGAGAACAAGGAAACCCTGAGATTGAGAGCAGTGAAGAAGTTTGTAGTCAAGTTCCAGTCTGGGGTCAAATCTAAAGATCAGAGTCCACGTCGGGTTTCAGGATCTGGATCAGGAAATAAAGTGCAAACCAAGGCAATGTCAAAGCCAGATCAAGAGCAGGAATGGTCATGGCAGTTACAGGACAGTCATGCAGTTGGCTGAATGCTCTTTGGGTTTATATAAGACAAGGAGCTAGTCAGGAGTCAGGAGGCTATTGCTATCAGAGCCCTTTAGGTGAGACTTCTTGTGGTAGCATGGAGGTGTCTACTACTGGGCAGTTCTGTAAGCCCAGGTTTGAGATGTGCTAGACCTTGCAAGAAAGGATCTCAGTGTCCTAAACCAGTGTTTCTCAACCTTTTTTTATAAAGTACCCCTTTTTACAAAAAAAAATTATAAGTACCCCCAGTACCTAGAGTTTTTAGACACACACATTTGTTTTCTACTGTTGCAACACATTTGTTTAAACAACTTATCATAGCCGGGCGGGCGATACATTTTTTAGGTGTAAAAAGTACAAAAATAATAAAGCGCTGTAAAACTTAAAACAAAAATTCAGTTTTCTCCAAATTTCAGTTGTGCTGATGTATCCCTCCTCTCCCCCCACCCCAACTTCTCTTGACTACCCCTAAGGGTACTCATACCACTGGTTGAGAAACACTGTCCTAAACAACAGAAGAATGAATTTCCATAATGTGGTAGTTGTTCTTTGTTTGGTTTCTGCTATTAAAAGTTGAGAGGAAAGAGTAAAATAAAACTACAATCCGTAACATAACTTCTGTGGATTTGCTTGCTATGACATTTTCTTTCATTTTTATGCTGCTCAGTTTTAATGTTAACAAACCAAAGCAATAAGATGAAATCAAGCACACCATGTTATAAATGTTAACACAAAGTCACTCAAGTAACCTGTTGACAGATTGCTAAGCTGTCATGTAGGATACCAGTCACTGATAGACACTTTAGAGCCTTACATGCTGAGCCAATGAATACTCACTGATTATGTAGATGTCTGCAGTTTCCAGACAAGGAAACAATAGTGCTGCCGGTGATTTACACAATACCTCATGTGTCTTTAACACTTGAATAAACCGTATTGATTAGACATTTTAAACAAGTTGACTTTATGTTGGTCCCTCCAAAAGTAGAGGTTGTTGGTGTGGCAGGATGTTTTCCTTTCAGATGAATGCAGACAACTGAAGCTGGAAATAATTTCTTTATTCCTGATTTCATGTTAAGTAGTTCTCTTTAGGATTAAAGAAAAATGAAGTTATTCAGTAAGTTTCACATATATGGTAAAATAATGTGAATAGAAACTATAATGACACTGAGTCATTATGACTTTTATTCCAAAATAGTCCACAATGTTCAACTACTTGACATAGAAATTGAACAGTACCTTTGAAATTCAGCTTTTCCTGGAATAGAGGGTACCAGCAAGGTGAATGCAGGGCACACTGCATATTGTACAACACTATCTACAGGAAAAAATTCTAGCCAAAGAGCTCAGAAGAAACCCCTTCTTTTAAGAAGAGTGCTCTGGGACATTTGGGCCAGATTCCAAGCTCACAGATGGTGTTAGATTCCCATTGACTTCAGGGAGCTTTTGGATCAGGCCCTTTATGTCCTGGCAAAACCTGGTTTTGGTTGTGTAGGATTTTTTTTTTTTAAGTCTTAACAGAAATGCATGCTACAGTGAACTGAATGGAACTCATTTTATCTATTGCTGAGAGGGATAAATGAGCTCTCTCTGTCTTATTATAAAAACAAATCTGATCAGGTGGGGCTACCTTCAATATAATAGGAAAGTGTTGACTTTATGTACATGTTTTCTCTCCTGTTCTCTCTGATTTACATTTTTCAGTGAAAGGAGATGTCTCTATCAATATTGTCTTGCTTTAAAAATAAAACAAAAACCTGAATTTGCTGCTTTCAATGTGAAATCTATTAAAACATTAGCCTCCTCAAGATTCAATCTGAACTGCACATAGCAAGAAGCTGCATTCGTTAATCATTATGTGAATGATTTTTTCATCCTTCAACAGTTAGAAATGAGGTGCTTTTGTATGAGAGCGAGACAGGAGTAAAAAAAGGCTTTGGGGGTAATCTGTATGGGGAGAAGCACAGCAGTGCGGTTTTACTAATATCAGCAAATCTCCTTGTGCAGATCCTGAAAGACTGTGCCACTCTGCATAAGCCATTATCAAAGCTACACTTTTATGTATAATTATTGGCGAGCATTTATATAGTGATACGGCTCCTTGTATATTGTCATCTGTATTTTGTTCACAAAGTTGTCTGTAAATGACTCACATTCAATGCAAGCACAATACTTTGCTACTGTTCTGCATAAATCTCATCAATAGCTGATGAAACATCAACAGTCTCTGTTAAATGGACTGTACGAGCTTCTTCAGTTTCAATATGAAAAGTACAAGGATAAATGGCAGAATGTGTCACATACAGTGCAATCAATGGATTTGTCGTACTGTAAATATTCTGCTGAGAAGCTGTGGGGAAGTATCTCTGTGGCTTGGTAATGAGTTTTTATCATCTAAATCACTGTAATAGCTCTTGCTTCTTTTCTAGAGACAACGACCAACATAGTTGCCATATGATGACTCTGATGGCTTGTATAAAATGAACTGGTGGTCCCAGTTCAGTTCTTATTAGACACAGTTTTTAATTAAAAGTGGCTCTGTTTTGATATCCTCCTTTGCAACCTCAACAATGAAGTGAAGGATATAATGGGCATGGAGAATGGATTACTCCATCACCTTTTTTGGGCTCCCTAAAGGTCAGGGTCCTAAGCGGGTATGGTTGCATAAATAAGTCTAAACTTAGGGTTCAGCTGATTTCTACTTGGTTCAAAACTTGGTGAGGGGAAAAAAAGTTATGGGAAGAAGTAAGATATACACTACCTCTAGGCCTCCTGTTCCTGTTGCGTGTTGGGGTTTGGTTTGGTCTGCAATGCAATTTAGAGCAGGAAATACTTTAAGCTTTGCCATCCTGCAATGGACTGTTCTTGCAACTTGATATGAGCACTTAAGTCCTTGATATGCCTCCATAAAGCAGGGGCTCTAAGGGTATACTGTGGGGCCCACTAAAGTGGCTTTATAGAAGAGCAGTATTATCGTATAACAAGGGGACCACCAACTAATTGCCATGGCCGCTTATTAGTCGTTTATGCTGATGGAACAGTCCAGTCCCTATTCTTGTCACAAACAGATCCTGATTTTATTCTACCTTGTTTATTATGGCTAAGAATTTACCAGAGAGTTTGGATGTATAATTTTCGGAGTATGAGCAGATTGTGAATTGTTTGTTTTGACTGTTCTCATTATTAATCTCACATAATTGGTTGCATCAAACTGTTTTTGATTCTTGAGTGAATGAATGAAACATTTTAAAAAGCAAAATGAGTATATAATGAATAGTGAGAAATACACACATGTGGTCTGATTTTTCAGCTGAATAATAACTGAACAGCCAAGCAGTGGTTAATCTCAGGAAACAAATAGTCTGACCCTAATGGCCCACAATAACATTTATTTAAATATTCACAACAAATGGGGTAGTTCTTTAATGTTTACTCAGGATAGTGCTGAGAACTATTGGGTGATAATCTATGGGATATTAAAGTCCTCTATTATCTGGTGAAGATATCAGTTATGAATCTAAAATCTAAGCCTCACTGATAGCATATTTTCAATGCTCTAATCTCAATACTAGCCCATTTACAATGCCCTCATCATCCTCAGTTGTTGCTTGAAAACTGACCTCCATAATTTCTGGCAATGGCTAGTTAGTTTTCATAGCTAATGTATTTGTTATGCAGACAAACTTATATCAGATGGCCTTATTTTCCTCTGCCTTGCTTCTTCTGGAGTCATTCATTCATGCGCAAAGTGGGTGTAAAACAGTAACACTTTGATTTCATCATATCCTTTATGCTCAGTGATCTGGTCCCATTCTACTCATTTTAGATAACCACTTTTTCTTGGTATCTCATATCTGTGTTCTTTTGGGTTTTTTTCCATTTTAACATATTGATGCTGCTAGCCCTGCTGTCTTTATTATTATTATTACTATTAATACTAATAATACATTTATTCACTAGATGGCTTGGGTCAGTTCTAATTAAAACCAGGCACTATAGCCAGGAACAGTGATCAGTGTTCTTAAACTGCTCAGTGAGGTGCACCAAATTGTGTTGTGTATCCACTCTATGCTTATGTGTCAGGAATATTTCTCATCACAAATTGCTGAAGTAAAGGTTTAATTAAGGTTACCAGAATAATCTGTTGTCACTCTCTTTACTCCACCAAAAATATGGAAAGCCCAGAAATCTCTGCAGCAGGGATAACACCTCCCCTTAACTTCAGCTAAAAGATATGGAAGAACATCCTTAAGAACAGACACAGGCTCTGCAAAATGTTCTCATGGACCATATATCTACTAACAAAATCACTGTCAAAGGCCAAATGACAGACATTGTGTCCACAGCACACTGACCCAGAGGAAACAAGCTATTTGCCTGACAGCTCTGTGAACTGTGTGGAGTAGCTGTTATTGTCATTTGAGAGAACTGGGTGTAGCTGGAGAGACCAAAGAGTCCATTTTAGAAAGTTGGCTTCTACATGGCAGGCTTCCCTCAACATCAAATGGCTGCAATAAATAGTGAGTTAAGAGTTATTTCTATTTAAATAAAACAATTTGAGTAGTAAAAGGCACTTTATGCTTTAATAAGGCAAACAACACAGGGGCTAGCCATCTATCCCATTAGCTCTGATTGCGTATGAAGAAGAGTACATGGACATTATGGTTGCTGGGTCATAAACTTTCCAGTCCCCACCACCAAGCACTAGTAGGAGCAAGCAGCAGTGAGAACAGGCTATGTACTTCTTGCCAGAGGTAGCAACAGATACTGTTTGTTGCACCCCCTACTATCCACTACCTCTTGATTGCAAAAAGACGATTGTCTTCCCCCAACACTCAGAGCAATGGCTCGTAATTTACTGTTGCCTGTTCTGCCACATGATAACTGGTTTGTGGGGCCTCCTCCTAGCCTATTTTATTAACCGTGGATTATATTTTGGTCCATGCACCAATGGCACAAAATGCCATATAGCTATCCTATCAATAAATACATTACAGTCAAGCTGCCAACGAGTTTAATGAGAGCTCAGGACAATAGGGGGATCTGGTGCCTGTGCGGAAGCAGAGAGAATATGCATGGACACTTCTGTCATTCTATTACATCCCATGGGAACCACTTTTATCATGATGTGTGTCAGTACCCTCTGCTTCTTCCATAGGAGGTATAAACAAGTACTATACCCAGCACCAGAGATTAGAACTAAGGAGAATCTACTAAAAAAAAAAAACCATAAAATTTTCCTCCCTTCTCAAGTCCCTGCCTAAAGTAGGAAGCAATCTGACCCCAGGACTCCTCCACTGAGAAATTAATTTGTCCTTTCTTTTATTCCATAATATTGAATTACTTAGCAAATATAATACTAAGTAATTCAATCTCTTAGTATATTTGTCATTAAGTACTAAATACTGTCACAAATTACTTACAGAAAAAAATCACATTATTTTCCTAATTATCATTAATTGAATTAGTAATTTTAATTTATGTGTTTTACTGAAGAAAAATCTCAATTTAATGTGCTACATAATCTAAGGACATCAGCAAGTAAGCAACAAAGGCCAAATCCGTCACAGTGCTCAGCACTTCCACCTTCTTTGAATACTAGAGGTAACTGTAAGGAATCTTCCATTTCTACAAACATATTACATGAACCAAGGTAAATAAAATCAGCTCTTGTCAAAACAAAGCTTATTATGAAAGATCAAAGCAGAAAGACCAAAACTAAATTAGAGCCTCAGCAGTTACCCGAGTTATTTCAGTTAGGGTCATTGATCTATTTCTCTGCTTTCTCTGAAACAGATGCAAACCTGAAAACATTGCTAACTTAACCATGATAATATAGCCTAGCCAATGCATTGTTTTTAGAAGAATATTTTTATGTTTAAAGTATTTTTCAAGTTCCAGTCCCAGCACTACTCCCTATTGGTAACTTCACATGCTGACTTTCTTTAATCAGTGGGGGAGAAACCAAAGAAAATACTACTTAAAAAAACAGAATTAGTTCTTAAAGAAGGACACAGTAGCCCACAGAACAGTTTTGTGAAAATGTATTCAATGATTGTATACTTTAGGATGTTTTAAGTTAACCCAGTGAAGCAAATGCAAACCTAAATAATGTGATAGGCCAAATTCTAGCACAATTCCACAGAATACTAGGGATGAGAGAAAATTACAGAAGATGCACCTCACCATGTGCATACCCAGGGGAGTGCTTCCCAATTTGAATAATGTTTGCTCAAATGTGTGGAGAGGATAATACGGGCCTCATTTCGCTTCATATATATATATATATATATATATATATATATATACACACACACACACACACACACACACACACTTCAGCAATCTAATCATTTCCAATAAATGTTTATTGATTGTCAATAACTTGTAATAGTTTACAAGTAATTTCTAATATGAAACAAGTATGTTTGAATAGTCACAATTAAAGTGCAAGCTGACATTTTACATGGTAATATTATTTCTAAATGACTTCAGCATTTAGAGCAAAAATGAAGAGTAATTCTAAATTATTTCCGATGAATTCATCATACATTACTGTTACTTCTTTTTGGTGATTTAAAAATTGCTACTTTTCTTTGACCATTAAACTCAAAATGGTAATGCATATATGTAAAGTGCACATAGACCAGCAATAAAGTACCCGTGTGTGTGGGTACCTACTGATATTGAAGATATAATGACCTCCTCTGTGTCTGACCTAATTTTACTTATGGCAGAAAAAGTCTTTTTTTTTTCAGTAGTTCAGCACTTCTGTATTATAACTTTCATCCTTCACTGCACATACATTTGCCCTATCTTGTGAAGCTATAAACCTTGTAGAAAGGGTGTGGGGTTAACCTAAGCAATGCATTCCCTCGTCACTTTTTCTCAAAGGTGGGACATAGGGTGATCTTTTTCATAACCACTGATACTCTATATTCTGTTACCTGTCCCTTAATCTGCAGTATGCGATGGTGCTAATAATAAAGGCTTAGCCAGGGTAACTGCCAAATATCACAAACTAAGCATTGCTTTTCCATTACAACCACATGTCCCTGTAGCAATAAGAGTATATTTTAGAATATAATTCATCTTAAAGATTGTCAGAAGTTTTTGACATAAATGTTCCCATACATAAATTGTTTTGTGGTGGGTTTGAGACAAGTTGCTACACAGCTGACATCGCCATTTTATACTTCAGTATCCACTGCATGGTATTGTCTTTTGAACAGATATAAACTAAAACCTTTTCATTCAGCTATCAGCCAAATGAGGAACTCAACCCTAACTGCCCACCCCCTGCATTATGGCTGCAGTGCTTTGGCTCACTCCTGTAGCTCAATGACCTGTCATGTTTGGATACTCTCTGAAGTGCTGTTTGCAAGGCTGGTTGTTTATTTGCCACTCTTGGCAGCAGTCTGCCAGATTGTAAGGGATTAGGAAGACTCTTACAGGTACTTGGAAAGTTGGATTTGTGTTACTATAGAAGATGTAGCAATGGGAGGCTGAGAGCCAAGCAACAAAAAAAGTGGACATATCTGTTATGGTGCACACTAGTATTTGAAAAATATGCAGCCATTGTTCTATTCCCCACTGCAGCTGCTGAGAACCACTCTCCTGTGACTTATGCTGCCTTCTCTGGTTAGAGGAAGTTATTTTCAGTGCCATAATGAAATGAAACAAAAAGACTAATTGTAAGTTTGTTTCTCTTGAAAGTCCTTTTCATTATGATGCTTTTTGCACAATAAGTATCATTTGCAGGTATGTGAAATGCTTAGTCACAGGCATTTTTTCTTACTGTCCCAGTATGTAAGCAAACCACTTACTGGTATTTCTATTTCTGGCAGGAGTTCATGAGCTGCATCAAAAGATTACTTCCCCGTTCCCACTCTATCCCTTCCTCAAAAATAATAATAAAAAAAAGCAGCTGAGTGAAAACTCAAATAATTAGGGCATTTTTTTCATTAGCCTGATCCTTAAAACTTTTAAAGCAACTGGCTCATCTTTGTTCTCTTTTTCATGTCTAATGTAACTGAACATTTGCAGTCACATCTAGTATTGCTCGTGCTGGACCAGCATAAAAATGATGAGGATTGTACATTACCTTATGGTTATGTCTGTAGGTGATACGAATCTCCAATGTATTTGCCTCTCATAATATCATAGCCTACTTACCCTTTCTTTTCTGAATAACAAGCAGAAAATTAGAAATTCTTTTGATATCTTCTTAAGTATTGGCTGAACTATAACTACTGTAATCACCAGTCTGTTGATTAATATAGATGATTTGCTCCATTGATCAAACCCATCTGCTTTTATATATTTTAAGGCATACAAGTGGCTGTGTTATATACCCACACAGAAACCAGAAGTACAATGATAAGAGAAGGAAATGCTGTATAGCTAGCTACTCAATATCATTATTGCCCAGAATATCAAGAGGAAAAGAAAGAAAAAGGATACCATCAAGCTACATTCAGTGCTAAGATTGCAAACATTTTATTTCAGCCCTAAGGCCCATTTCAAGTTATGCATAATTCTCCATAAAGGGCCTGATCCAAAGGCCACTCAAATTAAAGAAAGACTCTATTGACTGCAATGGGCTCTAGATCAGGTCCAAACTATATACTATACTGTATACACATAAAAAGAAGGTGATTCTACAAGCCAATCATCAATAGACATTTATAGATATGAGAATAAAACTAGTGATAGAAATGTAGCTGTGTTAGTCTGGTGTAGCTGAAACAAAATACA
>CM057848.1:48468089-48484147 GCA_030068395.1 Apalone spinifera | reverse complement strand
TCTTAAAAGGCTTTTGAAGCAGGATGCAGGTAATCAAGTCATTGAGGCAATGTCTTTTCCGGTTGAAATGGCAAGAAACTGTTTTTTCTTTGTGATCCTGTCAAATATCTGTTTTGTGGGCATTGATCCTTTGGCGAAGTGTCTGAACACATATGAAAAGGACAAATCAAAGGACATTTTTTTTAATTGTATCCTTTGGTATATATGGTTGTGACAATTTTCTTCCACTATTTGATCTGAGGAAGTGGGTCTGGCCCACAAAAGCTCATCACCTATTAAACCATCTTGTTAGTCTTTAAAGTGCTACATAGTCCTGTATTTTGTTTCGAGAATAAAACTAGGCCTTCTAATCTCATTATACAGTTTTGAACATTTTTCAGGGAACTACCATTAACAGTGCTGTAAATCCCAGGCAACAAATTAGAACCACAAATCGAAACCAACCATGTCTTTGTTCATAATCTTTAGTTATTATGGATAATATTTCCAATAGCACCTAAGGCTTTTGGAGCCTAAATTCCATTCCAAAAGGGATTTAAGCATTTAGGACTCAGAGCCTAAATCTTATTGTCAATGGTACGTAGATGACTAAGGCTGTAAGATATTAGGGAGCTTAAATCCTATTGAAACGAATGAGAGTTAGGCACCTCAATACTCTTGAGGATTTGGGCCTAAGTGTTACACCACTTTGAAAATGGGATTTAGGAGCTTTGGAAAATTTTACTCAGTATGTATTTTGACACAAGGAAACTTCAAATATATCGGTGTCTTTTAATTTAGGTCAATTTCCTGATAATATCTATGGATTTAGATGGCTAAGGTTAGCCACCCTAGTGTCAATATTTTGGCACTGAGAGTGATATTTTCAAAAGCATCCAAGGTATCAAAAGCATCTAGACAGTAGGTATCCCGGTATCTTCCAGTATCCCAGACTAGCTACCCTGAATCTTTTAAACACATCCATTATTACAAAATATTTTTCAAAATAACGGGCATGATATTTGGCATCCCTGTAATCCTCATTCTATGAGGCTTAAGGGATGTCTCGAAATAGCATGTTATTTTGAAATTTGGTGCTGTTTAGACGTGCCAAATTTCGAAATAAGCTATCTTGAAATACAATTGAAATAAGATACGCAATATGCATAATGCAAATTGAGTATCTTATTTCAAGTTAGGCTTCTATGTAGATGCACCCTAAGCATTTAGGATTATCAGTCTCATTCATTTTAATGGGATTTCTGCCCCTGCATTATTTAAACATGTTTGAAAATTCTATCCTAAATTCCTGTATATCCTTTGTGTTCTTCAGTTTTTATTTTGGTTTTGTGATCAGTGTAGCAATTGTATAGTGAGGAGAAAACTGTATGACTCCTCTGACATAACAAAGACTGGTGGCATGACATTTCTATCTTTGGCCTTGCTTTAATTATGTTCAGTGCTGACCCTCTAGTGTAGATGCAGTACCAGAGAGCACAGCTTTGATAGCAGTGTTTACATGAATGTTTGATAAGCATCTGTCAGCTCTGAGCTCTCTACAAGACTGTGTAACACAAAAAGCAGCCAAGGAACCCTGGCGCTTTTGCCACTTGAAAGCATAATCTAGTGTGCTTTTTGAATTTCAAATCAGTACAATGCTTCGGGGTTTTTTTGTAATTTAAAATGTATGTATTATTTACTATAAGAATATATTAATCAGGGAAGACAATTGCTACTTTTAGTAAAATGTGGCTTTAAGGAGCAAGGTCAGGATATCTTTTACTGCATACTTATCATATATAATTTTCTTTGTTCCCTCTGGATATAAAATGGCACACAGATTAAATTGATTTGAATGTTGACTAGACTATTAAGTAGACATGAGAAATTACTCACAAACATTTTGACGACTTCTGATTAGTTTTTCATTTTTTCACTCTTCCCTCACACCTTAGGTGCCTTTGGGGAACACATCTACAAGCAAAGCTTTGTGCTAATATTAGGAGAGGCTGTGTGGACTTCTGACTAGGGAACTTGAGATTAGTCAGGAGTTTTACTGCCATATATGCTGCAAGTATGGCCTCTGTATTGCCATCCCTAACTAGACTGTAAGCCTGTGACGGACAACCTGCTGCTCATTAGGGTTCTATGTGTGGCCCACAAGACATTTTGTTTACTGTTGTCCAAGCGCAGGTTGTCAAATTCTGAGTTTCTGTCTGCATAAGTTTTTCCCTATCGGTATTGCTAAAGTGACATGTACATAAAGCAAGGGCAGATGAAGTGAGGTGCATGCTAATTGCACACAACATTGACAATGAGAGCCGTGCACTCCCTCTACATCCAATCAAAGCAGTGCTATGGTTCAATATGGTTCAAACCCCACAAATTCTAGGTGTGCAATCGCAGTTTAGAAAACTACCCTATCCTGGAAAACTGACTTTGTTATGACAATCTTGTGGCTTAAGGAGAACCACTTCTGAGACCCACTCACTAGTCTAGATTGCCCATCACTGTTGTAAGCTGTTTGGGGCAGGCACTGTCTTTTACTAAATGTTTAGCAGAATGGGGCCACAATCTCAGCTGGGACCTCTATATGCTCCTACAGAAAAAGTTAACCCTCTAAGTTCAGGTCATCCAAGTAATGGAAACAGTACCATGAGACTTTTAATTGATCACTCATACATCTTGAATATTGAATTGTGAATACTAAACATTCACAGAAAAATTGTTCATGAGAAATCAATAGGCTGAAATCAGACAATACAAAATGTGCACTGAATGATGCCCTCCATATTTCAGTCCACCAAATAACCATTCATTCATCACTCAAATCCCCCCTAAGCACTAACTCCTTCTGTGATGTCCAAAAGTGAGACAATCAAATATATTTAAAAATTCCTATTCATTCACTCCTCTTGACTTCCCTGTGCATCTTCTCTTCTCTGTACCAAGCTTGTATTGACTGTAAACACATCGAGGCAGGAACAGATTATATGTTGTGTCTTAAACAGAATTAAGCACATTGTCAGCTCCTAAAAATATAAATAGTATTCATTTCACTGAATGAGCAAATCAATAAAAAACAGTCAATTCATGAACAATGGAGGAAAGAAAGGACTGAATTCTCTAACCAAATAATTTGATATGAACTGTTTGCCCACATGTACTTTCTTTGCTTCTTTTCAGCAAAATTAACACATATCTACTCCTCATTTATTATGTCTGACGTTATGTACCTAAGTGGCATTTCATGGGAATATGAAGGGGAAGAACATTATGTTTGTTGATTTACCCTTCCTACAACTGTTCTATTGTATAGTTACAATGAACTAAATTAATTTGTGGTGTATTTCCATTGATTTCCATTTAAGGTAGAAAATGCACAGTAGCTACCGTCAGTAAAATTGCATTGTGGATTAATTTAGTCCTATTTCTACAGGCACCTTGTAGAAATTTGAATCTTTTCACACAGTCATAGTAAGCATTCAGATTATTCCACTAGATTAAATGCTGGGCAATAAAATGCGAATGAGTGTTTATCAATTTAACTGCAATGTTCCAATTTCCTTTTCTTTGTAGGTTTTATGTCCCTGGCAAATACGAGTACAATCATAAATACAAAACTTAAACCTATTATTTCTTGAAAGAAAGGAATAGGTGGGAAGCCAGGAATTATATAAGACTTGATCTCACTCAGGATATGTCTACACTGCAGAGTTTTTGCACAAAAACTCACAGAGAGTCCACACCTCAAGCGCATTTTTGCACAAGATAATTTACAGTGAATCGACAGAACAGAGGGGGTTTTGTGGTGTAGGCATTCCTCTTTTTATGAGGAATAACTCCTTTTTGCTCAAGAGTTATTGTGCAAAAAGGTGTATGTGGACTTTCAGCGGGGAGGGGAGTTGCGCAAAAACAGCCTCTCTCAAGAAGCACAAGTTGTCTGGTGGCCATTCTGTTAATGGCTATCAAAGCTTTCTTGCAAGAGGGAGTCCATGCAGCGTGGACACGCTCTTCCGCAAAAAGCTTCTTGTGCAAGAAGCCTGCACTGTAGACATAGCCTCAGAGATGGAGCAAACTGTGGTGCATATGATTGAAATGTGCAAAATATTGAGCTGGATAGGCAGTTTAAGAGAAACCCAATCTGGCATTACTAAGAATGTTGTTATGAGATCACTACATTATACCTGCTTAGTTATAAGAGTAAAGCCAAAAAACCGTAGCATACAGTTAGATTCTTCATTCACATGTCAAAGTTAAGAATAAGACTTAAATCAATGACTAAGACACTCATTGAAATCTCTACCCATATTTTATTTTGAAACTGTTTGACTTGGTGTGGAATGCCAATGCTTTACTTTCACCTGGAGTTGTGTTGGAGCTCAGGAGATCTGTGTGCCCTACTGTGCCATATCTGATGCTTTTCAGGGTCAAGGACAGAAAGTGCACTAACCTAATTATGTGGACCTTGATATTGCAGTTCTTCTTCAGGACATTGATTTCATTCGAGTACTGCCTGTAAAAAACAAAACAAAAATTAAACAAACAACCTTCCCCTCCCCCCAGCGAGCAAAGTAGGGCTCATTGGGTACACCTATATTGAAATTAAAAATTTGCAGGATGGACACAGCTGGCCTGGATCTGCTGACTAAGGTTTAAAGGACTCTCACTAAAGGGCTAAAAATTCCTGTGTAGATGTTCAGGATTGGGCTACAGCCCAGCCTCTGAGATTCTTCCCTCCTCATGTGGTCCTAAAGCTCAGCCACCAGCCCAAACCCAAACTCCATAGCAGTTTTAAAGCCTGAGCCCCACAAGTGGAAGTCAGCTGCTATGGGCCAGCCATGGTATTTAATTGCAGTGTTGACTTACCCCCTATCTCAAAAAAGCATTTCTAATAAAATAGCCTAATGAATATGTGGTTACTCATCAGATAGTTATCTGGAGCATTTACTCTTTTAGGGTTAAAATCAGAACCTACCTTAGCTGACACAGCAAGAATTAACTAGTCAATGTTGAAATGCCCTGCCACCTACTGGAATCTACAGCTTTGAACTAGCTGTCCAGTCTCCTTACACATTGGCAAGTAGACCCGAGAGAAATTTTTCAGTTGAAACTTTTTTTGCTGAAAAAACAAACAAACAAACAAACAAATTCTGGTTGATTTAAACATTTTCTGGATGTGTCAATTTTGGCAAATTGTTTTGGTCAAAGAACCTCTAAACCAGAAAACTTCCGCTCCCCCCCCCCCCAACCAAAAACTTTTGTTTTGACATCTACAAATTGCAGTGGATCAAATCAAAAAGACTTCTCATTTCAAAATTCTCTTTGCTTCCTTTGAAAATATTCTTTAAAATATTTCAAAATGCTCAATCAAAACAAAACAGTTTTTTTCCCTAAAATAATTTTTTCCACAACTTTTTGAATTGCCAATAATTTCATTCTGGGTTGACCCAAAACTATGTTTTTTCTTAATTGTTAGAAAATTAAAAAAAAATCCTCTGATAACTCCATTGCTTTCATAAATAATGCTATCCATGGGATACCTGAAGTAGAAAGGCTTTTTGTAGTGGCATATATTTTACTGTTCATGTGAACGGGGACTGCATAAGCCCCAAGCTAATATTTGTTGATGATTCTAACAGTATAGGGCATCATCTTGCTTTGCATGTAAAGTAACTGCAGACCAAGACTTGGAGTTAGATCCAGCCTTGAGCAAGATGCCCAGACACAGTATACAATGCATTGAGAGAGTTAGGAGACTAAGAAATGGATTCACAAAAATCAACACTCTCAGTAGGGAGACGCCTAAGGAAATATTAAGGAGAAGGAGATAGCCTAAGCCTCTCTCTTTCTTCAAAGGAGCTAGGCACCTAACTGTGAGTTAGAGCGAAGAACTGCCTTCCATTTGGAATTCAAAGCTCTGAATACTTTCCTGAAGTTAGGCATCTAGTTCAGTACTGTCTCACAAATAGCCCAGTGACTAGCACACTTACTCAAGATGTGGGGACAAGACTTCACATTTCCACTCTGTCTGAATCATGGCAGGGAGTTGATACCACCTCTCAAGTGAGTGCCTTAATCACTGGGTATCATTGTGTGTAGCCCTCTCCAATAGGGGGAGTGTTACAAGTAGGATAGAGAGAGCCTGTCCAAGCTGGGCCAGGAGCAGTGAACCAATAAAGACTTGACATGGAGGCTGCAGAGCTGAGAGCTTATTCTTTCTGTGACCTGCAAGGGAGAAGAAACTGGGTCCCAGTAGGGGAGGGAACTAGTGGCCTCTGAAGAGAGCATTGCTGGGCAGGATCAGGAAAGCTGGAGAGAAGCTCCAGCCCCAACCTCACAGACTTTAGGCCTTGATACAAAGGCCAAGAACATGCCAGAGTCATGGGAAAGTGGTCCAGGGAATGGGAGAAGTTAAGAAGGAGGGCAGGACAACGCTGCCACCACAGAGTCCTTTGGTCTCAACCAGTGTTCCTTCTAAGCTGTGCGCGGCAGCACGATTTCACGGGTGATCAATCAGCCCTGTCCAGTCAGAGGCTCAGGGCTCCATGCACGGAGCTCACTGATTGGGCAAGGCTGATTAATCACCTATGAAGCTGTGCTGCTGTGCAGCTTTGACGGTTGAGATCTAGAGTAGTGATCGGGACTGGCTTTCCTGCTTGAACTGCACCTAGCCACACTGAAGTGTGGCCTACACAGATTGCAGCTTGCCCCTGAGGCAATAGGCTAGATTTTGGGGCTGTATTTAGGTGCTTCAGCAGGTGCCATGACTGAGGACTGATGATACACCCCAAGAAGGGAGTAGAACAGAGAGCTGAGCCTGAAGAGGATGCCACAGTCCAAGGAGCAACACAAGTCTGCAGAGAGGCTGTGGAGCAGAGCTACAATGAGTGAGACACTGGCCAGATGGCAATTCACTCAATAGTCAGGTGTGACTTCCTGGAGTGACTAGCAGGAGGTGCCATGGCAGTGAGTCTACCCTGCTGCACTGGGCTATTAGATACTCCGGGGTGAGTCTCTCCCAATGTCTCCTGTTGAAGCTGTTCCACTTAGTATGAATCATTAACTATTCATTGGGCCATAAAGACTGAGATTGACTCTAATAGCCCAGTGTTTTATACTAAGAGCAGCACCGCTACTGTGTTTTGTGACAGTCTCCATCTGTGAAGCATGTTCCAAGGCAGCCTTCTGAATGTGCCTTTCAGACCAAGTCTTTTAGGCAGGATAGGTGAGTTTAGGCACTGAGCTGCTTGACAGCAGCATCAGGATGTAGCTAGCTTCCCCCATACACAATAGCAGACATTTAGGTTTCTTCTCAGTATGTCCATGGAAAATGCAAACCTCTGAGCAACTTAGTTACACTGAGCTAACCCCGAGTGTGGACTATCAATGTGAAAAGCCTTCCCATCAGCATAAACATAGCTACTGCCTTTCAGGGAGGTAGAATACTGACAAGAGAAGCTCTCCTGTTGATGAAGGTAGCATCTTCACTAAGTGCAGGCAAACCTTTAGGTGCTTAGGGAACTTTATTTGGTGGAAATGTAGGCATATACAGGGTTAGACAGAAGCTGAGAAGAAGTTTTGAGGATCTAAATATTGGACATCAACACCTAAAGTGGCAGTTAAATGCCTGAATTACCCTTAGTTACCTGCTTTGCTAAGCAACAATTGGGTCAGTTACACTCCCCATCCACATTATGTGAGATTATGTAATATTAATGGGATCATGTCAAAAACAATGGAAATCCAGTGCTACCAATTATAAAGGAAACCATGAAAACTTCCAAGACACAAAAGGGAGAATGAATGAAAAAGCAATCCCCTATTAATGAATGTTTAGCAATTCCGCTCGGTGTTTGAGGTGCCATTGATTAGCCTTCCTAGCAAGTGATCCTTTACTGTTCCCAGTTTGAAGCCAATTGGCTTTTTCTTTCAGACAGGATTCTTTAGGCTCAATTCTTATCTCAACTGCAATGGTGTACACTAGGAGTAATTCCATTACCCTCTCTATCCATACTAATGTAACTGAAATCAAAATTTCTCCCTCTGAGTTTTACAACAAGGGGGCTACAAATGTAGGGACGTTGTTACAGACAGTGTAAATATATTCTGGAGAAAACATAGTTTATAAGGCAGAGTATTGGCACTTAGCACTCTTAAAAACAGTTGTCTTTAAACCCTTTGCTCAGCTGTCCTAATTTTTTAAAAATTGGCTTATGTGATTGTCAGAAAGTGTTAACCTAAAATTAATTTTCATTCTGAAGATTGGATTTTCCTAACATCTGGATCAATCAGGAACATGTGTTAGTTTCTACTCCCAAAGCTAGATAAGTATGTTTAATCTGTATATTTTTCAGATTTGTCACTAGCAACTTTTTCCTGTATATTAGAATAAACACAGACACTTTGGGGCAGATTTGAAATGTCTACAATGTTTATTTCCCTAAACAAAGAGAAAATTGCAAATTAATATTTTCCATTTTTGTGCACAAGCTATGAAATTGCACTGACGGATGAATTCCAGAAATCTGCATGCTTGGGGGAGCGGGGAGGGGAGACTGAAATACACACAAACTTAGTACTTACAACTCTTAACTACCTGATTTTCCACAAACAATAAGCTATTCAGAGTCACAAGTACTGAGATTTATATCTGTAATTAAATTTCAGGAGTAAAACTGTAAGTTCAAATTTTGCTGATGCAACATGAATTTGAAAGTGAAGTGAGTAAGAAAGTTTACATTTTATATACATAAAAAGATATGTATTAATGGAATATTAATTTTGCATGATTAAGCACTCAGTTCAGAGCCAATTGTTGCTTAGTAAAGCAGGTAACTAAGGGTAACTTAGGTATTTAACTGCCATTTTAGGTGCTGATGTCCAATATTTAGATCCTCAAAATTTCTGCTCAGCTTCTGCCTAACCCTGTATATGCCTAAATTATAATTGCCCGTGAAACTTTACCTCTGGTCCAATTTGCCTATGAATCACTAAACAGCCAAAACTCTCACTGAATAGAGAAACAAGATGCCTAAATCAGATGCAGAGAGGACAAAATGTTGGGGGGGGGACAAGGATATGGGGTGGGGGGATGAGAACCAAGACAGAAAGCTGACAGTAAAGGAGGAAACTGGGAACTGAAGGGTGGCAAACTGGGTTTATAAGCTGGTGGGTGGAGATCATGAATGGGATGATGAGATGTATGAATGAAACTGGACAAAGAACAGAAAATGAAGGAAACCGGCATGAGGAACTCTGAATGGGAATCTAGAACTGGCTGAGTAAGGAAAATCTATTTAAAAAATGCAATACACCGTCATTAGATAACACATGCTGGCTACGTCTACATTGGCGCGCTTTTGCGCCAAAGCTATGCAAATGAGGCTTAGCCTTAGAATATCGCTGAGCCTCATTTGCATAACTAATGATCCGCCATTTTCGCGAAAATGATCGCCATAAGGGCTTTGCGCAAAAGGGTTTTTCTTGCGCAAGACGGGCCAGTGTAGACAGCCCCGTCTTGCGCAAGAGCCTGGTCCGCGAAAATGGCGGATCATTAGTTATGCAAATGAGGCTCAGCGATATTCTAACGCTAAGCCTCATTTGCATAGCTTTGGCGCAAAAGCGCGCCAATGTAGACGTAGCCGTAGCATCTTGTAATATGTCTCATTCTGATGTATTTACACATGGTTTTGAATATTAAAATAGTTCTATGTCTGTATTATTAGATTCTGTGACACTAAAGATCTGACTCTGCTACTTGTTCCATTAAAATCAATAGGCCAGATTCTACCACTCGCAGGCTGAAAGAATCTCAGTGAGGAGACCTGCTATTGTCATTCTTGGCAAAGTAAAATATTGCTATGCATTGGCAAAGGGGGCAGAATATAGACTTTAGTCAGAACACGTAGGCTGTGTCTACACTGGCGCGATCGCGGCAAAAGCGGCCGCTCTTGTGCAAAAACTTGCTGCCTGTCTACACTGGCCGCGTGTTCTTGCTCAAGTAAACTGACGTTCTAATGTATGAAATCAGGGCTTCTTGCACCAGAACTTTGACTCTCCCACTCAGGAATAAGTCCTTTTGCGCAACTGTTCTTGTGCAAGAGGCCAGTGTAGATAGGCAACATGAATTTCTTGCACAAGAAAGCCCTATGGTTAAAATGTCCATCAGAGCTTTCTTGCGCAAGAGAGCATCTACACTGGCATGGATGCTCTTGTGCAAAAGCACATCTCTTGCGCAAAAGTACATGCTGGTGTAGACTCTCTTCTGGAAGAGTTTTTGCACAAGAACTCTTCTGCAAAAGAATTCTTGTGCAAGAAGCTGCCAGTGTAGACATAGCCATGTGCTATACATTTTTCTTTTAAGGAAGTAGGGATGAGACTCCGATTCCAGATGGCCTTACATGTAGGATACCAGCATTTTGTGTGATTAATCTGTAGTATATTCCTCATAAAAAAGGCTTCTGTTAGTTCTGTCTAGCATATCAAGTGTGGCACATTTAACTGCAAAACAATTTTATTTTCATACAGTTGACTACTCAAATACTGTGTTTTCCTTCACTCCTAGGTGAAACAGCATTGCATTTATGGGGGATATGAATGCTCAGTGTCTCTGAAAATCATTCCATAAATGACTAGAGCCAACAAACTATATAAGAACTCAATACCAAACCAGGAATATATAACCCAGGAGTAGTGGCAACCAGTCCTCTACTCTAGTCACATGACATCAGTCAGCTCATATAAGAAGCAACCATTACAAGCAAAATCCAAAATAACTTATAAAGGTGCAAGAATGGATTCCAATATGGACACTTCCCTACCTCTTGTAGTCTAAAGCCTTCATTCTGCCAGTGCACCAGGTGACACCAACAAAAGATCATGATGAAGATATTCATTGAGTTAGCACTGATGTAAAAGCCCTCCTGTGTTATGTTGGCATTGCTAAAGCAGGAAGCACCTGTCCCACTGCTCATTATTGTCTTTCTGCCTCTTGGCTTGCTAAGAGCACATTTTGCTAATCTTTGCCCGTGGTACAAATAATACCTTGACTAATCTTTACAAGCCAGCAGTATCACAGTGGCTGAGGCTGGCACAGACTGAAGCTCAGCACTGACACAAAAAAAATTGATTGCTAACTTATTTCAAGCAAACCAACCCTGTAAAATGATTCAGGTTCAGTCTGGCTCTTATTTTGAGCAAACAAGTTCACCTACTGGTAGTAAAGGGAGTTTATTAAAGATGAAAAGTACATTTTCCAATTTAATCACACCTCTCTGGACACATAAGCTCTTGGCAATTAAATTCTCAGCTGCTCTCCATTGTGCAGCTGACTAGAAGAGTGGAAAGCTGATAGACAGAGATGTGCAGATCCAAACAAAAGTATACTTTATTTTTCCTGTATGAAGAACATTTACTTTTAAAATCTGCTTTCTGTTTTAAACCAGGTTATACCAGCAACTTAAAGCTGAAAGCAGGGGCCCTGTCTAGTAATACATTAATAAATGCACTTCCACATCTGATTGCTTATCAGAAATGTTGCCTTGTGTCCTCAGGGTGACAAAACCATTTAACTTCACTTTGGATTTCTCACACCCTAACAGTGCATGAGGCAACATGCTTGACAAGCAATGCAACTTGGAAACAGTGCAGTGAGGAATCCCTTGATTCCTGTTAGAATTCTGATTCTTGATTTTACCTGCTAATACTGACAAAAGAATATTGCAGAAAGATCACAGGGTAACCCTTATTCAAAGCCTGATATTAGTCTTTTGGTCCTTCCTCAGAGCTTTAGCATTTTCAAACAGTTGTGATTATAATACAGACAATGCTATATTTTGAAAGGATTATCTCAATGTCTTCCTAAAATCAGGGCTTTACAGGATTAAATTAGAAATATGCCACTATTTTACAATTCAGAGTTTGAGAGAAAAATCCCATATGCTTGATTTTGAAGGGATTTTTTTTTCACCTGTTAGCAGAGTTTCATAAATATGTCTGTTTTGAAAGCAATGTCCTACTCTCTCCATTGCATCATTAGTATCTTGTCATCTGTACTTCTGCCCAGTTGGTCCATGAACAGTGCTTCTGAACATTTAATTATTATCTGAGGTCTTGAAATTATTTTATACACAAAACAATTCTTACTTGAAGAGAAGGCAGAAATATTCAGTTACACATCCAGACTGAAACTGCTGAGGCTTTCCCATCCAACTACCTATCTATCTAGTTACAATAAGGCTAGTTTACAGTGAGCTTTTATGTGGAATAAAAAGCTTGTGTGCTTTGTAGGTGTAGTTTTCTAGGGTAATGTCCACATTCACAAATTAAATGTGTTTCTGTATTAGTCATAGCATATAGCTATAGGAAGAACATTAAATCTTAGTGGAGAACAGACTGGCATAGATATCTGCTGTCACAGCAATAACCAGCAGCAGCATTTATGGTCTGGGGCCAAACTTACTTCCCTTGCTTTGGCTGCAGAGGCTTCTGATTTCAAGCTACCTGGCTCCTCTGCTGGCTCCCTGTTGGTAATCTGTTGATTCTATGCATAACATCAGGGAAAAGAAAACCAGTGGCACTCATGGTGACACAATTAAAAATAGGACCAGCATTGTTATGCAGTTTGTATTGGCCGCTCTTCCCTTATCAACCAATCACACCATCTGCTGCAGGATATTGGCTTCTGAGGGCACTGTGAGATACCAGGGTATCTCATTGCCCTCCTGATGAGCAATGAGATACCCTGGTTCACCTGAGCCCATTCACACTCTCCTGTTAACAATCATGCTGCATGACTATAGGCCCAGTGTGAGGATTTGTTTCTTAACCGCTCTCCAAAAAAGAAGATAAATCTCAGGAACCTGAATAGTAAAAAAATAATCCCAAACAAAACTCACATGCCATTTTGTAGAAAACACCGTATGCGCTGCATCTGTCAGAGAGAAGCACTGGGCAACATGCTTTGCATTGAAGAGCTTGCATATGTACAAGCCCGTATGCTAAGTTCAACATCTGAGAACAGAGTAGGTTATTCTACACTTGCCCACTGGTTTAATTTGTTTCAACTGCAATCATTTTACATTTGAAACAAGGGGGGGGAAATGCAATCTTTATAAAAAGCCTAAAGCTGGGGATCAGCTGTTCATTCTCTGTGCTGTTCTGATAAGGCATGCTGTGGCCAACTGGGGTGGAACATCTGCCAGGTTTTCTCACCACAGTTGTTCAATCCCAGAGGTCTGTAGTCTCTCCTGAGAAATTAGGGCTTATTCCATAATGTCAGCTCAGGGAGTAATGTGTTAGTAGTGGTATACCATGCACAGGATAGTGACACCCCAAAAAATAGATTGTGTCTCTCAAACTTTTTTATTTGCACTTCCTAAAGAACACCACACAATATTATCATTCACACAACAAAAGCTGCATCCATGTAATATCAATTTGACCAACCTCATTGTGGCTCATCCCTGAAATTAAGGCAGCTCAGAGGCAAGTCACTCTATTACAGTTGGGATAAAGAATATTTTTAAAGTTGTAACTCAGGCAGCAATTTTCCTTTTGATTTTCAAAAGGAGGGAGCAAATCTTATTTTTCATTTTCATTTTATTTTATTTTTGCAAAAGAAGGGATTCATACAAGTGAGCAAAACCCCATGTGTAGAAGTTAAATGTGTGGCAGCTAGTAATGTCATGTTGGGAATTAACTTTTCATTGTTTGTTTGTTTATTATTCATTTACAATTCAGTACAAAATGTCCGCTTCTTTATTCAGTGTGGAAATCTTCCTCTTTCTTCCCCTAATAGTCCTGCGAGTGCTTTAGCTCCGTGCCTCCTGCAGCAACCCTTTAAATATCTCATACAGTTGTCTATGGATTAAATGTTGTACATAGAGAAATGTGTGTCACTTGAAGTAAATAGATATATTTCTTTTTCAAGGCCAAAGGAAAATGCATTATAGATATAGCTATATAGATATTTTTTCTCCTATTTGGCCAAAATTGCCAGTTGGCTCTGAGATGTGGGGTTTGCATTTTTTTTTTTTGTCTTATAACATTTTTTAATATGAGGGCCCATGTGTTCTGCCACCCCAAAATGGTGATAGATTACTTTTGGCACATACATTTCATGCATCACTCCTAACATTGTAGTGATTCCAAAAATCATACAATCTAACCTTCTGTTACACTGCCATGAACAAAATTAGTTTTTGCATTTGTTTCCTTGAATTTGCTTGGGAAAAATGGGTGGAAAAAGTATGTGTGATAGTGGTTATATGGTGATAATTTTTCAAACTCTGATTTCTGCAAGTGGTATTCCTCAACATAGCACCCTCACATTAGAGTTATTATTCAAACACATTGAGCACAGATTTCTTTTCACTATACCACTAGCTACCAACCCATCATTGCTGTTTCTATTTTTCACACATCTTTCTGTTAGTGTCAATGAAATCTTGCCTTCCTGGAACACTGGCATAAGCTGCATGTCAGAAAGGAAGCTGAAATAGGACTCAAACATTGCAAAAGAAAGAAAATATATGTAAGTGACAGTCACTCATGCATTTCTTTCAAGTTAAGGAACATCATCCAAAGGATGAATTTTAATATTGCTCAGTTATATCCAATAACACTAAGAAAATATCCAGCCAAATGACATCACCAATTCATTAACTGGACATACCAACTAAAATGACAGAGGTAGTCCAATCCCTGTACAAATTGAAAGTGCTCTGTCCTTTCCTGCTTCTCTACTAAACGAATGATCTAGACAAAAACTATTGGCAAAGTGTTAAACAGGGTAATGCAATGTTCTCTGCTGGCTGTGTCCTTTCTCTCAAGCTCATATGAGGTCAACGGAAGAAACACAATAATGTGCCAGGAAGTTCATTACAATATGAGCTATGAAAAGAATTAAGTCTTCAGATGTTTTAGTATTGAAAGCAAATGCAGTACCAAATGAATGATATTATATCAGTGCCCCCAATCGCAGACCTATGCCATCTCTTTGATATCCTGGTTCATACCTAGAGTGTCTTCTCTCATCAAGGTCCATGGAGTGATGATTATCAAAAATAGTTTTCTCTACTTGGGCTTGGCAAGAAAGATTCAGATTTTTCTTTCACAGGTGGATGTGGCCACTATCATCCATACCTTTACCACCTCGAGACAGATTAACAATACAGAATAAGTGTCTAATTAACAATAATATAGATGTTAAGAACTTGCAGGCCAGTGAAACTAGTTACATAGGATTACTCATGGGGAATTAACTATTCTCTAGGATCTGCAATGACTCCCATTGGATTTCTGGGAGAAGCTTAGTGCATCTGTTGAGACCTATAAAGCTCCTTAGGACATTGCTTTGCTTACAGATTCTTTATCTCCCCCCGCAACTTCATCAGTCCCAGAGAGGCTGCTGAAAGGACATTCTGATGCTCCTGAAGTTTCCTTGACTGTGAAACTTGTTTCCCTCAGAGTCCATGGGCATCCATCAGGTCATGAACAAAAGTCTCTTCCTCTTCAGGCTTATCTTTGGAGAAGCAGGGAATGAGATAGTGGCAGCATGGAGAAATAAATTACTCATTACTGACTGGAGAAGAGAGAGATTTTCTCCCTACTGTCCCCATTTGCTATTTTTTTCTTTAATTGGTCATAAAAGGGATTAACTTGTTCAGTGTGACTATGCAGGGCTATGAGAAGCAGTAAAGCACACTGCTTCCCCCCACTTATGCCCCGTTATTGTGTACTCCCCAGCCTATGTGCACAAGAAAGGGTGGGTGCCGTGCTCCTTGCTCTTCTATTCAGGAGCATCTGAGGAGAGAGTGGGTGGTACAACCTTCTTGGAATAAGCAGAAAAGGAACGGTGTCTCTACATTTACTTCCCTTCTCTGTTCTTGAAGAGACATGCCTGCCCACCAGTATCTTCACTGAGCTCAAAGTAAATGCAAAATCTAGCCTGAATAAAGCAAATAAGAGGTCCATCACATTAGCAAAAAGAAAAGTACAATGTTTGCAAAAGTGCTCTTTTTAACAAAGAGTAGTTCTGACATTGATGTTTATAGAATCATAGAATCATAGAATAC
>CM057848.1:48449213-48467989 GCA_030068395.1 Apalone spinifera | reverse complement strand
ATAACTGAGCAATATTATTGGTATGTCTCAATATTCTCTTAGGTCCAAGCCCCACTCAGTGTAGGAATCAGGAAGTGTCTCTAGAGAGCCAGTTACATCTCCCTGATCTTATGCTGACCCAACCTGGATATGAACTAGGGCTGCTTAGTGGCTTCTTTATCTTATCCATCTGGCACAGGCTTTCTAGAAGACATTAAGGCAATGATGGATTGATGTAGCTGAGTGAAACTCCACTATACCTTGCCCCAAAGTTTGCCTTGTACATTGGGGGTGAAGAGCATGGGGATAGAAGGTGTATTATTTGGTTATGGTGAGTTACAGCCAGAATTCAGACCCTGGGCATTGCTAGGAAGCACAAAGGTGCCAGACCATAACACAAATCTGGCTCTTTATTATAAGCTAATTTTAAAAAAAGGGTTTGTAGCAGCTCAAGGATTTATTGAAGACTTTCTCAGCCAAGTATGGAACATCTGTGAAATATGTTCCTCCAGTACAAACCTGTCTGGCAGAGTCAGAATGTCCTGATGTTTCATTTGAATGGACATTCTAGAGAAAACTGCTGCCAGGGCCCATGCAGTTCTAGCAGCAATGAAGGGGTAATAATATAACGAGAGTCTTCAGTCAAAGGACTGCAGGTACAGATTGCTTGCACCCAGGGGTCATATGACCTAACTCAAGAAGTGTGCCACTGTTGTGAGAGACAACTGTTTTCAATTTAAGATAACACATGTTTGAAACAGAAAATAGGGAAGCAAAACTGAAGGCAAGATTTGTCTTCTTAGAAAAAAACCCCCAAAAGGTAAATTCATATTAGCTGTTTGTCACAGAGAAAGATGAATGACTCACGGTCACATTCAAACAGTTCATTTGGATTTTAAATCAATAAAACAAATGGAAAATAACAATATTTGCAAATCATGAAATATTGGAGAGAGAAATACTTGGCTAAAATAAAAAAAAGAATAGATCAATAAAAAGGTACAATACACAAATGCTGAAGGAAGAGTACTCTAACAGTACCCTAACAAGGACCTCCCACAATCCTCCTCCCCCCCCCCCACACTGTGTGTATATATATATATATAAACAAGGAATTAGTATACTCCAATGTTAGCTAGCAAGGAACATCCATCTGCGACATGGTTGCCAGGAGTTTTTTAAGAAAAGAACTAGAAATTATTAAACCCTTCCGAATTCACTACCCACATAATTGTTTGCACATTCTCTGAAAAGCAGCATTTCTAAAAGCCTTCCATTGGTGAACCTTCACCAATGCCAAGCATCATCTAGGTCTGGCTTAAGCCAAGAGGGTAATATCCGGGCGCCCACTGAGATCTGTCATTGAGAGTTTTGCTATTTATTTAAATTGAGTCAGGCATTCACTGTGACATTTTAAGTAAAATTTAGGTCACATATAAGCCTTCTGTGAGCTGCACAGGAATACATTTTGCTCCTGGAAATGTCTGTGAGGTAATATTCTGAGCTTGGGTAGCATACTAAAATTTGTAGGTGTAAAAACCTACCTGTTGCTTTGCATATGTACTCAAATAGCTAGCCCTGTGCCACCATTTTAGACACACTGCTAATTTTAGTATGCCAGCTCAAGCAGAGCTAGCAAGTTATGTTTAGCTGAGCTGGGAATTATACCTCCTGGTTGTGCCCACACAGAGAAGGGGTGAAACACTGGTGAATCTATTTGTGCCTAGTAACTTTAAAAAGTAATCCCTTTTTAAATATTGGTGAGCCCTTTAGTGGCCCTTACTTTAATTTTATTTATTTGTATAGTTATTTTATTCAATAAAACAAATCCTTGTAATGCTGAATATAGTTAGTAAGCATAGTAAAAGGGCTTAGTGGATTACAGTAGATGAGAAGTTGGATAGGAGTCAACTCTGTGCCCTTGTTGCTAAGAAGGCTAATGTCATATTGGGCTGCATTAGTAGGAGCAATGCCAGCAGATTGTGGGGAATGATTATTCTGTATTCTGTACTGGTGAGGCTGCAACTGGAGTATTGTATCCACTTTTGGGCCACCCACTGCAGAAAGTATGTGGACAAATTGAAGCAAGTCCAGCTGAGGGCCACAAAAATCATTAGGAGTGGAAATAATTTAGGTGACTGAATGGTCAGTTTTCCTCATATTCTCAGAGTCATACTGATTGCCAGATATGAGGTAAGAAGGATCTCTCCTGCAGATCAGACTTTCACTTTCCTTTGCAGCACAGGGGTTCCCTGCTGGGCTCATATCGGCATATCTCATCTAATCAACTCTTTGTCATTGCCGGGTCCTCATGCATTGGCGACATCTTGGTTTCTTCCATTCTCGGTCTGTGGCACATGATTTGGTCTCCTGAGTCCTGAACCCCTTACAGGTTGTTGGGTGAAATTTAATGTCCTAGAAATCACACTAGATGATCTAACGGTCACTTCTGAAACTGAACTCAGCGAAACAATGAAATGGCAGCTCTTTCAATTGTTTGCAAGAACACTCCAAGAAAATGACCCATCCGATCATACTATGGTTCATAATATAAATCTAGTTGAGTGAGACAGATGGATGAATATGATCAGAGCAAATCTCAGCTCACTTTTTACAGTAGCTATTTGATGAAAACTGATTCTTAAAAGCCAAGGAGAAATATCTATTTGGACAATGTTGCAGCTGGTTAAAAAGTGAAAAATATGCGTGAAAATTTTCCATTCAAAAGATTCAGAATTAGGCCATTGAAGAAATATTCCAATTTTTAAATGGAATTTTGATCAAAAACATCAGACTCATTATTGAAATCTTCCATTTACTGAAAATCCAAATGAAAATGTGATAACCATTTTGAGAATGTTTTAAAAAAGATGTTTGATGAAATATTCAATTAAAAGTAGCAAATTTTTGGCAGAAAAAAATGTTTGCAGAACAAAATCAGAAATTAAAAATATCTATCACTGGTAATCTGATTAACTATGTCCTCAGTTAATGTGTTGCATGTATTCCAGCTGTGAGCATTATCTGTTTCTCCAGCTGCTATTTCATTTTACTGCTAGTATTTCTGATCTGGCCAAAATCAGGAAGTATGAGATTTTCAGTTTGAACTCAAGAGCAATGAAACAAATGTAAGTTCAGATATGTATCCAGACCTTTGGATGTTTATCCTAACTGAACCTTGGAAGTGGTCTCAGCATTGGTTTTTTATGGTTTTTTTTATAATCTCATGCATATATTTGGATAGTTAGAAATTTGTTTGCCAACTCTAACCATTGCATGGATAATTCCTAATAGAAACATTATTTCTTTGAGTGAGCTTCTAAATTCTCAGATTGAAATCAATCACAGGAACAAATTGATTTGTTATTTTAAAGTCCAGTTTCTCCAACACATATCCACATTGAATGATATCTTACTTTGGACAGTTTTCATTGGGTTTGATCATGCTTACAGAACCTTCTCAATCTAAGAAAGCACATACATGCAACAGTCTGAAAGCTCCCAGAGGGTACACCTGACCCATGCTACTTTCAGATGATCAACTTTCAGATAATCTTTCAGATCATTTGTGATGGAAGTATTTTGGGGGAAGAATCAGAGCTGAGTCTCCAACTAGTCTCTGTCCCTTTTTATTCATTTCATGATTCTTGTGCACAATGGCATAGCTCATGATTATCTTCCTTTTCCCACCATATATCTTCAAGAAAAATGCAGGAGTTGTGTGCGTTATACCTTATGCCATGGTATGGCCACATAGGGTAGACTACAATCTAGTCTATTGTAACTGCTCAGTGCAAATAAAAAAGACATAATCCTAGGTCCTTAATGTGTACATCTGTAGTATGTATCTAGTATGCATGGGAAGTTATATCTTGTGTTTTGCACTCAGGGACCTAGGGAGAATGGTCAACATACCAGCTAAGAATGGAACTATAATTTATCCTCTGTAAATCACTCCTGCAACAAATATATATTTAATATTCTTGGCTGTATCCAGTTTTCAGTGGTCTTCTCTACATAGAAAGCTAAGAGGTGAATATTCTTCTCTTTATAATCCAATGTTCTTAATTCTGATTTAAACTAATTTTTCACATTGTAATCTATTTATCCTTTTTTCTGCTACACTACATAATAGTTTAAGTTTGAACCATTATCTTGAACATTTCAATTATAATTCAAGACTAATGTGTATGAAATATGCTTGCCTTGGTGAATTTGAGAATAAATATCTCTGGGAATGTTTTATATGCAAAGAAGAAATATTAATTTGACAATACAAACTTTGTCACAGTGTGAATTAAAATAAAATGCCAGAACATGAGTCAGACTTGCTGCAAAAATAAGATGTCAGTTTAAATGTTTACTTAAAACTTTCATCTAAATTAAGATTTAGCCATTTAAATATTTCTAATCTTGAATTGGAGGTTCTGTGTTGTTTAGAAACAGTTGCCAAGAAGAATTCACTCAGCTAAGTGTCTGCATTTTTTTCCTCGGGTTTAAGTTTGCCTACTTGTTTTAAAGGATAATGGGAATATTTTAATTTGCTGGTGTGTTAGCAAAATATTTAAAGTCCATTCTTATCTTTTCCAGAAACACAATTCTCATCACAGCTCTTTATATGAGTTGTCACACAGTTAATTTGCTCACTGAGGCAAGGATCATGGATCAATCTACATTCTCTGCCCAGCCACATATTTCATTGAAGTCAATGGGAGTTTTGGGTGTACAAGAAAGGGAGAAATGAAACTTAGTGGACACATTGAAACTGTGAAAGCAAAGTATTTATGTACACAGTTATCTTTAGGCATTGGGTATTTCCAGAGAAGGGTGGGGGGGAGGACTGAGGTCTCCAGGATTATTTCAATGAGGCAATGATGAAAGATCCTTGAGAAAGGAGGAGCAATCCTTTCCATTTAGATCATTGACTACTCATAGTGGAGAATCCTCATGACCCTTCTCACTTTGCTCCATATGCCCTCTGGGAACTGCTGTGGTGATGAATCCCCTAACCTTGTGCTCTGAGCTGCAAAAAAGGCTTCACTTCTTCAAGGCTCCTTAAATTATGTTAATTGGAACTGAGACCATGAGGGAAGAACTTCACCTCAAGCAACATTAGATAGCAATTTATCTTGCTTTCCCTCCCCCCACTTAATAAAATACACAGATCTAGATCTGCATTAAATGAGAGATTTCTGAGATCTGCATAGAGTAGTAAATCAACTATATATGCCTATGCACCATAGCATCACATATGTCATGTGATGCTTTGTCAGCATGCTTGTAAGAGTTATTTTTGGTCTCAAATAGGGCATAGTTTAATTAACACCTATTCAACTAAAAGCTTGAAGACAAGGATGCATAGTAGCATTCAGGTCCCAAGCTCCTCCTTTTAAAAAGAAAATCTGTGAAACAAAGATACAAAATAGTTTTATTTTACTTTAATACAAGAGAAAGGCTGGACACAGCTCCATAGTCAAGGCCACAAACTGAGTTCCAATATAAATCTTATTAGTATTTGTAATACTATTCTATGTTTAAATCCCAGCTCTGCCAGGGACTCATTGTCTAGCCTTGAGTAAGTCATTTATAGTCTGTGCTGCCACTTCTACATCTATAAAACTGCTACATTCTTGCCTGCTGTTTGTGAGGACTACATGTAATAGTTAACATGCCTAGCGCCAAATCCAATAAGCAGTGAATAGTCTGAGTATCTCACCTACGTGCATCTCTAAAAGGCCAGAGGAAAGTCATTCTCCCATGATGCTATAGAGCAGCTGCAGAGCCCTAATGTGGCTTTTACTGAAGTTTTATGGTTGAAGTTTGCACCCACAGTTATGTCATACGCCTTCTGCAAATGGCTGCAGAACCATCAATTTTATTTCTATTCTTCTCCAGTGCATTTGAGTAAGAGGCCCTCATGGAGCTGGGGTCTGCTTCCACAAAGCCCACCTCTTTCCTTGAAGCAGGGCTATTCTAGTTCTGCTCCCTCCAAGGACATCCAAGTCCTGAGTGAGGCAGGAACGTTGGCTTGGCACTATAAAATATGGTTGAAATATGTTGTGCTTTTAGCAGCGTTTAGAGGGAAGTATTTTAGTTAGTCTGATAACATGAAGAAATATCTTGCCATGAAAATATTTTTCACCAGGGAAGAGATCATTAGGATGCCTTCAGAAAAAAAAAAGGAAAACATAAAATAACCCAGACATGCTGTTTACAGGATTTCGTAATCATTTATTGGTTTGCTGCCTCTTTAAAGGATGGTTGTGTGCTCATACTTGCCAATTATAGCTGCTGAGGTAATACAAAAGGCCTCTCTAAATTGTCATCTCCTAAGAAGCATCATTGTTCATCAATGTGTTAATTTGTCAATTTAACAGTTTATAGATGCATGTAAATGAGGACAGACAATCTCTCTGAACTACTGACTTCTATCTTCCCTTACTGGCAGGACTTGGTAAACCAAATTCAACTCTCATCTTAGCAGTGTGAGGCCATCACATCAAAAGGAGCAGCATTTGCTCAGAGAAGGGATTAATTTGGCCCATTATTATTGCACTGCTTGTTACCTGGCTGTTCTTAGTACAATTTTATCACTAGTTCTTTTTCTGTAGAACCTTGACTTTTCTTCTAACTCCTGCAACACACACCATTATATTTGTGGTTCTCTTGAATTTTCACAATGAGCAATATTTTGTAAAATATTTTTATTTTTTTGTTGATAATTAATTTTAGCTGTCATCATTACAAAAAGTTCTCTCTCCATTTCAAACCTGATTTAGGAGGATTTGTGTTTCTACTGAAAGATGTTACAAAATTTTTGTTAGAAACTGTATGATGTCCATGAAGAGAGCTGAGCAAAGTTATGTGTATAGTACATTCACCTTACTTAGTTCCAAATTTTGAATATTCCCAATATTACTTAGTGCTTGTTACTAAAATTACTGATTTTTCTTGTTCACTTAAATTAACATAAGCAAACAAATTGATTGCTAGTTGTGGGTTAAAATGTTGGTGCCAATTTGCCTACCATGTTCTCTTGGATGTCAAACTAGAAGCTAACATCTTTTGCTGGACATCTTTTTCAGTTCTGCAGCTTGTTGTGCTGCAGCTGTTCCTTGGACTGTACCCAATGAGAATTTTAGACTTGCCAGTATTTTCATGGTTTTCCAATCTAAAGGGTAAAATAGATTTTACCAACCAGGTATGGATATCCCAAGATCCTTCATAAAGACTAAATCCTGTTCTGTGACTTGGGAGGCTCTGAATCCCACACACACACACACACACACACACACACACACACACACACACACACACAGAGTCAAAAATCTGATGACAGCTGCACTGCCCAAGGAGTAAACGAAATTGTGATTTGCAACTTCTGTCACAATTCCAGCTGTAACCCTTCTGCCGGGTGGAGCCAGCAGCAGTCAGGACTAAGTTCAGCATCTAGAGGTTCCTCTCCGTCCATCCAACACAGAACTGACACACCCAACCAGTAACCTGGGGAATTTACATCCCAACCCTGGGCACTTCTGAGAGGCAAGTATCTAAGTGTAGAAAAAGAAACTTTTAATAAAAGGGAGGGAACTAACTTGGCATTAATTTGGCAAAACACCACTACACCACCACAAACAGGGATCGTAAATATAAACCAGGAGTAACAGACTCACCTCTCAGTGTCCTTTGCCTCTCAGGTTCTTAAGTCCAGCCGTCAAAATGTCCCCTTCACATGCTGAATCCTTCTTTGCACCCCACTCACAGTTGCTGCGGTAGTCAATGAAGATCCAGAGTTCAGAGGTGCATCTGCAGAGTTCACCTCCCATCCTGAGTTGGGAAAGGTTATGAGGCATTTTACTCGCTCTGCTGGTCACTTACCATCCGCCTGCTCACTGCTCTCTGCTGCTGCCCTGCTGGCTGTTTGTCACACCTCACCACCACCTTATCAGCCATTCATTGCACCTCTCCACCATCGTCCTTCTGGCTTCTTGTTGTGCCTCCACCACTGCTCTGCTGGCTGCCAGTCACAGTGTTCTACTTCTGCCTCCTCTCCATTGCCATCCTGCTTACTGTCAGTCACCATCCACTGCCATCTACCCCTTGGCTGTGACTTCTGCTCATCAAGAATCATAGAACCAAAGAGCTGGAATGGATCTTAGAAGGCCATCAAGTCCAGCCCCCTGCCCAAGGCAGGACCAATCCCAATTAAATCAACCCAGCCAGGGCTTTGTCAAGCCGAGACTTAAACACCTCTAGGGATGGAGACTCCACTACTTCCCTAGGTAACCCATTCCAGTGCTTCACCAGTCACAAGTGATTTCAGCTCCCAGTGATTTCGACCCTTAGCAAGCAGAATAGAAGAAACACAACTCCAATACTGTTAACAATGCCTCTTTAGCTCTGTTCTTTGACAAGTGGAGGGAAAGAGGTCAAATCTCTCCATGTAAGGAAGGGCATGCAGCCTCCTGACCAGAACAAACCTTCCCTCAGCCCCTCTCCTCTCAAAGCACTGAAACTTGAGCCCCTTCTTAGCATGGTTCTTCCTGATAACAGTGAGCCCTTTCCTTTGAAACAATTTAGCACAGTCCTACTTTTCATTATTCCCACAAAATTAAAAAGCACATTTAATACAAACATAGCTGGTGTTGGGTCACAATTAATTTGATTACAATGAGCAAAATACTGCTTTATCTGCTGAATATCTAACAATTCTAAGCATAGCAGGAGCAAACTGTAGTTACATACACACACCCAAGCCTCTCCCCTCCTCGATAGCTGCAAGGGAATCATTCCTTTAGATACTACTAAAATAGCCATGCTGCCTCTTTTTGGGGGGAGTGAGTAAATGACTTCATCCTTGGTCATGTCATACCTTATTCCTCTCCTGAGCTTTTATTTGCAGTGGGATGTAATGGGTGTATAGCAGCGTTCCCTCTAAACTGCATAGCAGCACAGCTTCACAGGGGATTAATCAGCCGTGCCCAGTCAGAGGCCCAGGGCTCCTTGCACGGTGAGGCTGATTAATCCCCTGTGCTGCTGTGCAGTTCAGAGGGAACACTAGTGCATAGCCCCTCACCACTTCCCCATAGCTAGAATCACAATGTGAGTGGGATTGAGCTAGGGTATAGTAGAACATTATCCCACCTCATTGATGTGTATTGTCAATGAAATTAATAATGAGTCAAATTTTCATCTGGCTGCTTTTAATTGGCCTCTGTTTATACTGATACAACTATACTGCCAAGCAATGATTTGGGTGTCTTAACTAAGTTGTTAATGTCCTGCCAAAAGGCAGAACTGAACCTGGGACTTCTGGAGTTTAGTGCATGAGTCTCTACAGCTTGAGCTTTAGCTGTAGAGGAAAATCATTCTTTCTCTCTATAAGTGGTTTAACTGTCACTAAATGGGACAGTACACCACACCCAGCCGATGTGTTCATTACATAAGCATAAAATTGTATCTGGAAAACAGAAGCCATTGTCTGAAAATCTGGATTTACATTTTGAACAATGTATTTTTCGTAATTTCTGAGTCATGTATTACATGGGAGCAGTGTCTCTTGCCTCTGATCCACAAAGATAATATACAAAATGTATCAGTATAAATAAGAGAATATTTATTAACATAAAAGCACTTAGAAATCTAGAATACAGATTTTTACTCCCTACATATACTGCTATTGTGAAATTAATTCTTCTTTCATTGTAGTCAATGACAAAATGCCCATTGATTTCAATGGCAGAAAATAGAGTTATTCATGTTGAGTGAAATACTGGATATATTACAAACATAGTGAAAGGATAAATTATTCATATTCAGACAACTGTAAGTAGCCAACTGAATACTGTCTCTAACAAAATATTTCTGAACTGAATGTACCAGGTCCTCAACTTAGATAAAGCCATGTTTCATGCTTAATGTTATCTGTTTCAAAAGGCTAAATTGTCCTCGCACATCAAATGATGAAAAAAAGGTCTTTGGTCTAAAAGCAAAAAGAAATTTTGAACTAGCTTAATCTCCTTTCTCTCCAAACATTGCTGGTAATTATTTTAATTTGAATTGAGGTTTCAAGTTGTTAGCCAATCTGTTGAGGCTTCCTGGGTTACATTTTTTTGAAACTACAGAAAAGATTTAGAAGTTTATAAAAAAAAAAGAAAGATAAATCAAAGCTGACAAAGAAGACATTGTCTACAGTAACAATAGTCCAATTTCCTAGAGTGATTTAGTGTAGCATTTTATTAATTGGATTTCTTAAATAAAAATAGACTAAGAATCTGCAGATATTTCTACATGATTCTCTAAGAATTTGACTGTTTTTCTATTTCTATTGAGAGAACTCTAATAAACTCTTGGTAAAAACAAAATAATGATGAAAAATATTTTTGAACATTTATCAACATTTTTCTCTCTTTCATCGAGAAATTAAAATTTGAAAAAATTCAACCAGTTCTATAACTGGTAGGAAAATAAGTGGGGGAGGAATCATGACAATTTAACTGAAAATATTTTCACTACACTACAAAATTAGGACACATTTTAATTGAAAAACTGATATTTGGAATTTTTTTAAGAACTCTACTTACAGGTCTTCATGGCTCTGTGGCATAAGAAGCAAAATCAAGCAGATGTTATGAGGCTTTCCTTTTTACAAACACTTCAAAAAGAAGTGCAAGGGGGTTAATATGACAATCCAATAGCATTGTGAGACAATGTTATGTAATTATAAGGTGTATGTGCGAGACTCATCAACAATGGCAACATCCACAGGTGTTCATTTTGAAGAGAAATGATTTGGCAAGAGACATTTAGATAGTGAGAGCCTAATTCTTGAAACTGCTTTGATTCAGTCTCCTGTGAAATTAAGTGTTTAAAAAAAAAGTTTTCCATGTTGCTTGTACTTATTGGGCAGACCATAAGAAGGAAAGTCATTTAGTCAGGAAAGTGTCCAGGAAGCCACAGTATTGATTCGGCTACTGAAACATAATGTGACCTCCTGACGTTCCACATAGGTTTTTGAGCAGGGCGGACAGAGTGGAAGAGGCAAGGGTAGAGGGTTATATTTGAAAATTTAAATATATATGCATAATATATACATTCTTAATGGATTAGATGACAAAGATAAGCTTACTTCCTCCTTTTAATTCTGCCAGGTGGTCACTGGGAGGGTTGAACAAATGAAAAATGGGACACCGTAGACTAGGAGTGGCGTGGGTAGGGGATAATTAACCCTTTTGCCAGTAATTTGAACTATTATAGAAGTATCAGATTTTTCCAATGAGGGTAAAAAGAAGATTATTGGCTCATTGTAGGTCTTAATGGAATTTACAGCTAGCAAATAGGAGAAGTTAGAAAGGCTATTTTACTTCTGTATTTAGCACTGTTGTGACCATTTCTGGAATGTTGTATCCAGTTCTTTTGTCCACAGTTCAAGAAGGAAATTGATAAATTGGAGAGGAGAAAAGCTACAAGACTGACTGAATGATTCTAAGATATGCCTTACAGTGAAAGACTCAAGGAGTTAATCTACTTAGTTTAACAAAGAGAAACCTAAGAGGTGACTTAATCAGTCTTAGAGGTACCTATGTGAGGAACGAATATAAGACAATCGGCTCCTCAATCTAGCAGAGAAAGGTATAACACTATCCAATGGCTGGACGTTGAAGCTAAAAATGGGGATAATTAACCATTAGAGCAATTTACCAAGTGCCAGATGGATTGTCCATCACTGTAATTTTAAAATCAGGATTGGATTTTTTCTCAAAAATTTGCTTTAGGAATTATCCTGGAGAAGTTCTACACCTATGTTGAACAGGATAACAGATTAGATGATCAAAATGGTCCCTTATTCTGGACTTTGAATCTATGAACTAATTTCAACATGGAGATAGCCAGAATGGAAGTACTCATGTCACCATATTGCAGATAGGTCCTACTTGCATTTATAGAGGGCTTTCCTTTGTTTTTGTAAAAGCACTGGGTCTCTTTCAGAAATGAGGCAATCAAGGAGTTCCTACCTTTGAAGGTGACTAGCTCAATAATCCAGGCAATGTTCCAAGGAAGTGCTCTCAAGTCCAACCCATGATCTTTTGCTACAGCAGCACAGGTCTGTAGGGTGATACTGTTATGCAATTACTAAGTAATTTAAAGTTATATAACTTGATTGTTTGAATATTGTGTTATTTATTGTGGGCTTAGTTGTGAAAACTATCTTAGATACCCATATAAAGAAATAACGGAGCATACATACAAGTATGTTGTCTTGCTATTGACAGTCCTTGTAGGCAGAAAGTAAATAGAGCCCCTCTGCTGAACACTCACTAGGCAGTTGTGTTTGGGCTTCACACACTATCTCCATTGTTCTGAGTGGGCTACAGCACTATTTCTTTCCTTGATCTCTCTGGCACACTTTCTGGGCACAATCTCTTTTTTGTTACACTCCAGGGAAATGGAACCTTCTGAGTCATCTGCTCTAAGATCCTAAGACTAGTGTTGACCCACTGGCTCCACAGCAGCTTAAGCATACCCTTTCTCAGAGTGAGCGTTAGCCTCTTCAGCAGTCTGACACAATATACATAAAGAGTCCCCAGTATCAAACCAAATAGGTTGTACACAGATTTTCCAAATCACCACAAATATCACCTGTAGACAATGACACTGAATTAAAGAAAACATTGCCCTACTTTGCCTATTTTTACTAGGAAAAGGTGTCTTTCTGCCTCGACTGCTTCATTGGGTTGGTTTAAAGCTTCATTCAGCCATCAGGAAACCAATTGAGTCTACTCTAATAGTTGGCCACCTCATGGCAAATATAGTATTGCCAAATCATGGGAAATTACCTGGCTCAAAATATATAGAACAAACTGACAACATCAGGTTGATATTATGGGCCTAATTATACTCTCATGCCCATTTTATGAGGGTACGTCTACACTGTAGGATTTTTCCAGGTTACCTCTGGTATCCCAGAAAAATTCCGCTGCGTCCAGGGAATGCATTTGTCCTTCTGTGTTTTTTTGTGGAAGAGCAAATGTGCCCTTTCAGGGAGCCCTGTATACCTTGTTCTACCCCCATATAAATGGGGCCAAATGGTGGAAAAGCCTCCTCTGGAAAAGCAATCGGAAAAAGCTATGCAAATTTGCATAGCTTTTTCCGAAAAAACCCTATAGTGTAGTCCTAGCCTAAGAGTATAACTTTATTTACTTTGATGGAGTTATTTCTGATCTATACTGGCCTATTTAAGGGCAAATGACTGTCTGTTTTCATTAAAGATGGTTGAAACTACTGATTGCTCTACATATGAGCAAGACAGGGAAGTAAGCAGGGAGAGGCCAACCTTACACTGTAAAAAAGGAAGTATGGGTATGAAATCTGAATTTAAATAGAACTCCATAAGGAATGAGGAGAGTGGTTATTTAAACAGAGACAACAATGGAAGAAACATTAGCTGTTCTTTCTTTTTTCCTTTTTGATACAAGCCAGCATTTCAGTTGGTAAAGACTTATGATACCACATGGCCACAAATAATTCATGATCGTTGTATGCAAATTTATATCTACATAGGGTTCTCATATTCTAAATGTGTAATAGGGCCAGCCTATGATTGTATATTTAACACAGGAAAGAATAAAGACCAAGTTTATTCCTTTGGTTGGTATATGCACTTCATAACATTTCTGTATAAAGACCATATTCTTCACTTGATAAAAATAGGATGGTAATATCAGAAATATTTGATAAGTCACCAAAAAGTACTTTTTAAAATGTCAGTAAATTACATAAAAAAGGGAAGCTTTTGAAAATGTTACTATTAGGAGACTAGTCCATTGCATTTTGCACTAGATGTACTACAGAGATCCCATACATTCTAACTTCAGGGAAGAGCTAACTTAATCCACCCGGTTGAATAAAGGTGCTGAGCTTGAGACAAACATAGTGAATGGGTTAAGTATTGCCTAATATAGAATTACAAGACTCCTAAGCCAGAGAGGTATTGATCACAACATTATATTGTTAGTTTTATGCATCTGAAATTCATGGGAAAAAGCCATACCAAATAAAATAAACAGCATGTGTGTGGTTGTCTCAGAACTTGGGGAACTACAATATAGAAGTACAAATAATATTAGCCTTTTCTGACTTGGGCTCTAATTGAACTCAGTGAATATGCTTAAGTAGTACTGTATTCTAGCACTGCACATATTGTTTAGGGACCAAGGGAATGTATTTCACTCTGAGATATCACCAACTATCAACAAAACCTTGTCATTTCAATCTGTCACACATTTTCTTTGCCATTTTTGAAATCACACTTTAGTCTCGTCTCCATCTGGGGCCAGAAGCAGAGGTGCTGTAACGCTTCAAAGAAAATGCTGCTCTCTTGGCATTTCTGGACTGATTGGATGGCAAGAGTATGAAAAATAAAATGACACAGTCTGATCATTTGATAGTTCTAGACAAGATTTGCAAATCCAATGAGGTAAGCAACTGCATGGCACACAGAAACCTAGGATGACACGTACTGACTTAGCTTATAGCTCACATGGGAAGGGGCACATTTCTCTAACAGAGCTGTAGGGTATCTGAGCCAAATAAGGTTCTGTAAGAGTGACACTTTGATCTCTGGGTTATGAGAAGGTTAGCTAGATATAATTGAATGTACACCATTAGTAAGTAGTGGAAAACAGTATATGCCCAATTTCTGCTCTCATGCAAATGTAAAAAAGATTTTGGCCTTGTATAGGTAACTAATTCAATGAACAGGTAATATAATAGTAACTGCTAACTGTTTATTAACTTAATTTTAATTAGGCAATTCTAAATTGGATTGGATTTGGTCTAGGTGGGTAACTGTAAGGATGGCAGGGACAAGAGATTATTTTACTTTTGCTAGGAATAAAGCAGAGAAACATGCTAATTTATTGGCTTTTTGGCTGATTTTCTACTTTTACCCTGGGGGAAATGTATTTTCTACTTTCTCTAAAGAGTAAAGATATGGAGGTAGTAATGCAAATAGTTATTGTGCTGCTGGCCTTTAATACTGTCTTTGTCAGTAGTCATCAAAGTCAAAAGGTGCTGCTGGTCATGGCAGCCCTGCATGATCCTTCAGCTTCACAGAGATTTGCTGCCTTGGTGCCAGCAAGCCTGCTAGATTTCAAAGCCCTGGTCTGGCTAAGCTCTGCTGCCAGTGTCCTGAATGGAGCTCTCTCCCTGGAGTACTCTTTCACTTCCAAAGGACAAGCCAAGGAACCTCATACCATAAGATAGAGATGTCTTTCTTGAAGTATCTATATCTATATATTTTAGAATGCATCTGTCTATGTGTCTATCTGTGAGTCCATTTGTTCAAGAACTCCCTCTCCCTTATACAATCGTACATAAAGCATGTACAATTTCTTTTTAATTTACAAAAACAAATCCCAAGCATTACTACAGTTAAAGACCTGAGGAATGCTGGGTACATCTGGTAGTAATTTTTATAAAACTAGTTAGATGCATATCGAGTGGTGTGTTTTGTAAATTACCAAAATACAAAGATTTTTTTCAAAGTGAAATCTAATTCTCATCATGGTTAAAATACTTGCCACCATGTTGTCTCCACATTCAAAACTGGAATAGTAGCATTAAAGATGGAAAGGCAATTAGACTCGTGTTCCATAAATCCCGTAAGTACTTTTGAAAATCTTGTCCTAATTCAGTTTTCCAAATCTGATGAGCAAAGACTTTGTCTTTAAGAGGTGGCCCCTTTCTAATGGCATAAAGATGGCAAAAGGGAGTGGAAACAACTCACATAATCCTCTCAGCACAGGGGAGGTTGTTCACCCAGTCCTCTGCATAGTAGCTATGTCAAGGGCACATACTCAGCAGGAAGGCAATACCCCCAGCCAAACAGTTGTTGCCTTTTGCTAAGAATCTGCCTCACACCAGCTCTCATCCAATGAGGTAATGGTTCTCATGACAGATCCCACTTCTAAATTCTTCAAACCAGGGAACTGAGTGTCTGGAGTACTCTTGGGTTTTCAGTTCCTCTGCCCTTCGTGCTACTCTAATGTCTTCAGTCTTTGCTTTGCATCCCAATATTTTCCTGTGTGTGCTGCTAAAACTAATTGGCTGACATCATCTGTGTTTAGAAAGAAGCTAAAGCAGTAAAGCTTTCTCCTATTGTCCTAAAGAGGCACTGAAGGTAAATATAGAGGCCCCTCTCCCATCCCATTTTACTCACCACTAGGTATGTTGTGGCCTAGGTTTTGAACGCAGGTCTAGGAGTTCCCAGAGAGGTATCACTTCCTGACCTTCACCCAACACTGGCTGAAAGGCAGTTGGCTGAGAAGCTAGAAGGCGGCACCACACCCAGGAGAACTGATTAGATGCTCCCTCCATTGGTCAAACCATTCTCTTTAAGCCAGAAAGAGACAAAGGCAGTTGTTTGGGTAATTTCCTGTGGTGGATGTGTTGGACCCTCCCTTTGTTCCCTTTTTGCCCACTGTGTTCAGTTTTTGTTTCTTCTCTAATTGGCAGATCACTCTGGTGCTGACCCTTGTCTCTGTTCCCCAGTCCTCAAAAAATGAGTTAGTTCGAAGAAGTTTGATTTGAACTAACGCATCCTGGAGCTCACTTCCTAGTTCAAATCAGCTGTTGAGCGGAATAACGCGTGGGCGAGATTATGCTAATGAAGTGCAGGATATTCAAATCCCTGCTTCATTAGCAATTTCGGTAGGCTATATTTGCATCCCTAGCTCAAACTAGGGAGCAAGTGTAGACGTACCCATATTTGAGGTTGCATATCTTAAGTCAATTTTATCCTGTAGTGTAGACATATCCTTATAAGAGATTAGAATAGTCCAAATATGAAAGTAACTTAATAAATGATGAATAAGAAGTTATAAAACTTAGAGGGATCTTCAGCCTGAGACCTTACAATACTGTATAAAGATAAGTATCATTATCCCTGTTTTACAGATTGGGAAACTGATGCACAAACAAATGAAGTGACTTCCCAAGAGCATCCTACAGCCTAGTGATAGAGCTGGACAGGCCATTTTTCCTCAGATCAACTCCAGTGAGCTATATATTTAGTGGAAAGTCATATACAGGTAATGTGCTACATCCCAAAAAGACTTGAATAACTGTTTTCCTTTACATATTGATCTCTGTGATATCCAAATTTTGTCTGACATACTGTACCTCTCTGAAAGATTTACCTGCAGAGGTGAATTTTCTTTTTCCACCTTCCCCAGAAGACCAAATTTTCAACAATGACATATCTTTTTAGCCGGCATTTTCTCTGGGTGAGCACTGAACAAACACCTAAAACATATTTTAAAGGGCTGATCAAGCACAACAGTAATCAAATGGAAGCACAGTGAATTCCACAAGGCACAATAACTCAGAGGAAATACACAGCTATTTCACCTTTACAAATCATATTCAAATCATGTAGTTGATTCAAATCGAGTTAGTTCGAAGGAGTTTGATTTGAACTAACGCGTCCCGGAGCGCACTTCCTGGTTCGAATCAGCTGATGAGTGGAATAACGCGTGGGCGGGATTATGCTAATGAAGCGCAGGATATTTAAATCCCTGCTTCAAATAGAAACTTTATAAACTGAAGGGAAAACCTCTGAAAAAAAAGTAATTTTCCCATTGGCTTCTGAGCACATTAGAAGCCAAGCCAAATTATATTAATATATTGTTATCATTCTTCCTAAAAAAAAGTACCTTCCTAGCACTTACGGGCCAGAGGCAGGGAGGCTGGCTTGGCCACTTGGCTGACCCCACAGTGGGGAGGGTTGGCAAATTAGGGGGCTGGTGGCAGGGCACCTTCCCTGGTCTGGCATATTCCCTCGTTTCCCTCATTTAGAATCATTCTGGTCTTGAGGGTGTCAGACCAGAGAAGTGCAACTTCTATAACACACTTTTCCTTGTGTTATATGTATGTGTGTATATATATATATATATATATATGCCTACTGAAGTTTCTGTTTCATGAAGCTGACAAAGTGAAGTCCATCCCACAAGAGTTTATGCCCAAAGAAATGTGTTAGTCTTTATTGTGCCAAAGGACTCCTTGTAGTATTTATTGTGCCAAAGGGCACCCTGTCCCCTACTTTTCAATATTAGGAGCTCATTTGTAACTAACATAACACAGTGAACTACAATATAGGAGCTTTCAAAGCATTATGAAGTTATAATAACTAAAAACATCATATGGTTATTTTATAATGGATTTATTTTATTTTGGTTATTTCTGGATGATGTCTCCTTTAAGATAATTGGATCAATGTATAGGAGCACAGGATTGTAAAGGATCTCCTGGGTCATCAAGTTCAGTCCTTTGCTATTCCAGGCTCTGTAACTCCCATCACACTGTCCTGTTCACTGCCCGCACACTTACACTAGCGATTTCATTTCATTACTGGACCCAACCATATCAGCCACCAAATCAGAAGCTCATTTCACTGCACATCCACTAATGTGACCTATGCCATCAAATGCCAGCAATGCCCTACTGAATGCAAAGTATATTGGCAAACTGGACCTTCTCTAAGGCAAAGAATTAATGGACACAAATCAGATATCTGAAAAAGCAATACACAAAAACCTGTTGTAGAACACTTTAATCTGCCTGGATACTCGTTAATGGATCTCCAAGTCACCGTGTTGTTTCAGGCCAATTCCACAAGCCAAATACACAAAGAAGGGTTGTAATTTAACTTCATTTACAAGTTTAATTCTTATGCAAATTGAATGAACAGGGACATCGGCTGGCTCGCACACTACCTTCCACATCCTAATGACTTA
>CM057848.1:48432972-48449113 GCA_030068395.1 Apalone spinifera | reverse complement strand
TCTTATCAGCCTCTTCTAACTCTTTGAACCATCTACTCAGGGGCGGCCCGAGGTGGGCTGCAGCAGCTGGTGCCCCAGGTGGAACACGCGATCGGCGCCCCCTCCTGCATGGCCCCGTTGAAGACGGCGCCGTAGGCGATGGCTGAGTCGGGGTATAGTCACGGGCCGCCCCTGCATCTACTCACTGTCTCTCTCTATTTTCCCACTTCCTTTTTTCTCTTCCCCTCCCCCTATTTATTCTTAGATCTGGACTTCTAATACTCCAGTCATCTGAAGAATCAGGTTGTGCCCACGAAAGCTAATGATTCCATCTACATGTTCCCGTAGTAGTCTTAAAGTGCTATTAGACTATTTGCTGTTTTTTAAGTTATTCCTGTTACAGATTAACTCGGCTACCCCTCTGAAGCATATCAACCTCCATCTTGTATAAAATCTCAACTCCTCAAACAGTCTTTATGTTAATATTTTAAAAAATATATGTGAAAGTTACTATATTTGATGTGTAATAAATGTATTTAGCTAGCTATAACCTGAATCTAAAGAAGAATATATTAAATTACTGTTATTAAAGACCAACAAAAAAAGGGGGAGGAGGCTGAAAAGAACCAGTAACTAAAGTTAGTCAAACAGTGCAGCTTTTGACTCCTGAGACACAGGACCTTGAAATAAATGCTATATATACTGTTTATAATACAACTGAGGAGAGATTAATAAAACTGGAACATTTAGGCTTGGAAAAGAAATGACTAATGGGGCACAATGATCGAGATCTATACATTGTAACTGGTGTGGTGAACGTAAATAAGGAAATGTCACATCGCCATAAATGAAATTAATATGCATCAGGTTTAAAACAAACAAGAGAAAGGGTTTTTTTACACAACACATAGTCAAACTGTGAAACTCTTTGTCAGAGGATGTTGGGAAGTCCAAGACCATAATGGGGCTCAAAAAAGAACTAGATAAGATCATGGAGCACAGGTCAATCCATTGATGGCTATTAGCCAGGATGGGTGGAGATAATGTCTGTAGGCCAAGGGTAGGCAATAATTTTTGGGCTACTCCAAGGCTTTGGAAAGTGGGCAAGGGCTGCACTCTTCCATGATATTAATGGAGGAAGTGCGGCATCTGGGATGGAGGTTTGGTGCAGAAGGAGCTTTGGGTAAGGGATTGGGGTGCAGGACGGAGAGTGGGGTATGAGAGGGAGTTTGGGTGAAGGGGGCAGATGTGACCTAGGGCAGCAGGGAATTGTGACCTGGGAGAGGGGACTAGGGTGCAGGAGTTTGTGTTGTGACCTAAGGTAGGAGAGGATTGTGCTCTGGGGCAGGTGTTTGGGGTGCCAGATCGAGGAGGGAGTATGGATGCAGAAGGGGGGCAGAGAGTTTCAGTATGCTGAATGTGGGGCAGAGGGTTGGGGAAGAGAGGGGCTGTGATACCAGAGCCAGACCCTGGCCAGGAGACTTAACAGCCAGAAACCAACCAGCCTGCCTGCCTAAAGAGCTAAATGCTTGCAGCGCTTTAAACATTTCTCAGCCAGCTAGCCTGCCTGTGGGCACAGGCTGCACTGCCATGTGCTTGTGTGAATAACTGAACCAGAGGGGAAGGGGCATGGTGCTTCTTTGCTGCCTGTTTTTGAAATAGGCCTGTTATTGAAACCCACTGCCCGGTTTCTGGCCAGAAACTGGCCAATGGGATTGTGCTGGGGGCAGGGTAGTGCCTGAAGCTTTCCCCCTCCCCTCTAGGTTCACAGGTTTTAAAGAGAAACAGCCTCGCAGCCACTTTTCTAAACAGTATGTGGGGCTGCAAGGCAAGCAAGGGAACCTGCCTAGGGCTCCCTGCTGCACCCGCAGGCCAGATCTCATGGCTTAGAGGTCCAGATCCAGCCCGCAGGCCATATTTTGCCCAGGCCTGCTGTAGGCTCTGCTTGCCAGAAACTGTAAATGGGCAACAAGGAATGGATATCTTTTCTGTTCATTTCCTGGGGGAAACCTGGAATTGAGCACTGTCAGAGTACTGGCTGCTTGTATGCTTTTATGCCTAAAGTATCTGCACTAAGGTTATAAATGTTCAGAAAAAAATCTATTGTTTCTGCTGCTTGTTCATTGAGAAGTATTCCAAATCCAATGAGTTTTCACCCTTTGTGGTGTTATATACTATAACTACTGCATGGCTCAGGGCCAGACTAATGGGTGGGCTAGCCGGGCAGCTGCCCAGGGCACCAACCTACAGGGGGCACCCAGCTCCCGGTGGGCTGCAGTGGCCGCCCAGGGCGGAGGCCATGTTAACCCCCAGAGCACTGGCCAGCAGCACCCTTCTCCCCACTGCTGCAGGGCCCTGCACGGCCAGGCGCAGCCCGCCCTGGACTACGCACCATCGGCGGTGGCCAGGCTGACTGGGCAGCACATGTGCTGTGAGTCCACCCACGCGCCCTAGGGGCGGTCCTGCGCATGCGTCGTGTGCCTGGAGGCAGGGCCACGTATCCCGAGGGTGGGCCTGGAGGAGGGACCACATGTCCTGGGGGTGCGGCCGTGCATGCGCCGTGTGCCTGGAGGTGGGGTGGTGCCACGGGCCTGGGGCCCAGGGCGCCAAAATGGCTCGGGCCGGCCCTGGCATGGCTATAGTAGTTTAAATATGGCTATTTCAAAAGAAAGCTGGGAAAATAAACAAAAGAAATTCCAGAACACAGTACAATATATCTCATATCAGTAAAAAACTGGAATGTGTAATTCAAGAAGCACATTCAGGAATTCATTTTTGGATGTAACTATGTAACCCATTTGAGAGGATACATTTGACAAACTAAAAATTTGCTATGTTGAGAAGCAACTGAGTAAATGGTAGTAGTTAGTAGGGCTCCACAAGGAAAGAAACAATGAAAAATACTCATATTTTCATTTGTGGAAATGTTGGTATTACTGCTAGACAATATTGACCTTCCAAGGTTTGGTAAATTCTCTGGTTTGGCATCAGTCAAGTCTCAAGAGTGCCAGACAAGAGAGGTTCAACCTGAAAAAGTGAACCGAAAACAAATTACAGTTGAGCCCTTTATCGTAGAAACTCAAAATTGCAAACAACAGAGATAGGAACTGATCAGTCAGTCATTCATATTGCCACATTAAGGCACAAGCTAACTAATCCACATCTTAGCGTCTCTCAATATGAGAGGCCTCTAAAAAAGAAAAAAAACCTGATTCTGTTTCAAATTTTATGAAAATTGATTGATAAAAAAAGATATGGGGAAAAGAATATTCTCTCTAAATACACATATTTTTATTGAAAAAATTTACACATCTGGCTACGGAAATGCCTTTACCCTAACATTACCCGTCACTAATTGTTCATTGTTGACAGATGGGTCTCCAGAGTTGAGAAAAAATGATAATTGCACTTGTAAAATTATTATTTCTATAAGTATAACTGCTATCTGTCTTCTAAGGCAGCATTTTGTTGGCCAGCTGCTACTGATAAAATATTAATACATTATATATATATATATATATATATATATATATATATATATAAAACTGGGGAAAATGTGAAGTCAGAGATGTTAGCATCATGAAGCAAATCTGCCAAGTTCATACTGAACTCATCCTAGGAGTGATGTCATGTATAGCATCCACAGGGGCTGGTAATACCTAGAAGACTGCTATCTTTTGTTTACCTTCTGGGATGCTCAGTCATATAGTACCTTCACTCCTGTTTTTTGGTTGGTTGGTTTATTAAGTGTTAGTGTGCTCTTCTTTTGATCTGTAAATACGTACAATTGTGCATTTAAGTGTGCACACTGCTTTCTGCTTCATGTGCTATACATGATACAAATGGTTGAGTTTGCAAATGATCTTCTTATGGAGTTGGGTTGAGTATATCTTAGGGAGGATAAATTTGTCTTGGCTTACCTCTTTTAGTTTTGGGAACCTTCATTTTATTTTAGTGTGGCAAAAGAAAAATCCCAACAATTCGCTATTTCATAGCAAAAATTAAATCAGAATAAACATTTGTAAATATATTTGATATATAGTGGATAGACTTTGCATTTCCAAAACAAAATTAATTCAAATTATTTCATTTGAAAAGAAGGATATTTTTTCCTTATTCATGATGTTTATATATAAATATAAACAATATATCTTGTTTCGCTGTGAGAACATAAAGCTTTCGTGTTCATATACTGTAATGGGGTCTACCAGAAACTAATAAAATATAGATATAGTAGCCCTAAACTGAGCAAATTCCTGTTGCCATGGCAACCAAATAGGTTAATTAAGACACTTGGTGTCTATTAAGAACCTTCTAAAACTCAGTTGGGGCAATTCTATTGATTGAGACACCCATAGCCAATTTATGGCTGGCTGGAACTGGTTACAAAGAAACCCTACCATTCAGTCAGGCTAGTGTGCCAGGAGCTGTAGGAGGAGGATGCATTGCAGGAGAGCTGAACAGCACAAAAGATGTCACATTACAGGATAGATTCCTACAGGTACAGAGGTGAAGGGCAGGAAGAACCCTGCCCCGTAGACAGCCATTTAGGGAAGGTAAACCCCCCACCAGGGGGAGAGTGACTGAGTTGGAAGGTCTTGCTTGTTGCTTCCATGTCTAGAGAGACCATATGAGATTAAAAGATTTCCTACTTACTTTTCCCTGCTAGCCAATGATGAGAGTGGCTAAATCAGACTGTGGCATGCCCCTGAAGTAAAGGGTCTAGAATGAGAACTGTAAGTGAGCCACTGAAGTGAGCAGTTAGAAGACGCTCCCCCGGCAGGCACGAGCTCCGCGCGCTGGCAGCTGGGGCAGGGGAAGATCTCCCCCCCGGCAGGCACGAGCTTAGTGCGCACGTGCTCAGCTGGGCAGGGGGACCCTCCGGCAGGCGTGAGCTCAGCTGGGCAGGGGGCCCGTGGCAGGCGTGAGCCCCTTCCTTCTTATGTATACCGTAAAATCTCGAGTATAATGGGGGTGCGCATTATAGATAAGAGTTTAATTTATTCAAGAATTCTGACCTTTAAAAGGCAGATGCTCATTATACATAGGTGCGCATTATACTCGAGATTTTACAGTACCACCACCCAGAAGCGCAGGACACATATCATGATGTAGGAGCTCTGTTACAATATTCAATGTCCTTTTTGTAAAAATAATAATTTCATTTTTTATGTTATGGAATGTTTTACAACTTGATATAATTTAAGGCCTCAGAATGATATAATCCAGCACAGTTCACATACTTCATTTGGAACCAGAAGTTTGTAACTCTGAGGTTTGTCTATAGTTGTTTGTAAGCTAGTGGTCAGTTTTACCACCAGGGAAGGGAAATAAAGTTTCAGACATTATTCTTTCAAGAAGCTCTTTTTATTTCTCATCTCATTGCCCACAAAATAATAACAAAGCTGAAATGAAAATCATAGGGCAATAATCCCAGATGGATTTTTCTACTTTAACCAGCCAGAAGGGGAAAGACTTATTTTCCCTTAGCTCACCTTTGACCCATCTTCCTGTCCTTTTATACTCCTGCATCAAACAACCATGATGGGAGGTAGGGATCTGTTAATTAATTATAGGCAATGGCATCATGTCCTTGGCACACTGCTCCAAAAGTGAAAACCTAGAAATGAGATCTATAATACCAAGTATAATATGCAGTAGAGAGAACAGCTTAGAGGAGTTTTGTAATTCCATAAAGTCAAGATTTGTCAGAGAAGCAGTGATAGGATTTGAACTGGTTTCTGGAAAAATATAGATAACTCAGAAAGTTGCATGAATGCTAAGATTCTATGTCTTATTAGGCCAAAAAGCTGAAGCAAATTGTTACTTATAAAATGGGTTAGATGTAAGTTATGGCAAAACAGAATTTCAGTGAGTAATCAGTGCTCATAAGGTTCATCAAGCATAAACAACATATTATATCATATAGGATGGTTAGCATTTCAACTGTAGAACTTAGCTAAGATTATTGGAAAATTCTTGGGTATTTGTATCATCATGTCCTTCAAAATGTCCTTCAAAGCTTTGAGATTCCCATTTGTGCCCAGGCCTTTCATCCTTAGCATTACCCTAGGAAAAACAAGTCCTGTGTGTTTTTAGCATTATATTTTTAACACAAACATTACAAATTCTTGGACAATAGAACAAGGGTTATTTAGCAGCTGACTGTGAATAGTGAGGTCAACGAAAAGGAGAGAAGTGCTGTTATACTAAGTCATTAAATAAAGAATTTGCCTTAACCTGTTGTCCCACTGAAACATACCAGGAGTTTGATTTAACATATTGGAGGATTTTCACAGAAAAGACAAATTGTGTTAGTTAAAATTACTTCCTTCTGCAATTAACAAAACCCAAATTAACTGGACTTTGATTGTCTGCTGTGTTGATTTTTAGTTATGAATTTGAAAGTATTCTTCAGGTCAAAAATGATCTGCATGCCCTATGCTTTTAAATACCTAATTATAATTCCACTGTGATATGAACTATATCAGTACAGGAATCACATCACTGGTGGCTACTGAAAAGCCAAAATAGCATTCCTGTGCGAGTTAACATTTTTGTTAATATGTGCAGTTATAAAAGGATGGGATTTTAAAAATAGGCGATTATCATTTGTTTTGAATCATTATAATGTTTTAATAAATCAAAAACAGATCATTATCACTTTGCAATGCCTTCTTTCCTAGCCAGCACTTCAACCCCCATCTCAGAAAATGGAACTCTAATAATGACACAAGGTAGAATTGAATAAAGATTAACTAAAATGCACTCATACAAGGCTGTCGGAATATAGGAAACGCCATACTAGATCTGACCACTTTTCCATCTACTCCACTATTCTTGTCTAACAGTGGCTTTACCAGTTGTTTCATAAAACAGCATGGTCAACCTCTTAGGTAAGAACTATGCAATAACCTGCAATGCAGTGGAAATTGCACAACCCGGACCGAAATTCCCAGTGGGCCATGAGGAGCCTGTCTGTCACCAGCTCCCAAACCCCTCCCCTTCCCACTATCACTCCACCTCTCCTCCCACCCCCCACAGCACCCTGTCTCCAAGGATGCAAACATGGGGATCACCGGCGGCAGTGGTCAGGACCCTCCTCACTCCACGCAGCATCTGCCATGGGGGAAGTGGAGCACACCAGTCAAGTGCACTTGCTCTGTTTCCCCACAGCTCCTTCTACCACGGGGAATGCGGATGGCGTGACTGCTCCCATCACCTGGCACGAGTGGCCCCCCCCAGTGATCCCTGAAGTTGTATCTTCAGGGATGGGGTACCATGAGGGGAAAAGGTGGGATGATGACGGGAAGCTCACCGGGAGCCCCAGGCTGGATTGCGCAATCACTCCAGATGGCGATGGCTTGCAGGCTGGACATTTGAGAACCCTCTTTTAAAACCTATTTTATCTGCTCTGATTTAAATGTAGACAGTAGTAATCACACATATCTAGTCCTTTTCTATGTCTTACCATAGACTCGGGCTATGTCTACAAGTCAGAGCTTTTCTGGGATACTGAAGATGTGGAAAAGCTCTACCACATCCAAGGTAAGTGTCTGCTTTTCCAAAGAAAAATTTGGAAAAGCAGATGCATTTTTTGAGCATCTCTGTAAATCTTGTTCTACAAGGGAGAAGGGATATTCCGAAAGAGGGTTTTTCTTCTGATATTTTGCCCCGTGTACATGGGCCAAATGTCGAAAAAGCCTCTTTCGGGGAAAAAAAGCAGAAAAAGATATGCAAATTGCAAACTGCAAACAGTTTGCAAACAGTTTGCAATTTGCTTATCTTTTCCTGACTTTTCTTTGTAGTGTAGATGTCGCCTCAGTGACCTCTTCCAATAGAAATAGAAACTCAATTGTCAGTACCATTATTATCAGTTATTATGAAGCTGAGTGATCACATCAGAGCATAGTGGTTTTTAACAAATCAGTTATAGGTAGTTCTGAAATAGTCCACTTCAGATTAAATAATAGGACCATATGAACATCATGGTATTTAGATGTCAAGGTTTGACACTTAAACAATTACTTTTGATGACTTCAGCATATTGTGACTGCCCAGCTAATCCTAAATATTAAGGATTATCATGTGTTGCTACCTTTTTCTAGTCAGTTCTTCAACTATTGCAGTGAAAATAGGGCTGGGTTTCAGGTATCCTGGAAAAACCCTACAGTGTAGACATATTCTGAATGTGCCTTGAGAAAAAGAACTACTACTGAACTCTGGGGAAAGTGGTAGCAAGCCCCTACCTCTATGAAAACATTTAAGGATAAGTACTGCAGAGTTTTCACCATTAGTAAACATTGGTTAAAAGTTACTGCAGTTCTCCCCTGTATTTTAAATGGGAAATAACTGTGTAACTACATGGGATGTGTCAGGAGGGGCTTTGGCACCCAGGGAAAGATTAAAAAATACATGTATTAAAAACTCTGGAAAGTTCTAACATTTTAAAGGATTTACGCTACCATAATATCTAGTAGTATTAACCCCAGAATCTTTCAGCAGATATTCTGATCACTAGTCACTGTGCTTTAGTGATGTTCATGTAATGCCCAATTCTTATAATCGCTTAAAAATCCTCTGATTCCTTTTTGTTATTCAGCTGAGTCGGGTGCTTTGCAGAGGTGCTCCCAGGATTGTGGCATCATTTGTAAAGTACCGCACCAATTATGGCATGAGTTTGGGTGCCTTCAAAGATAATCATAATGGAAGGCAGTATAATTTCTTCTCTGGCTGTCTTACAACACTATTCTATTTGTTGTTTCTAATCATCTGGGATCTGAAAGTCATAAGAAAAGTGTTCCCTTTTCTAGCAAATGTAACATCTTTTCTCCACAGTAATAGCTGAAAAAAATGTATCCCTTTATACAGTGATTATTTTATTATTACTAATTTGCTTTGTTTATTTGGAGAGGCATGTTAATCAATGTTCTATGTAAGCTTATGCAAATTTTTTATTTAACGAGGTATATTATTTAAATGTGTTTAACCACAAGATTAGCAATGTGTGTGTATTAAAGCTACAGCTACCCATAGATATACTGAAATACTGCATTGGGACATTTTTCACAGAAATAATTTAGCTGCTTAGTATAATATCCTTCCTGCAAGCATCACTAACAGAAGAGAGATTTTCTGTCATATGGTATCATTCTTGTAGGTAGCACCTTCAGGAAGCAAAACTCTCAAGAATGATTTGCACAAGACATCTTTGACTCTGTAGGTAGGTGGAGGTATGAAAATATCCTCCCTTCTAATTGCTTGCTACAATACCCCATAATTTACTCATACTATAGCAAAGTCTTGGCTGGATTGCCTATGACATCTCTACCCATGTTATTATTTCCCTCAGAGTGTAATATCATATAATATCAGAGGGCCTCAGGCAATACTGTGCAACTCCTGAAGCTTCTTGTTATCAGATTATGTCTTATGCAGGCTCATATTCTCAGTTTTCAGGAAACAAGAGCAGCAGACATCTTTACCTTGCAACTAGTTCTGAACTCCATTAGAGCTGTTTAAAATGTTTGATTTTTGACTTCAAACCTTCATCATCCAGCTCCATTTGCAACTATCTGGCCCCTAGCTTTCTCCTTCAATCTGTCCTCCGCTGTCTTTTTTCTCCTCTTGTTCCTGGTGACATTTCCTACTCTATAGCTCCCAGCTATCCCTTAACCACAAAGGTAGTTGAAGCAGCTTCCAAAAATACCAGCTCCCAGGAGCAACCCTTCTGTGCTTAGAGTTTAAAATGGGTCTCAAGTCTGTGTAATAAATGAATTCATGATTCTCAATTCCCAAATGACATTAATAGCAGCAAGGAGCAAGAAGCAAGTTAATGTTAATTTCTGCAGGTAATGCGTGAAAGCAGACAGGGAAAGCTTGAAAGGTCAACATCTGCTGTCATACAGGAGAGTTGCAAAATTTGATTGGCTAGTAAATGTCAACACCATGTTCTGAAATCTACATGCTAGCCTTTCAATTTAATCTTAGCTTGCAGCCCAGCTAGTGATCATATAGAGAGTATGTTTCAAAAAAACACTTGAGTTCTAAAATGGAATTGTATGATTGCATTTCCATGGCAATAAGGCACCTGCAAATTACAAACTTGTCATTTTAATCAGCATAAATGTAGGTAGTACAACTACTGTGGGGGTTTTTTATATCAGTTTTCAGGGAATACTGAAGAACCCCCCAATGATTATATACCATAAAGAACTGCAGTTCCAACTGTTGCCATGGCATTATGTACTCCTTTTCTTTAAAAGCAGTGACTGGAATGTAAGAACAGATAATGAATCTAATTGATTGTCCTTTTCACCTCACAGATATGCTTTATTTTGTCTCTGTTTTGTGTGCTGTTTTTGTTTTACAACATATCAGATGAAGGACTGCATTCTTTAGCAGCAATGATGCTCAAAGGAGGACAGATCCGTTTTTCAAACAGAATGAATACAATGGCTAGCTCTGAACATTAGTGAAAATTCTATCTTCTTTGTCTAAATGGCGAATAAGAATGGCTGTTGGAAAACAAAGCATCAGCCTTTATCTACATAAAATTTCCTATGCAGAAAGGAGACAAATTTTGAAACAGCAAAAAGGCTATTGTTTATAATATCCATACACAGCTTATGTAACTATATATAGATTTTTAACCATTTCCTCCAATGCAGTGTGGCTGCTGTAAACCACACTTCTGCCAGAGCATGGCCTTAAAGCCATAGTATGATACAGAGGTAGGCAATAAAATTGCAGCAGTTCACCAGGGATAGCCTCTGATGTGCTGCTGCTGCTGCTATATTTTATCTGCACCTCTGCAGGTATGGGTGATCACAGCCCCCGTTGGCCAGGAATGGCGATCCACAGCCAATGGGAGCTGTGATCCCCATACCTGTGGAGCTTCAGGTAAATAGGGTGGTGTGGAGGTCCACCTGGCAGACAGATCCAGTCCTTGGGCCGGTATTTACCCACCACTGATGCAATCTATCACAAGAAGAAAGATTAACTCCATCCGGCTGGATGATCTTGTGGTGTGGAGCTGGCATGGTGGCTCTGTCACAGCTCCCTTGTTTATTGACAGTATAAGGCACATGGATGGAAATGCAGATATCTCCAGAACATCCACTTGCTCCACATTGATTCCTGGCTATTGTATTTGCTGCTAGTGTGTTGCCAGGACCAGAGGAGGTACAATGGCACACTTTGCACCCTTCTCTCAAGCTCTGTTGTGCATGCCTCACCCATACCTGAGGGCCTAGGCTTTCTAAAGCATGGATTTAAGGAAGGATAGGAAAGGAATGAGGTGTAGATGACAATGGGCAGGGGAGTTGGAACACATATGGAAGAAGGGTATTTTGTCAAGGGGAAGGATACAGAGTCAGAATTTTTGTCTGCACAAACTCAAAGCTCTTACACATTTATACAGATAAAATCTATTAAATATTTTCATGGTTAAAGCTCTATTCAATTCCACCATCTCATCATGTAACAATCCGTAATTCACAGGCATCACCTCACAACTCTTATTAACTTAAATCTATAGCATTTTAGTAGGCCTTATAAGTTCACCAGAACTTGGCTCACCTTCCAAGCACAATTATGCCTCAATGCATTTTAAACTGTTAGTACTCATTCAAAAAACAGGGAAAATCCTCAACAGCAACAAAAAATCCCCCCAAATTTTAAAGAGTTAAGGTTAAAGTGAGTTTTAATAGCATCCTGCTAATGATGCAAAAAGATGTCTTTATACTGTCTTTACACAAATTCTAAATAACATATGTATATTCTGGAAAGGAATGGAAAATTTCAGCCAGTTGCACTTTGCCATTTAATTCACTGCCACTTATTATTTCTCTACGCACTGCCTCCTAAATTTTGCAAAAATATGTGCAAAGTCAAAATAACAAATTACATGAGTATCCCAGACTTTATTTTCCCAGCTAAGGTATCTATTTCAATACTATCCTACTCATTTTAAAATAATAATTGTTTAAGGAATTAATATCCTTCCAATACTAGATATAATTTTCTACCATCCAAGTCACTGGGGCCGGAGAAGAAGAGAGGATAAGCAGGACTACATATAAGATGTTGTAAAGTCTAGGAAACATAGAAAATTGTAATTGTTTCTTTCTCATTCACTCTCCCCTTCCTGGGGCTGCTCTGAATCAGAATACTCTCTGCTAACAGTAACTAAATATGTACACATGGATAGAGTCTGACTATGAACTCATGAGTGGACGAATTCTCTAGCTTCTGGAATGCACTATTCCCAGAAGACCGGTGTTGCCTGTAACATTTGGAAAGGTCACAAGTTTAAGTGGTCTTGCTACACACTAAATATATTATCTGAGGGATAACCACATTTTTTTCAGTCTTTCAGGTTTCTCTATACACTTTACTCTTTCTTTTTTTCTTAATGGCTCCTCCAGATAATGTGTGTCTAGTGATATGCATTGAAAACCGGACTGCAGGTCTTTTGGGCATTAGTTTCTCTCTTATGTTGTCTACTAGTTTGCTTCTCATTGATCTAGTGATATGTGCCAAGTCAATGGTGCAAGCTTAGTTTAATTTCTCCCCTTATCAATTGTCCTCCGATTTTATGAACCAGCCACAAAGAACCTTAATCCCCCCTTTCAATATAATTAGATGAGTAATTTTTATACAGGCCTGATCATTGTTGGTTTTCTTCAAACATCCCTCACCCCCAAAGTTAGCTGCATTGGAAGTGGTACATCTGCCCACACAAACATTTAGATTGCTAATGATTCTTTGGAACATCTGTTATACTGCTACTGAACAGTTGTGGTTTCTTTAAGTAGGCCCAAGGGACTGGACCTGTGCCACCTCAATCTTGGGTACTTTTTAGAAATAGTAACAAGCACCCCACTGGGAATCATATATGTATTCTATGCTGTACCGATAAAAACTTAAGGCTCATCGTTTCGACACTTCTGTACCCACTATGGTATTGATCAGTCTGTGCTATTTCTCATTACTGTAGCATTTACTAGTTTACATTTTCATTTCATTGCTTACCACTCAGTCGTGCTAAATATAGACTCCACAGATATGAAGCCCCTGAGCTAGAAAGGAAATATGGAGGAAAAATCAAATTGGCTGTGTTATGCATTTATAGCAAATTGTTAGATAATGTACAAATAGCAACAAAAAATTGACCAAGCATATTCATGCACTGGAGGAGAAAAAGAGCCAGCCTATGCATATATGTAGGCAAATGCTTTGTTTGGCCATCCTTAAAACAAGGGAGTAAATTATGGAGCCATAGTTCTCTAACAAAGAGCAACATATAAGGTTTTTTTGTTTGGTTGGTTTTTTTAAGAATAAATACAATCAAAACACTATATTGCATACACGCAATTGTCCCTGCACCAGGAGAGAATGAGAGAAGAAATTAACTATGCACAGCAAATAGTAGTCACATCACTTAGGCCATATCTACACTAGGACATTATTTTGAATTTACTAAATTTGACTTCTGAGCACCCACTTTTACAAATTCAAAGTTTCATATCCTCACTACAGAGAAGAATCGAATTAGTCCGAGGCAGGCTCTGTTAGTGTGAAGGTGTTACCTCGGACTCAGAACCCCAGGAAGCACACTGGGGAGCTGTGGGAGGCCTGCCGGAAGACAATCAGTTCAAATTAGTAGCACCAGATCACCCACACTAACGTTATTTCAGACTTACAAGTTCTGGAATAGGGTTATTCCTTATGAAAGCAGGACTACAGAGTTTGAATTCCGCAGCCCCTTCTTCCGGAATAACGGGCTTGGTAGTGTGGATGCATCACTTGCAAAATCAACCTTAGGGAGCTATTTTCAGACTAAGGTCTTCGTGTAGACCAGACCTTTATGTATTATTAGAAGGTTCTTGGATGGTACCATGATGAAGATGGTAAAAGAATCAGATACATAATGCTATAGCATCTTTTCTGACTGGCTGATGAAAAAGGAAATAATGTGTAGAAGATCATTGTTTCCTTGACTCAGTTTTCTGGAGATCAAAACCAATAACATGCATTGAAGCATTATAAAACAAGTCATTTTAAAACATTTTAACATGATAAAAACAAAAGTCTCCCCTCAGAAAAAAGTATTAAGCTGGAATTAAGCCTTTAAATACTGTTCAGTTAACTAAAGGAACAAAAGCCTTCTGAGAAGTTCTTTAGAGGAGCATTAGAAACTATATACTAAAATTCAATGAAAGTCAGTGTCCTAATTCATTCACTTTGGTTCCTTTTCACATCCCAGCTTAAAATATTATGGAGGGATTTCAAATCTTTGGGTGTGTCTAGACTGCATCCCTCTGTCGGCAGAGGGCTGCAGATTAGGCAGGTTGACGTTGCAAATGAAGCTGGGATTTATGGTTAATTTGCATAAAAATTGCTGCTTTTTTGCCGACTCAGCACTTTGTTGGCACAAAGTGGCAGTCTAGAGGGGGATCTGTCGAGAAAAAGTCTTTTTTGACAGATCCTGTAAACCTCCTTGCAGGAGGCATAAGGGATCTGTCGAAAAAGGTTTTCTTTCTCGACAGATCCCCCTTTAGACTGCCGCTTTTTGCCAGCAAAGTGCTGAGTCTGCAAAAACGGTGGCCATTTTTATGCAAATTAAGTGTGGGATATTTAAATCCCCACTTCATTTGCAATGTCGAGCTGCCTAATCTGCATCCCTCTGCTGACAAAGGGATGCAGTCTAGACATAGTCTTTGTGAATAAAAAAGCCAAAGAGCCCAGAAAATGTGAGTTAAGGTTATACTTCAAATTACAAACATTTGAAATAATATAATATATTCATAGATTTCAGAATGAAGAGGGAACATTATGACTTTTAACATAGCTTAGGCCAGCCTGTATTTTTTAGAAATAATTCAATCTTGATTAAACAGATTGAGTAATGGAGAATCTGACATATCCCTAAGTAAATGTTTCCACAGGTTAATTAACCTGAAAAATGTGCACCTTACTTCTAATCTGACTTCATCTAGATTCAGTTTCCAGCCATTTAATATTATGCCTTTGTATGCTAAATTCAAGAATCCTCTACTAAATTAATAGTAAAGAAAAAAAACATAGCTCTTCCCTCAACATCCTGTTCACCTTCCAAATAATGTAAATGCTAATCTGTATCTCTGACATAGCCTGGTCAGGGTGAAAGTGGTGACTCTAAGGCCAAATTTTAGGTAGGCTACCAACAACAGGCCTCATTTTACAAATATGCTTTATTTAAGACCGCTTTTTAAAGTACTCCTCGGTGACCTTTTGGTACTGTCAGGGTTTTCCACCAAGGACTGCTACTGCGTTTAGACCCTTAGTGGATTATATACTCTTCATTTGGAAAACCTATTAAATCAACAGCTGTGAATGACAGCAGAGATTGGGATTAAAATTGTTTTTCCTCTGATTATATTTTCCCCTGCTTTTGAGAGTGAGGCAGGAAGTTGAAGGGAACACATTCCTCCTTCGACTTCCCTTACTCCTCACAGGAGCAGGACTAGCAGAACAGACAGGAGTGCCCCTCTCAGTTTGAATGAGCATGTCTTCACTAGACCAGCTAATTTGAATCCTGGAAGATCGACTGCAGGTGCTTCAATCTTAGCTGTAGTGTAGACGTGGCCATAGAGTGTTCACGTTATACTGGGGTGTCATAAAGGTAGTAGATTCATATTGCATATATTAGTATGTATAGGATATGATGCTAATTTATAGTCAGTGATGAAATCACAGTTTACTATGCCATTAAAGTTATCACATGACTCTTCATAGCAGGTTGGAACACAGGGGGAAAAAATGAAGGTTAGCTGGGCTATTCTACCTCCTCTTTCCTATATTTTCAAACGATTGGTTAAGTGTAACTTTTCACTGAGTTTCCTGCCTTAAAAGAGCATTTCAAAATGTTAGTAAGGGATTATTTCCCATAAGTTACTGATATGAAGTTAGTCTAAACTCCTGCTCATAAAGGTTTTTGTGAGAGAAATTCAGTGTAACTTTAGAAAATTATCAAATGAATCCTGAGGAATTCCATTTTTTTCCTACTCTTTGGACAACAAAGCTACCATATGCAGAGGCTTGGGGGAAAAAACCCTCCTATTTCAAACATTTTGGCTACGTCTACACTGGCATGATTTTCCGGAAATGCTTTTAACGG
>CM057848.1:48402085-48414995 GCA_030068395.1 Apalone spinifera | reverse complement strand
ACACAGTGTCATGTTCACCAATCCTGATAAAGGCAGGCAGACTTCCCCTGTTGGGCAGGAAAGGTCAGTTTCTATGAATCTTAGCTGCTACACATAACGGTCATACAGAGGAGTCCTGGCAGCTCTGGTCTTAGGCTGGGTCTTGGAGGTGAGTTCTTCCAGGTCTTCCCTCCTTCTTCTTGGTGTTCCTTTCTTCCTTTGCCTTTTCCTTCCTCCTCCTTCTTCTTGAGTCCTGCTTAGCTTTATCATAAACAATTATTTTAGTATAATTTTACTAACCAATCATAACATACTGTAACAGAATTATCTAACCACTCATACTCCACTTCCTTAGTTGATTTACACCTAGCAAAATTAATTATACAGCAGACAGACTCAGTTACAAACCAGATAGACATCATACAGACAAACAATAGGAAAGTGAAGACAAAATCATAGAATGTGGATTCCACAACCTCAACTATTGATAAGCAGTTTCTTGCCAGACAAAATGCTGTTAACTAGATTTTCTCTAACCATCTTGAGATCTATTTCTTTATCTGGTGACAGTGGATGCTATTTGGACAAGGTCTCCTTCTCACAGCCTAGTGTGACACTATTTCAGTACAATTTAGATGAAATGTGAGTATGTGACTCCAGGCCTCACAGCTAAAGTACAACATGTCTGCTGTACTTTAGTCTGGCTGCAGAAAAAGGCTTTAGTTTAGGCCTTCCAATATGGCTACAGAAAAAACATATTGTTACAATGGGAGGTCAATATTGTCTAACAGCATTACCAACACTTCCAGTGTTTACTGGATCTTTAGAAGATATTTGGGGTAAATTAGAGCTAAATTATAGCACAGAACACTGGGAGCAAGGACTGGTGATTGTAAACAAACTTGATGGGGCAGTGGGAAACTTGGCCACACTCATGATAAGTGGACATCCATCTAACTAAAATCGTGCTGGACCACGGATGTTGCCAGACCAGAGTGTGCCAGACTAGAAAAGTCCAGGGCCACAGAAAGCCTTTTACCCACTTATTCCCAATACACCCACGCATGGACAGTCTTAAGTTTAACCATTAGTCAATCCCAAGTTTAGATTTAATATCTCTGCCTGCAGTGCCAAAAACAACTTAGGGTGCACTTCTCAACTGTGGCATGACCATAGCCTTGCCCCCTCATGTACCATCAAGTGCCTAGAAAGAATCACCAATGTGAGAATAAACTTCATCTTTTCACCAGTTGTAGCAAGGGGCCCAGTGATGCCATTCAAATATAGGGCACTTGTTTGCTTTATGAGTTCTCTGGTTAAAATGATACCCTTTGCACTACCCTGTGGCACCCTTTCCCCCATCTCACTACATCTGATACAGCTGAGTACATACAATATTTTCTCTACTGCATGCCATCATGAGATGTAATAGTAAGTGGCTTCTACTCAAGAGATATATACCTTACTTTTGTACTTCCCTTTATAATCTTCCAGCTAAAGAGAAAATGGGCCAATGAAAAGAATGAATCAAGTCATTCTCTACCATTGTGCAAGGAAGGGAAGGCCAATTAAATAAAGTCAAAGTTGAATGTTATTATTAGCTATGGGCATGTCTATACTATACAGTGATTTCAACATAACAGGAGTTATTTTGAAATAACAAGGTGAACGTCTACACAGCGAGCCTGTTATTTCAAAAGTATTTCAAAATAACAAGTTTGTTATTTTGAAATAATAACCCTTCATTCTGGGTGTGTCTACTCAGCAGTATTATTTAGGACTAATGGCCATTACTCTGAAAAAACCAATTTGAGTGACTACATGGCAATTCCACTATTTTGAAATAAATTCGAAATAGTGGACAGTTTATTCCAATTTCTGTAAATCTCATTCTATGAGGAATAATGCCTATTCCAAAATAGCTCCACTGCTGCTATTTCAAAATTGCTCCTCCCCAGAGCCATTCAAACTAATTACTTCCCAGTGCCTCGTGGGGCTCTAAATTGAGGTAGCACGTCCACGATATGGAAGCCTGTCTCAGGCTAATTTTGAGGCTTCCCTGTAGTGTAGATGTAATATTTTGTAATAAGCTATTTTGGAGTATTTCTTCCAGAATGGCTTACTTTTGAAATAAGCATGTATGTAGACATACCCATTGAGGAATAATGCCTATTTCAAAACTGCTATTTTGAAATAGGGATAGTGTGGATGCTCAGCTATTGTTAATTTGAAATAACTACTCCCCAGAGTCATTCAGATTAAGCTTCAGTGCTTCCTGGGGCTGTAAGTCAAGACAGTGTATTGACATTAAGGGAACCTGCCTCCGACTAATTTCGAGGCTACCCTGTAGTATGGACATGTTATTTCAAAACAGTTATTTTGGGGGTTATTTTTTCAAAATAACTTATTTTGAAATAATCTGGTACTGTACACATAGCCTATTTGTTTCCAGGAGTGGCATTATTATACTGTGCTGGGTGCTATACAAACATAAAGAATGGTGTATATTTAGTCATTTTTTTTCAAGGATCAGTTTTCCTAATTATATGTTATTCGAGCTCTCTTTGAGGGCTGAAGGACAGATCAATCATGGTGATATGTTATTCATATACACTGTGGGTTTACTAAAGAAAAAATGTGTAATAACTATGTTAAAGGAACATCAATTTAGCATGCTAATGAGTTAGTTAACTGGTGAGGAAATAAACAAGAATGAGTATGTTGCATCTGGAAATATGTAAAAAGTTCCCAAAAGATATCTTATTATGGAGGAAACTGATATAGAAACTGAAAATGGGACCACCTCAATGGCAAATGATAATAATAGATGCATCATCAACAGATTTCAACCACACAGTTAATATTCCCTAGCCCACATGTCATTCTTCATTATGTACCAGACAATAAGGACCCCAAGGTGACTCAGCCATACATGTCTCTTCTCATCTGGTAGATGTCAGGCATATCCAAAAAGATTGTAAGTACAACTGAATAATTTTTTAATGAATGTAACAGGGTGCAATACTTTACACCTATCTGGCAGATATCATTAGTGTTCTGATGACATTGAAATCCAGTGCTGTACTCTAAAAAAACAGTCGAGAAGCTAGCAGATATCTTTTAAAAGGTTCTCAAAGACAGTAATAAATCATACTGGAATAACATTTAAAATGGCTTTAAATTACTTAATCAATGAAACCTGCCTGTTGTTGAAGTAAAAGTCAATCTAACTCCCATTAAATCAATGGAAAGATCTCAACAGAAGTAGAATTGGACTCAAAGAGAGAAGCATCTCTAAAGATCTGTGATTTCCTTTTTCCCATGCTTGAAAAAATATTTTTACACTTCATTGATATAATTATAGTGGCTATTCATAACTAAAGTAGCTTGTCCCCTTTTTCATTTTTTTCCTCCCTCTTTAATATGTCATCTGCTATGTCTAGACTTCAGAGCTTTTTGGGATACCCCTGGTATCCTGGAAAAGTTATGCCATGTCCAAGGAACACATCCACTTTTTTGGAACAATTTTCGAAAAAGTGGATGCATTCTTTCACCATTCCTGTAATCCTCATTCTATGAGGAAGAAGGGATGTGCCAAAAGAGGAGGTTTTTCTGAAATTTGGCACCGGGTAGATGGGCCAAACTTTGGAAAATCCTCTTTCGAAAGAAAAGAGGGAAAAGATACACAAACTGCAGTTCATAATTTGTGTATCTTTTTCCGACTTTTCTTTGCAGTGTAGACCTAGCCATACTGTGAGAGAAGCTCACTTGTAAAAACTGCTTTTGCACGTATCTATACTAATATTATGTTTGCAAATCCATTAGGGGCTGGTTTCCCTTATATTTTTAACAAAAAAAAATTACAAAATGATGACAATAAGATTACTTTCATATGTTTGAATTTTTAGACTATGGAGAGCTGGGATTGGGTAGGAGAGGATAAAATGATCCAGAAGTCAAACCTGTGGCTACGTCAAAGTTGAAGATGCTATTCTCATTCAGACTGACATTGTACTGCTGTAGCTTTAATGACTTCAATCAGGAATGAAGTTACTCCTGATTTATATCTATGAAAGTGAACTCCCAATCAAGCTTGAAATGCCTGAAAAAGTAAGACTTAAAGAAACCAAAGTATGAATCCAGTTCTTTTTTTTAAGGCCATCTGGATAAGAGAGAGATTTACATAAAAGTTCTTCTGCATTCTTCTTCTCTGAGACATCAAAGAAGCACTCAAAACATGAGTGAGGAACCTCAGACTACTGATAATGTATGATTATCGTTGTTTTTTAAAAAGTATTTGAAAGAGTGGAAGACACAGTATTCTAAGGGTCTTATGTTTTATGTGTGTAGGCTAAGGGGAGTAGGTTGTAGAGTACTTGGGAAGGGGGGTTTAATAAAAAAGTCAGATAAGACAGAGATAAGGTGGAACAGAAGAACCAGACAGGAGACTGTGTACCAGGACCACAAGCCTATTGAAGTCAGTGAGAAATTTGTCATTGATTTCAATGGAATTTGGATTAAACCCTAAAAGCAAAATAAAACACATTTGTTATTGTTGAATTTAGAGTCTAGACAGGAGCTACAGATTGGTGTTGAAAAATGCCTTAGAATAAGGAAGGTAAGAGAAGTGGTAATACCACTTCTGGTCTTGTAGGTGGATGCAGTTTGAACTGTAGGAATAGAAATAATATGGTCTATAAGCAGAGTTCCAATACAAAACTTATTCTGAATATTCATGCTATTTGAGTCTGCAAAACAAGCCAGAATAATAGTGATAAAATTCACTAAGTGACCATTGTTCTTCCCATTTCAACTACAGATTATTTGTATGTAGTGTTATATGGAACTTCTAAAGCTTTTACTAGCTACATTGTTTCCAAGCTCGTTCCCAGTATTTAAAACAAAATTGAGATATGGCAACCCTGGAGGCCTTAAAGGGACATCCTCACCATAAGAACAGGCAGCCGCTAAAATGCATCATTGCGCTACTCCAGGCCTGCCAAGCTGAGAAAGCCAGCAAGGAAGCCAGAGATGCTTTTGTACAGCACCAAGGGCAGCCTGTCCTTCCCTCTTCATCGCTGAACAAACTATCAAAAAAAAAAAAAACCTAGAGGAGCAGCTGTAGAGATAACAAGAGCTAAAGAACTAGCAGCATGTGTTATGCATGATAGCAGCAGCAGTCCTGGTGACAGTCCAAACTTTGACTCCTCCAAATATGTGTAGGACATTGAATGAGAGATTGAGTAATCAAGTACTAGGAAGGAAAATTAATATGTTGCGGAGCCTTTACAAAAAAGATGCATGATTGGGACATTAACGTAAAGAGGATAGGTAAGCCGATAAGTATACCATGTCTAATACAGTGGCAAATCTCTGTTGCTCCCTACTCACCTACCTTCATAGTAAAATCTGAGAAATCAAACCATTTTTAGGCAAGCATAGCAGAAACTGCTAAGGCCACTTTTATAACTCTGCAGTTAAGACCACAGCAATGTCAAAGGTAAAGCTAGGGATAAAACACATATAGGTTCATACTAAGAAATGCTAATGTACTACTCCTCTAGAAACCGAGAAGCCAGACCAATATGCCTAAGATTTTTTTAATCAAACAGAACAGCAATGGCATTAGTGACTACCTTCTGTCAATCAGCATTAAGGCTGGTATTAACTCTTGTACCAAGTCAACATAACTGGGTTATATACATGAAGATGTTCTGGAATTATGGAATTAGAATCTGTCCTTCCACCATTAAATGTATTTTACGTACTTTTAAACTTACTTTTCCTATATATAAGAGTTATTATTGAATGTTATTTATATATAAGACACATTCATTTTCCTTGGAACACACATAATATGCTGTATATTAAATCAGTGATGACAGATGTGGTATGGACTGTAGCTAGAAAAAGAGGAACATGTTTCAGTGGTGACACACTTAATGATCTGAAGAAGTGGGTCTGCCCCACAAAAGCTCATCACCTAATAAACTATCTTGTTAGTCTTTAAAGTGCTACATGACTGCTTTTTTGTTTGTTTATTTTATTAAGCTCTGCTGTTCGTGTATGAGCCATCTTGTATTTCTCAGCCTCTGGTCCTTCCCAAATCTAAATCATGCCCCAAGTGTGAACCATGAAGCGGGAAACATGAATCAGGCCATAAACATGAGATTTTTGAAAACACCTTCTATTCTCCTTTTGGGCTTGAGACTTTAGACTGCAGTCAGGTGATGTTGTAAAGCTTTTCTCTGCTATCATGAAAGCTAGAAATCTACTTTAAAAATAGAGACAAAAGGATAAAGTCTCACAAAAATTGCATGGTTCCAAGAGATGGCCATTTAAGAAACACAGCAAATAATGTGAGACTCCTGATAAAACCATGCAAGCTGACAGCCCTAACCTTAGTCTCTTACTAGACTTTAAAGCACTGCTTCTTTCAACATTGCCTGGTTGCTACATCATTTATTGGTGATTAAACAGAAGAACCACATAAGGCTTAGATTCTTATTTAAATGTCATACAGTTGCTGTGCTCTGGAGATCAGGCAGAAAGCCCCTCATTCTAATAGACATTTTTTTCATTTCTACCTAGATCACCATTCTGTCAGGTGCTAACTCCCCTGAGCTGCCCTTGACTCAAAGAGCAATAGCCAACATGCTTCAGTACCTTGTAGGACTGGAACAAAAGAAAAAACTTTCTTTCATAATGTTTTAGTACTGTAACTTCTGATTGAAACAAATAAAAAACTCCAGAAAACAAATGAAAAACCCCAAAGACTAAATAGGAACCTCAAAAATCTTAAGTTACTTTGGTCTCATTTTAATGAAAGGCTGGTTATCTACTGACAAATTAGAGAATGGTCTGAAAATCAACATGGTGAAATGTAAAGGCAAGAGCAAAGTATTGCACTTGAGAGGAAAAATCAAATGCACAAGTACAAAATAAAGAATAATTGGCTGGGTCATATTACTACTGAAAAGCATCCAGGGGCTATAGTAGATCACAAACTGAATATGTGAGGCAGACAAAAAAAGGGCTAGTATCTTTCTATGTGCATTAATGTCATATGTAAAACACTCTATTCAGCACTGGCGAGGTCTTAGCTGGAGTTCTGTGTCCAGTTCTGGCTTCCAAACTTTAGGAAAGATGTGGACAAATTGGAAAGAGTCCAGAGGAAAGCAATAAAAATGATGAACAGTTTAGAAAAGTTGACCTATGACAAAAGGTTAAAAAAATCTGGGTATGTTTAGCCTTGAGAAAAAAGGACTTTGGAACAGGGGAACTGATAACAGTCTTCAAAAATGTTAAGAGCTGTTCTAAAGAGGACAGGGATCAATTTTTCTGTATGATCACTGAAGCTACAACAGGAAGTGATCAGCTTAATTTGCAGCAAAAGAAATTTAAGTTGGATATTAGGAAAACTTTCTAATTAAACGAGTGGGTAAGTTCTGGAATAGGCTTCCAGTTGTTACCTACCAGGCTTGTGCTTTTGGGGAGCCAGGGAGTGACATTCATGAAAAACCATCCCCCTCTTCCCCTAGGCCTCTGCTAGAATCAGACAAAGCAAGGAAAAGGCCAGGGAAGACACACCTAAACTAATTAAGGAAACATCCCAGCCTCATTTGCATTGAAGATAGAACAGAGGGACATTTCATTAGCATACAGAATGGAGACCAGCTCTTCCAAGGCAGGAACCGCAGTGAACTGTGGGATACCGAAAGCAGAGAAGCACTGCCTGATGGGAAATCTCTGCTGCAGATGCTAATGAACCCAGGCCTGCTCATGCCCAAATTAGTCATTATCAGACCAATTCTAATAATGATCCTATTGACATCCAAAATACTGAAACTGCCTAGTTGCATTCTGAGCTCGTTCAAGGAACATCACCCAGAACCAGGAGTGATCAATCTCTATTGTCTCTCTTGGAACTATTGTCCCATCCCTATAAAAACTCCTACTCTTGCCCCAGAAAAACTGTTCTGATACCTGGATTTAAAATTCATCAGTTCCACTGAGACTTCTTCATCTCCTGTCTGATCAGTTGGGACTGGTCGTGCCTAGGGCAGGGGGCTGGACTTGATGACCCTGTGAGGTCTCTTCCAGCTCTATGGTTCTATGATTCTATGATTGTGCTGGGGGCTCTACTCTGCTTGTCTCCTGCCCTCTGGACCCCCAGCTACCATCACCATCTGGGAACCCTGATCAGTACAAGCTCCACGGAGTGGTGAGGTCTCGATCACTCTCTCTCTCTCCCTCTTCCCCCTTCCCTCCCCCAAGCATAGCCTCCTGACTCTTCCCTATGTAAACTGTTATACGCTTAGCTAGCCCTAACATTTGTAATCAGTTTCAGTTTAGATTTCATATTGTAACTGTTTTGTGTATCTGGCTCCCTATATATATATTCACTACCCAGAAATAAATAATTTTCATTGTTAAGCCAGTTGCTTCTCCTTCTTTCTTTCTCTTTCGCTCACTCTTCCTCAAGAAGTATTGTTTTGGCTTCCCAAAGCTAAAGATCCCTATAGTGCCCAAAATCCTGTGGGGTTTGCTCATCATGTGATTTACCAGTGAATAATTTTGGTGTGAAAGTGGGGATAGGGAAGTGCTGAACCTGGAGGCATATGAGGATGGCAGCTTAAAGTGCTGTTTAATCCAGCCCACTGAGTCCAAAGGCTCGTGAGGGTGCAGCGTGGCATTGCTGTTAAACTCAGCCCACTGAGTCCAGGGACATATGAGGGGTCAGCTTGTAAATGCTGATTACCCAGTCTTTGCAGGCGTGTTCTGTTAGTGGGTATGAGTGTCTCTGTGTGTGTTGCTAAGGTGGGAGGAACCCCATCCTGAGGAATCTAGTTTCTGCAGGAGAGCTCCAGTGGGAGGGGGAATTGGCAGCAGGGAGAATTCAGCTCCATATAAGAGCACAAATAAGCACAAGCAGCACACTGTTAGAATTGTTAACCTTCCCCCAGTCCCATAAGAGTAACCCTAATAAATGAGCATACCCCACAGTATTGGGCAAATCTGGTAACACAGTGGAGGATATGGAATATGCAACCCTGAACATTTTTAAGAATAGGTTGGACAAACACCTGTCAGGAATAGTCTTGGATTGCTTGACCTGTCTGAACACACAGGAGATGTATTTGATGATCTCTTGAGGTCCCTCCCAGCCCTATATGTTTATAATTCTAATTTAAAATGAAATAATTCTTTCAGTTCTAGTGGTTTTGGGGGGTCTCTATTTCACAGTTGTGTGTGAACCACTGCTGTGACTTCTGCAGTATGTCATACACTAGCTGTTTTCATCAAGGCAGACTCTGAGGGATGTGATCTGTGACAACGAAAATCCACAACACAAGTAAATAAACTTTTCTTTTCTTTTCTTTTCTTTTGTTTTCTTTTGTTTTCTTTGGAGACAATGCTGCTTGAGTAGTCTTTATGAGGCTATGTCTACAGTGCAGGCTTATTTCGGAAGAAGCTATTTTCAGAAGAGATCTTCCAAAAAAAACTTCTTCCAAAAGAGAATGTCCAAACACAAAAGCACATCGAAAAAGCAATCTGCTTTTTCAAAAAAAGAGCGTCCAGAGTGGACGCTGTCTCGCATAAAAGGCCACCCGGAACCACTTCAGCCAAGGCTTTAGGTCACCAGTTGCTTCTGAGTGCTGGTGCTGGAGCCTTGCAGAGACATGTGCTTAAAGGGACCTTCCTGACAGCAGTTTCTCTGCTTCTGCTGCATGCTTGCCTACCTCTTGAAGGGACAGCAAAGCTCTCGACCCCGAGCTCATTCTTGGGACCCTTTCCCTGGGTGTGGGAGCTACACTCTGGCAACCATACCCCACAGTGGAGAGGCATGGCTGCAGGCTTGACACCAATTCGGACTGGTGGGACCAGCTGGTCATGGAGCAGTGGGATGACCAGCAGTGGTTCCAAAACTTCTGCATGCGGAAAGCCACCTTTTTGGAGGTGTGTTCCTGATGGGGGTCTCGAGGCCAGAGTCCACCACAATGGGTGGGGAAGACGTTTCCCCACCCCCCAGGATCTGGTGGAGTTCTTGGTAATAGGGGCAGGTGTGGGGTCCTGCTCCTGAGCACAAGCTGCACTCTCTGGCCCTGACATATCCCTGGCAGAGCTCCTTTACCTTACTCCAGACCTGTTCCAAGGTCCAGGGTGGGTGTTCGTGTTCTGCCAGGAACTCAGCCATGCACTTGAAGATGTCTGCTTTGTGGCACTTGGAGCGGAGATCCTTGGAGGAGGGACGGGATCTCTGCTCCAGACAAGGAGTGTGCCCGCCTCTTGGTCCCCTGGGTGGGTCCTAGGACTGCTGGGGCTGCTCCCTGTGAGGGCCAGATGGGATATGGGGGTTTGTGGCTCCACCTGGTTGGCAGGGCCTATGGCATGGAGAGCTGTGTGGTCAGGGTGCTGCTCCCAGGCCGGCTTGCTGCCACAAGGCTTGTCCAGGGTGCCTGCAGCTTTAAGAGCTGGCAGGAGACAGGAACTATTTTTAATTGGTATGGATGGAGTGTCCACCAGGGCACCTGTGTTATTTTCTGGATGCCTCTTCTTTTGAAAGAAAACCTTCCTCCCCGTCCACACGCACTTTTTTCAAAAGAGCTCTTTCAGAAAAAGGCAGCTTCTTCATAGAAAGAGGAGTACCAATGCTGGGGAAAAACCCTCTCTTCTTTTGATTTACTTTTGAAAGAACGCGATTGCAATGTGGATGTAACTCAGATTTTTCCAACAAAACTCTGTAGTGTAGACACGCTGAGTGAGACATGCTATTATTTTTCATTGGACTGAAGGATGAAAGGGATTAGGGGCAGATTCTCTTGCCTTTTCAGTTGCTATGTGCCACTTGGATGATGCAAAGTCCCTTCAAAAACATCTTAACTGGCCAGTGAAGGACTGTCCTGGATACAGGAGCGGTCCGAGGCCAGCTGTGGCAACTGGCGCCCTGGGTGGAACGCGCAATCAGCACCCCCGCCTGCACGGCTGTCAATGGCGTGATGTAATCATCGGGCATGCTGGGCGCCCTGTGACATCATCATCGGGTGCCCCGGGCACCCCGTTGAAGGTGGTGCCCTAGGCGACTGCCAAGTCTGCCTATACTCTGGATAGGGAAATCCTCTAGTGACATAAGGGCTGCCATAGTGGGACCTACTCCACCCTTCCCTCTGGTCTTTGGTTTAGGGGACATAGGAAGGTATGATGAAGGCAGCTGTGTGGCTAAGCGATTCCCCAACATAGATGGCAGCCAGGTGTGAAGTAAAGCAGTTCTGAGGTTTCTTTTCCATTACTTTGAGGAACTGTCTGGTGGGTAAACAGACCCAGAACTGGGGGCCCCAGCCCCACCTTCTCAGCCTCCTGCCCCTCCCCCAACTCTTCCTCCCCCTCTCCGCCTCCCCGGTTCTCCTTATTTGCCAAATGGGTTTCTTAATTTATTATTTTAACTAAAGCTAAATCTAAAGTAACACACACCCCTTCCCTCCCACTCTTCCAGTTTTGAGTACCTCCGATTTCTTGTGGAGAGAGAGTCAGCATTCAGATTCAGATTGTTCATTTTGGGCGTATCTCTAATCCTTATTCTATCAGCTAGATGGTGAAATAGCTACAGGGGTTTTGTCCATTTTTCTCCTATAACTCAGAAGCTTTTAGTATACTATTACTCTTCCTATATACACAGTCCTGGAAGGAATTTTAAAGGATTCATATCTCTGCCAATAAGTGAGGAATGTTTGCAAAGTCCATTAAACTGTTCCAGCCTTGGAAATATTTTTGTGCCTTTTTACCATTATGCATAATCAAGGAATTGTATCTTGCTCCTATAAAATAATGCCTGAGTTGCTGTTTTTCTTTATATTCTTGTTTGTTTTCCATTTTGTGGTTTACATTGTACAATACAGCTTATACCCCCCAAAAAGTTAAAGTTACCTAGAAATAGCATATAGGATGCAGAGATGAACTTTCATATATTTCTACATTAAAAATGTTGTCCTGTTTATATCTGAGATATGCACAGCACAATATAAATTCACTGTACATGAAGAATTATATTTTTCACACCAAAACACCTTCCAGGCCCACACAGAGACCTGCCATATATTCCCCATTTAATTCACTGGGGACTTTGCTATTGATTCTACAAGGAAGGTGCTCAGATAAAACAGTGATAGGTGGCATTATTAAAATGTTAAATAAAAGTAAGACAAGACCATTATTTTCTGGTGGAATAGTGTGCTCTGGGTCAAACAGCCTGATTTCTTTCTTGATGATGAGTTCTATAATTTGGCGATAGATTAGGAGAAAGGAGGCTGCAAGACTCCCCTTTAGAGTGATTTACTGACTGAATTCCTATGGTACTTCAGAGGAGAGAATGTTGCAAAATCAGGGGCTTCCAAAGCCCTAAAGCTGCAGTAAAATCCTGAGTGGCTATATTGCTGCTTCAGTCTCTGGTGGAAGAGGCAGTGAGTGTTCTGTTTTCACGAGTCCTTGTAGAACTCACAGCTGCCCAGCACAACTATTTGTGTGATAGGAGGTGGATTTATCTGTGACTAAATCTTGCTATATGTTGCTCATTTTTTCAAAAAGTAAAGGCTTTAACTAATCTTTCTTTGCTGTCCTATATTTTCCTTGATTAAATGTATTAATTGGCCTTTTATTTACAACTGTTAGCCATATTTTAATAATAGATTGAATAGTCTAATTTTTTCAGATTTAGAGAAAGATATCCTCTTGCTTGCAGTTGGCATTTTGGTCCCTAATCAGATAAGAGTCATTGTATTTTAGCCACCTAGTAAAGGCCTTCTTTCAGATAGGCCTTTGCCAAGATCTAAAAGTACGACTACACTAGCTCGTTAGTTCGAGCTAGGTAGGGTAATTAGGGCAAGCAGCGTTGCAAATGAAGCCCGGGATTTAAATATCCCGGGCTTCATTTGCA
>CM057848.1:48367174-48398748 GCA_030068395.1 Apalone spinifera | reverse complement strand
TGTGTGTGTGTGTGTGTGTGTGTGTGTGTGTGTGTGTGTGTATAATTAACACATAGAAATAGTGTGCTTTACTGTATTCAGTTAACAAATAATATTTATCTAGAATGTAGAAATACAAACACAAATATTTAATGGGGTGGGAAGAAACATTGTTAGTGAGCTAGTCTCATAGGAAATTAATGGTATTGGAACTAAATAATTGGAAATGGGAATTTGTGGATATCTTTATTAACCTTACATTAATTTACAAAATGAAAAGAGAAAAATAAGAAAATCTTGCTCCCAGAAGTTACTATTTACCATACACAGAATAAATTGCATCTGTAATAAAAAAAGAAAATGCTTTTCCTGGTTATGAAGAGATGGTTATAGTTCCATTAAATCAAAACAATTAAATCAGCAATAATATACATCCACATTAAACATTTCATTTTAGTAATAAGTGGTTAATCATACAACATTTTATACCTTTGTAGACTGATAACATTGTATTATTTTCAGTTCATACAAATAATAATATATAAAGCAGGAAAACTTATCTGCATGCCAGAAATTTGCTTGGTATGTTATTGATAAATTCTGTTTTACATAAACTTCCTTGATCGTCATAATCTTCCTTGATCTTTATACGTTCACATGTTGATCATATAAAAACTATAGGGCTTGATCCTGCAAGGTGCCAGACATTGCCAAAAGAAATGCGGGGAGCCAGATAACCAGGTAACCAGCTCAGGGATAGACTAAGAACCTTTTACTCATACTGGTTAATATAATGTGTCACGGCAAACACCTTAAGAAGTTAGATAAAAACATGAATACTGTTGCTGGAATATTTCAATCTAACATTATTTTATTTTTTTCAATTCAGAATAATACACAAGAACTCCAGTGAGAGACAAAGGCTGCTCACTAAAACACAGAAGTACAACTTTACTCCAGGCTGTCTGCTGACTTGACTGTTACTACATTCAAGTCATATACTTCCTAACAGAGTCCTCTAGTTTGCAAGCAAGGCCAGGAAAAACCTTCAACATTTTAAGTGGCAGTTTATAATTTAGAACATAAGAACAGAAGAATGGCCCTACTGGGTCAGACCAAAGGTCCATCTAGCCCTGTATCCTGTCTCCCAACAGTGGCTAATGCCAGGTACCCCAGAGGGAATGTATAGAACAGGCGATTATCGGGTGATCCCTCTCCTGTCATCCAATTCCAGCCTTTGACAAACAGAGAGACTAGGGACACCATTCTTACTCATCCTGGCTAATTTCAATACAGTTGTCAATACAACAAAATAAACAGTTACTTGCAGAAGTTAGCCTTATTGAAATAAATACAACTAGCCATGACTACAATTTAGGAAAGCACTGCAGCATGTGCTTCATTTGGTACAATGGGACTTTCCTAAATCCAGAACTATGTGACTGGTCACTAGCATGAGCAAGTGATTCATAAACTGGTCTTCACCTTCACCGAGCACATATGTAAAGAAGTTTCCATTTGCAAAAAGAGAGATGTCCACAGTGCTCTGCAGTGAAAACAAACATCCATACACGAGCACTAAAATGAGGAAGAAAACTGGATATGGCAGAGGGACACAGGCTAAGGCTTAGGTGCTTAAATGCAGCCCAGTGACCACTTTTAGGATTTTCAATTACTCTTACAGCCAAGCAGGAATAGAGGCTTTCTTTTATTATGCTTAAGAAAATGAAAAGCATCCACTGAAAGAAATGCTTTCATAAGTTTCCATTCATATGTCTCTGTCTCTCTAAGGCAGCAGCTCAGTGCCTCATGATATATTCCAGACACAGAGTTCCTGCTTGGCCTATCTAGCTGCTGCAGCTGTTCCCCTCAGCTTACTTCCCCCCAGTCGATTGTGACATGAGTAGCAAAGCACCATGCTCAGGAGCCCTATAGACAGCTCAGCAATGCTCTCCCATAGGCTTTGTCTACACTTGTAAGTCTGAAGCGTGGCTGCAGCAATGCTTTCACATGTCAGTGTGGCCACAGCACCAGCGCTGGGAGAGAGCTCTCCCAGCAGTGTAGGTATACCACCTCCATGGGGGGAGCAGCTAACAGCACTGGGAATCTGTTTACACTGGATCTTTATAGCATTGTAACTTGCTGCAATCAAGGAGGATGTTTTTTCACACCCCTGAGCAAGAAGGTTACATCACAGTACAGTGGCAGTGGAAACAAGTCCTTCATGGCTGACAGGAGAGGGATCATGTTGTTTTGCTTCCCTCTGGGGCATCTCGTGTTGACCACTGTTGGCAGACAGGATATTGGGCTAGATGGACCATTGGTCTGACTCAGTATGGCTGTTCTTATCCCCATCTGTACCCTTGTTCTGTGTAGTATTTGTGCAGGGTATTGTGCACCTGTTCCCTGCCTCCCTTTCTCCCACTCTTTACTTGTCTACTTGTCACTGGTAAGTGAAGTGATTCCCCGAGAAGAGTTAATCCAGCCCTGCTGGCAATAACCCTTCACAGAGAAAAACCTTTATTGCAGAATCTCCCTCACCTTATCTAACTGATCCGAAGTTTATTCAAAGAGCTGATCTACACTGAAAAATTAGGTCAGCCCAGCTACCTTTTTGAGTGGCATGAAAAATACACACCTTTAATTGATATAGTTAAGCCAACCCTCACCCCACAGTCACTGGTGAAGAATTCTTCTGTTGACCTTGCTACCACCTCTCACAAAGGCATATTACCAACAGCAATGTTAGAACTCCTCTTGATACTGTAGTAAGTGTGTGTAAAGTGAAGCTTTAGAGTAGGTCAACTGCAGTGTTATAGCTCTATAGTTGTAGCATTTTAAGTGTAGGCATCCTAAGTCACTTAACAATGTGGTATCTAAGCTAGTTGGTCTTCTGGGCGTTCTGTAAGGCCTATGTCTCCAAGATTCTTGGGAAGGCTTTGATTTTTGTTAGCAGGGTGTAATTCAATAATACTCTCAGGATTTTTTTTTTGTCTGTTTTTTTTTTTAAACGGGTGAAGCATTATATAAACTTTTCTACAAGGTGTTCTCAGCAGTAAAAAGGACCAAGTTCAATTTTACCAGGGTTTCCTAGACACAGGTTTGAGATCCCATTCAGAAATGCCATAAAAGATTTTGGAGTTATGGTAGATAAATAGCTGAACATGAGCTGTCAATGTGATTTTTGCAACCAAAAGAGATAATGCAATCCTGAGATGAATAAATTGGTGAGTTGGGATAAAGAGATTATTTTACCTCTGTATCTGGCAATGGTATACCTGCTGCTGGAATATTATATCAAGTTCTGGTTCCAACAATTCAAGATAGATGTTGATAAATTGGAGAGGATTCAAATAGGAGTCACAAGAATGATTAGAGGATTAGAAAACACACCTGATAGTGATAGACTCAAATAACTCAGCCTCTTTATCTTAACAAATAGAAGGGTAAGGGGTGAGTGGCTCACAGTCTGTAAGTATCTACATGAGGAACAAATATTTAAAAATGAGATCTCAAAAAAAAAAAGGAATAACATGAGCCAACAAATTCAGACTACAAATAAGATATACATTTTTGACAATGAGAGTAATTAGCCATTGGAACAATGTAACAAGTCTTACAACGGAGTTTCCATCACTGGCAATTTTTAAAATCACAGTTGGACTATTTTTTTCTAAGAGATTTGCTCTAGGAATTCTTTTAGGGAAGTTGTATGCCCTGCATTATACAAGATGTCCTGTATGCCCTGCATTATACAAGACTATATGATCACAATGTGCTTTTTTGTCCTTGGACTCAAAAAATCTATACACACACACACACACACAATTTTGGGTACCCTTAATAGAAAATACTTCTCCATTCACAAAAAATTAGTCCAGAAGTTTAAAACAAATAGACTTAACTTTTACTGAGGGAAAGAAAGAGGGACAACAGAATACACATGAGAAAGCCATCTAATAGAAAAGACTTCCATACCTCCCCCTTGGTACCTTAACAGTATTCCCAAGCTCAGGGCTCCTTTTGCAGCTATGAGTGACTAATGATTCTAATGCCTTCCTTCTTCCCCACTCATAGCTTATTGTACAGAGTTGGAGAAATCCAAGAATTCTGGTAGCTCTCCAGCCCCTAAGCAAATTCTACCTGGTTTGTTTAATGGGCTCTGCCATCTGAAGTGATTTCAGCTTTGATTGCAGGTTAGGGAGATCTCTCTGGTAAGCTGAAGCAATTTACAGTTTCAGCCCAAATTACCACAGCATTGCCTCACCTCAGCTTCCCCAACTATCTTGAAGTAGTTTCTGCTCCATCCATCACCTTGATTCTGCCTCAGTAGAGAAATCAATCACATATTGAAAGGATACTTATCACCAGAAAGGCACTCCCAGTAGAAATAACAACATGTATCTGTCTTTCAGCACTCTTCAGGCTCCCTTACCCAGCAGTGCAAGTCGGAGTGACTCCTCCTCACCCCAACTACATTTGGTGCAATGCTTCCTTACGTTCCTTTCCAAAGAGGAAGAATAACATGTTATTTCCCCCAAACTCTAAATGTCATTGTATTTTAATCAACTGGCTCCAAACTGCCACACAACTGAAAGACAAATAAAGATTTGCCCAATCATGTGCAAATGCCTGCAGAGTCAGGAGCAGCTCGAGGTGAGCTGCCAGCACCTGGCACCCTAGGCAGAATGCGCGATTGGCACCCCCGCCTCCATAGTCATCAATGGTGTGATGTCATCATTGGGCGCCCCATTGAACGTGGCACACTAGGTGACTGCCGAGGTTGCCTGTATCAACAGGTCACCCCGTGCATAGTGTTCCCCCATTTGTGGTGGTTGTGTCCGTCTGAGTTCTCAAGCAGCTCTGGGCCACTCTTCTCCCTATTTTTCAATGGTGTCCATTGTGAGATTCCCTACTCTCTAAGGGTACGTCTACACTTGCACCCTAGTTCAAACTACGGATGCAAATGTAGGCGACCAAAATTGCTAATGAAGCGGGGATTTAAATATCCCGTGCTTCATTAGCGTGATCTCACCAGCACATTACTCCACTCCAAACTAACGTTACTCCTCAAAAAATGATGTTAGTTCATTAAAGTTAGTTCGAACCAAGTAACGTTAGTTCAAACCAAGGGGTTTGGTTTGAACTAACGTGTCCTGGCATGAACTTTCACTTTCAAAACAGCTGTTGAGCAGAGTAACGCGCCGGCACGATCATGCTACTGAAGCATGGGATATTTAAATCCCCGCTTCATTGACTATTTTGAATGCCTACATTTGCATCTCGAGTTCAAATTAGGGTGCAAGTGTAGACATACCCTAAGGGTACATCTACAAAGCAGGGCTAAAGTCAAATTAAGCTATGCAACTTCAGCTACATCAATTGCCTAGCTTAAATCGAAATAGCTTAATTTGGCTTTTGGCACTGTCTACACAGCAGGAAGTCGAAGGGAGAACATCAGTTATTCCAAAATAAAACTACTGAGTATAAGTACTGTATGGCTTTTGACCTCGGGGCTGGCATTAATCTTAATGATACAGTACACTGGGATACTTTTTTTTAAATTGTACTTTTAGTGCATCTAGATCTCTTAGGGTAGAATGAATGTATAAGTTCAAGATAAAGTATTACTTCTATTTGGAGTCAGCACATTGTTAAGTGGGCACTTTTAATTGGAAATACAATGTATTTTGCAGAACTACAGCCAAGTGTCTAAGCACTGAAGCTTCTAATGTACATTTTCATAGAATCTGCTATGTTAGCATTATTTTACAGGGTTTGTTGTATTATGTATTATTTATATTATGCCTTTTAATTATGAATTTTGCCAGGTTTTGAAAAAACTTACTGTAATGAAAGCTGAAGCAATGAAGTTTAACTGATTGTAAAGTACATGGAACATTTGTATCATAGAACTCATATAACTTGTTTGGAAATGTGCTGAGTGTACCAGAGAACACTCTGGGCAGTAAACAAACTTGCAGATATGTACTGGGAGAGAAGAGCTTTGGATCTTATATAAATACATTTAATAGATTCACAATCTGCTAAAGATAAGCCATTTTCTGGGATGGCATTCAAAATATTCCTAATGAAAAAAAGCACATATCATGATATTCACAAAATGATCACATTCTGCAGGTTAGATTCCCTGTGGTGCTTATTCACTTCTGGCTTTTATTTATCCTTCACAGACTAATGATGTTTCTCCCCTTCCAAAACTGCACCCAAAGAAACCATTGGTAGCGAAACTTTTCTTGGAGTATGTCTACACAGCAATAACTAGCATTATTTCAAAATAACTTGGTCCATGTCTACACGGTAGGCAGTTACTTCAAAATAATGTCGAAATACTGTCAAGCTGGAGGACTTGTTACTCCGATTCCTGTAACCCTCATTGTACGAGGAATAAGGGAAATCAGAGGAAGAGTGCTCTATTTCGAAATAAGTGCTGTACTTCCAATTTCGAAATAAGCTATTTTAAAATAAGCTGTGTAATGGAAGTAGCTCAGTTTGCATAGCTTATTTCGAGTTAAGCCCTGCTGTGCAGATGCACCCTTGGGGTACATCTACACTATACACTTATTTCAAAATAAAGCTATTCTGGAAGAAATACTCCAAAATAGCTTAATTTGAAATAGCACATCTACACTACAGGAAAGCCTCAAAATTAGTCTGAGGCAGGCTTCCATAATGTGGATGTGCTACCTCAATTTAGAGCCCCAGTAGGTACTGGGGAATAATTAGTTTGAATGGCCCAGGGAAGGAGCTATTTTGAAATAGCAGGTGTGGAGCGTCCACACTACAGCTATTTGAAAAAAGCTATTTCAGAATATGCATTATTCCTTGTGGAATGAGGTTTACAGAAGTTGGAATAAGCCATCCATTATTTCGAAATAACTATGCTGTGTAGATGCACCCTTATGTATGTAGTGCATATTCACTTCCAAATCTTCCAAAACTAATCAAACAAAAAGTATACCTAGCTGTTTTACACTAGTCGTCGTTGTTTTACTATGTTATAGAAGCTACATATGTGTACTATAATGTATTATGCTTCTGTGGAGTCACCTCTTCCCAGAGGAATACTGGAGAGAGAAGGTTTGAGATGAGAAAAAAGTTACCCGGAATAATTGCAATCAGGAGTTAGTCTTCCATCCCACCTTCCCCACACATAAGTACAAACACATACAGGAAGAGCAGGGGCTTCTTCCCCCATAACCCACAGAATTTTAGGATCTATTAAATGTCTTGTGACTCCCCATTGTGTCCAGGTGCCCCTACCCTCATTCTGCCCAAGAAGTCTCCTGCCACTGGATAAATGAGAGCTATTCTTAATGAGGGATCTGCAATATGGAAAGATACTCTGGGCTCTGCAGTCATCCATGTGGGGAAAAGTATCAGAGGGGTAGCCATGTTAGTCTGAATCTGCAAAAGCGGCGAGGAGTCTTGTGGCACCTTATAGAATAACCAAAGTGTTGGAGCATAAGCTTTCGTGGGCAAAGACCCACTTCGTCATGGTCTTTGCCCACGAAAGCTTATGCTCCAACACTTCGGTTAGTCTATAAGGTGCTACAGGACTCCTTGCTGCATGTGGGGAAAGAAGATCTTGTAGGGAACCCTCCATGGATCTTGGAGGAGCAATTCTCCCCATAAGGAGAAAACCCTTTAAAAACTCATTGAAGCATGATTTTGGCAGATATGAAATACTTTTAATTCAGCAAGGGGGAATGTAACAAAGGAAAGTGATGGTGATGGGGAGTTTGCCATTTACTATAGGATTCTACACATAGAGTCTTAGAACAACAACAAAATATTCTTCTAATACACTTATTTTTTTGGTGCTTTATTTTGTTTGCGTGACTTTTTTGTCTATTTTTGCAGTGATCTGAACAAATCAAAGTAGATATTTCACAGGCTTCACAAATCTATCACTCAACCTCCATTCTGGCAAAAGGATACTGGACTTTCCACCGATCTCCAAATTATTTTATTGTGTAATGTGGGAGGCCTCTGAGAAACAAGCTCTACAGTCAGAGGCAGCTGGTGGAAACAGGTGTTGCGGAAAATTATAATCCTACTTTGATTAATCCTGTTTTGTTTTGTTTTGTTTTTTACAACCACCCTCCAGTTATGCATGACAGGTATCCAAATAATCAAATGTATAGACTCGGTAGTAACAATCTGAGTTATTGTCAAGAGAAACATCAGGAATGATTGAAGCATGCAAGCCAAAATAATTTGCTTTTCATGGAGCTAGACTTTCATAATGTCCTCCTCAATTCATGCATTTGCTGGAAAATATAGATTTGTCTCTAAGTATATTGAATACGTTTTATTATAGGTTACTTCCCACATACCTCATGTTAGGTGGTGACTTCTCAAAGCAGCTTTCAGATTAATTAAAAATGGAAAACAAAGTAAAGATTACCTGAATCAATTGTGAACATGTTGGAACCGGTAAACAAGAGATTAAGAAATAATTTAAATCAGTCCAAATAAGACTGTTTCATTTCTTGGTTTGATCAGTGATACTGCTGCTGTCAGATATGCAAAGCTACTAAAAGATGATGTCTGAATGCTTCAAATATGAAAGTATGTTAAATTGATTCAGCTATGCCAAGTTTTGCATAAGTGACTAGTGATTCTGGATGCCTCTAATGGTATGGGTCCAAGTTGACTCCTTGAATAGCCCTTGTTTTCAGAAAGTTTAAGCAACTTCCTAGGAAAAAATAGGCCCCTTTTAAGTACACATACATTAAACATGAAACAAGTCTGTATCAATTTGTGAGGACATAAATATTTTGGGCTATGCGCTTCCTTCTGCTGCATGAGTGAGGATAGTTTGGTGCTTTGTGTTTAGTTAGCTCTTACTCTCAATACTTGGGTGTGATGGGGTATACAAACCCCTCACCAAAGAGCAAGCAGTTAAGGAACAACTCTGGGCCAAAGATCCTCATCCAGCCACACCTATGAAGCAAACAGAAGATGAAGGTGGAGCTTAAAACCAGAAGCAGAGCAGCTCAGAGGCATGCAGATATGGAAGGGAGCAGAAAGCTGCTCTGAGCAGGATGTGATGCTCCAGATATCATTGCCTGAGTCCTCACACCACAGACCTGTGCAAACCATCATGGTATGCCTGGTTTTTGTTTGGTAAACAGAAATCTTTATACTAATGTATACAGGACTATATACAATTATATGAGTCAGTGATACAAGAAGGGAATCAAACCTGAAAACCTGTTCAGAAGTTTCTTGAATGCAACAGCGCTTACCCTGAACTGAAAGCCTCTTCCTCACATTGAACTTGCACTGGGACAAAACCCCAGATTCCCCAAATAGGTATCCAGTTCAAATAACAGTTTCAAGAACTAGCCCCTGAGTGAGGATCTCTTGATAGTACTGAGCAGCAGTCTCTCTCTGCTCCAATCAGAAAGGAGGTAGGCGTGTGGTATCGACTACACTTCACAGGAAGCCACTGAAGGAGTTCAGAAGAGAGGAGGATGGGAGAAAAGGGCATCTGGGATTGGTATTTGTCTTGTCTGTAATGCTCACATAGAGGACTGTCCATGGATGGGAACTATAACTCCCAGAACACCTCCTTCCAAATTCTATCTCCTACCTGCTCCCATTGCCCACTGCCATAATGCAAGTGAGTATAACAGGAAATTTTCTGGACTGAATTTCATTTTGTCACCTTGGTAGTCAAATATTACTGGCAGAGTTCTGGAGGATGTTCTATTAGTACATATTACTAATGTAAAAAATAAATATTTTTCCATAGTGAAAGAAATATGCATCATTGTATTATGGAGATACAATACAAGCATGAGAGTGTGGACATTAATCTGCAGGAAACCAGTTCAAACAAGTTTAAAATAGTTGAACAGTTACCAAATCATCATTATTTGGTCCTGCCATGAGGGCAGGGGACTGGACTCGATGACCTCTCGAGGTCCCTTCCAGTCCTAGTATTCTATTATTATAAGTTAGTGTCCGAACCTGGATCAAAGAATGTAGAGAGTTAGGAAATACTGATAAACCCAAGCTGTAACTGAAGCAAAGATATTAATGCTTCTACTCCAGAAAGATGAAGGCTTGAGTAGCATCTATTACTTAACTACTTTGCTCACAACATACACTGTTACTGAGGGGTATAGCTCAGTGGTTTGAGTATTGGTTTATTAAACCCAGGGTTGTGAGTTCAATTCTTAAGGGGATCATTTAGGGATCTGGGGCAAATCTGTCAGGGATGGTATTTGGTCCTGCTTGGGTGGGGGGGACTGGACTAGATGATCTCTCAAGGTCCTTATGAGGTAGGTTTATCTCCATACTTTACACAGGAGATCTATTTTGCACTGATAACATATTAGCCACCTGGAAGAAGGAAGGATGATAACAGGTAATGTTATTTTAAAGGTATCAGTTACCAAAAATAGAAAGTAATTATCTTCTCCATCTTAGCAGTTGTCTTTAAATTCATGCCTTTAATACATAATCATCAAAGTGAAGAATGTGAAAAAACAGACTCGTGTTCATTGCTCCAATTTAGAAAGATTTTTTTTATTTGACCCCATGTCCTAGCCTGTGACTACTTAACAAATCATTTTCTTTTTAAATGAAGCAGAGATAGCTACAAAGTTTGGGCCGATTAAATGTCATTTCATTTTTTAAAATTCTTTCTCTTTTAGTTTCATTTGAATTCCCAGTGTCTTAGAACACAGGAAAACTTTGTTTTCCTTTTAAATATGTGTTTGGATAATAGCTTCTTCAAAAGACTTTGTGAGACTCTTTTAGGAGTTTTATACCATTCTAAGAACTTATTCTCCTTAAGATTGGGGGGAGGTAACATATACTAGGACAGCTAACATAAAAATCACTATCGTTCTTAATCCAGAGTTGTCTCCATTTCCTGGGATTTGACCAGGACTGAGTTCTGACAAGAAGTTAGTATATCTAGGATTTGTGGAGTTTATATATATAGCAAATGTAGCTAATTGACTTTATTATGTAGTAATTATTTCCATGCATTTCACATGCCTTGAAAATTTGAGAGGTGATTAAAATGTCAATTGCTTTTCCCACAGATTTTTTAAAGTTATTTTTTGTTAAATAAATTTCTGCACTTTACTTTTTATTTCACAATGAAAGAAGTATGAATTTGTGTATGAAAGAGATGCAAGTGATGGCTGAGTTTCTATTGTGGCAGCCCAAAAGACAGTAAGGGTGCATCTACAAAGTACCCTAAACTTGAAATAAGATACATAATTTGTGTTGCATAGATTGCACATCTTATTTCAAATCTATTTTGAAATAGCTTGTTTTGAAATTTGGCATGTCTACACAGCGTCAAATTTCAAAATAACATACTATTTTGAAACATCCCTTAACCCTCATGGAACGAGAGTTACCAGGGTGCCAAAATAGCACAACCGTTATTTCGAAAAACATTTTGGAATAACTGGTGGCTTGTTGAGACGCGGTGTAGCTATTTTGGGATCCCGAAATAGCCGATCAGTGTAGATGTACCCTAAGAGAACCATGTCATTTTTATGCAAGTAGGATTTGTCTTTGGAGCATTTTTGTCCACATTGAAATAACTGAAGATTTAAGCAGCTGGATAGAATAATAACTGATCAATATGGCTTTTCTTGAGAAAGAGATCCATTAAGCCACCTCAAAGCCAATAGAGGTCTGATACAAACCCCACTGATTTCAAGGGAAGAATCTCATTGTCTTCAGTGATATTGGATCAAGCCCTTAAAATGGAGAATAAGGGATTAATATCCAAAGTCAGGGAGAAAATAAGACTCTATAAAAGGAGATTATTTATTAGCAGTTGGACCCCACAAATGATCCTGATTTCAAATTTTCCAAAGTGCAACTGCTTCAATTTCTGCAGGGTAAGCTGGAGATCCCCCTTGACAGACACTTCTTCATGCCCTTGTACACATATATAGGAAGGGCTAATCAGCTGGTCCAGCATTTCGGTTAAACTTTTTCAAGATTGGAAGTTTGTCCCCAGCTGTATTATAAATGGTTCCAGCTATGAATTGTCTTGGAAAAACTATGTAACTCTGAATACATTGACACACCTAGTCTAAATGAAAATTTCCCACAAATATTATTTCCCACAGGAGATCCATACTGTTCTGGCTGTGAAATATAATCTCCTGCAGTTCTCTTTGTATTTCAATTTCTTCCTCACAGTTTTGTTTCCAGTTCCCTCCTCCATTGACTTACAAAATCTGGGAACTCCTCTGGATTTTCTGCTGGTCCTGACCATTTAATAATCACAGGAAGCATAGGTGACTTGTGGTAACACACTGGAGGTGCATCCTCCCCCCCTACTCCCAACAAAATTTTCAGTACTAAATGGGGTGTTCCCACATGCTCCCTCTCTGTCCTTCTGGGTGGCCCTCCTTGCACTTCCTCCCCCATAGTCACCAGTTGCTTCACACCTCCGGCCGCAGCAGGGCTCTGCGCTCCCAGCCAGCAGGACTTCTCTCCAGGCCAGTCTCACTCCAGCAGCAACAGGACTCTGCATTCCAACTGGCAAGGCTCCCTGCCTCCAGGCCACTGGCCCTGCAGGCTGCCAGCCACTGGCAACCTCTGTGGCTAGGGCTCTCTGCTCCTGCAGCATCCGAGCTTTTGTATTGTGGCTGGGGATAAAAGTTGAGAAACCAACTCCCAAGTTCATCCAATTTAGGCTTAGTCAATTTTCACTGTTATCTATCTATCTATCTATCTATCTATCTATCTATCTATCTATCTGTATATGGAGTTATTCTAAATTTAAGTTGTGGGTTTTGTTTTGTGAATCATTACAAAGAAACATATTTAGAACTTTTTTCTGTGAATTCATTTTGAGTGGTGTCTCATATTCAGGGCATTAATGTTTAAATACTTTTAGTGGTACCCCAATGTCTACTGAAAACATTAGGTGCAAGCATAGACTTCAATTTATTTTAAATGTATCATCCACAACTAATATTTATTGACGCTCAAACTAAATCTCACTGATATTTCAGTGAACTTTGTTGAACAAAAATGACATATATGCTGAGTCCTATTGTGTTATGGATTTCCAAAACGCAGCATTCAGCAAAATGATCCTCTTTACAACAAGCTTACATTTAACGCCTCTATTTTTGCTGGAGTATTTGCAACTTCATTATGGAGCTATAACAGCTGAAAACTTCTGGAATTAAGTTAGAAGATGCAAGAATTGAATCTGAAGTAGAAAAGTTTTCTCAGAACATTCTCCATGTATCATTTGCATGCCTCTTTAGGTCTCTTTTCCTTTAGGGGAAATCTCCGTCTTTAGTTTGACCTTAAACAGACTAATAGTCTGAATATAAAGCAGTAAATAATCTCAAAGAGAGAAAGATTGAACAAGAGGGAGGAACAAAAACACTCTTTTTGCATTTCATATTTTCAGATTAACAGCAAACTGCTCTGTAACTTTATCATCAATAATTGCTTAATTTATTTGTGTTTGTGAAGTACTATAAAGAACAATTACCATGGAAGTTAGCTTTCCCTGAAAGAATATGTACTTTTGGATTTGTTTAATAAGCCTTATATGGAATTTTCCATCAATTTAATAACTAATATTTCTTCAAGACCAAGATAAGGAGACCTTGCAAGTGCTCATAAAATACTTATGCATGTTAAATTTTTAAACACCATTTTAATGACAGCTGCAATAAAAAAATATGCCAACTACTTTTTTTTTAAACAACTACCAAAGTTCTATATTGATGGAGGTAGACAGCATCTGCTAGAAACTCTAGTGTAGCCAGCAGATACTGTACATTTAGCTATTGTATGTATTGTGCATTCTAATTTGCCCTGTTATGGGACATCAACCTTTTTCTACTATTTTTCTATAATCTATCCATAAAATGTATATTGGGTAATTTGGTTGTGCATGGAAGATAACAATAGACTAAGGAGTAACCTGGAGTCTTGTAGAATACTAATCTTTCCTTCCTCTTCTAGTGGCGATCTGGAATTCCAACATATGCAATCAGCTAGAAAGCCGTGAGAAATTACCACCACCAGTGGGTTCCCTGATTTATATAGTTTAATTTATATACTGTGTGCATATATGACCATTTCTGTGTGGATTTTTTAAAATTATTTATCATATATTGTGTGTAAATAAATAATAACAGCACCAACCTAGTTTTTAATGGGCTTAATTGCACTTATTTTGCATCCTTATGTATCAACAAGCACTTGAAGTTCCTTTTTTTGCTTTAGAGATTAAGTAGGTGGTTTTGCTCTGTTTTTTATGCACACCTGACCACAGTTATTCATCTCCTCCCAGTTTCATTACTGCAAGGCACTCTAATTTAGTGTTCCCTTCTAACCAAGTCACTTTTCAGCCACTGAAAATGCACAAATCCACTGCAAACTACATTACACTTGTATTCAGTTTATTGTCTTTGATTTCTCATCTGTTTTCCAAGTGCAATGCAAGTATCTGATTTTGATATATAAAGATCCAGTGATATAGGAAACTGCTGCCACCCTCTTCCTGCATTAACCTGATACATGAAGTTGGTTGAAGGGCATAGGTTGACAGTTGTTAGATTTGAACACCAAGAGGACTCAACTATTTTGAGAGATCACTTCTCTTTTTGTGCCACACTATCTCAGCTGTGATCAAAGGAAATACTTCACTTGCCCCCAATTTAATAGACCAGTAGCTGAGGGTAAAGCATTCTCAGCAAAAGCCCCTCCGGCTTGTAATATGTCACTCCCCTGTTCAAAGTACTCTGGGGCTATTGACCTTCAGAGCACTCTGCAAGATGCATCTGCTTGTGCGGCCTTCTGGGAAGAGCTTGATCTGACAGGAATTAGAACTGTAGGTGGGGGCTGAGGTCTGATGGATGTCAGGCATTTCTGTTTAATTTATTTTTGTTTCTATAGCTTGGATCAGGGACACCCAGAATCTTGGGGATAGATGCTTCTTTTTACTGTTAGAAATCCACATTTCTCAGAGGTTGCCATATTACATATATTAAGATATTACAGTAGTGCAACTCCCACATCTTTTTTTTTTTTATGCTCATGTTTCTTATATGCAACTACATAGTCAAACTACTTCTTTTTGGATTAGGAAAGCATTTGAAAATCTTTCCCCTCCTCCAAAAGAATTTCATTAAAAGAAAACAATTTAAAATACTTCCCTAAAAGCCAAAAATAAAAATAATTAAACAAGACTAATTAAAAATCCTTGTGTGTCAATGTGATGGATGTGGCACTCCAATATTTATGACCTATTCATGGAATCACAGTCAGGTTAGACCAAATGCCGAAATCATTTTAAGTAAAGGAAAGTGACTTTGTTTTTTAATTATGTATGCTTACCAACACATTATGCCTTCTCCTTCCACAAGTGCTCTAGAGGAAGGCAAGAACTTAATGACACCTTTCCCATTATTTAATGGCTGGAGTTATTTAATGGTGCAGGGGATGTGACAGAGAGTTAAACTAGTGACCCACAAGATGGAATGTGTGAGGTGATGGTCCTGAATGTCAGCTGAACTGCACTGGAAGAGGCATAAGAGGAAGCATGCTGTTTACACCTTTACAAAACAGAGTCAACTTGTGGAACTCCTTGCCCAGAGGATATTGTGAAGGCCAAGACTATAACATGATTCAAAAAAGAAGTAGATAATTTCATGAAGAATGGTTTCATCAATGACTATTAGCCAGAATGGGCAGGGATGGTGACTCTAATCTCTGTTTTCCAGAAGCTGGGAATAGATGACAGGGGATGGACCTGCTCTGTTTTCATATGACATTGACCACTGTTGAAAGACCGGATACTGGGCTAGATGGACTTTTGGTCTAATCCTGTATGGCCATTCTTACCTCCTTATGATTTCCTAACATGTTTCCATCTCCCACCCAACATTCAGAAGCATCAGCCTTACAGGAAGCAAAGGTGGACCTTTAAAATGTATAAAATAATAAAAAAAATTAGAAAAATCACTCCATTCAGTGCCAGTAGGTGACAGTCACATAACTGCTGATCTTAGATACTGTTGTAGGACTCAGCAGTAGAGCTATTATAAGTATGTTCAGTTGATCAAAATGGAATTTCTTTCTCCTGGAAAATGACATTTATTTTTGTCTCAAATTGGGATGGCAGTCTAAATAGCTCAACTTTTCCTGGTACAAAAGCTGCATTTCAGAAATCTCAAAACAATTAGTTCTGTCCGTTAACAAAACATTTTATTTCAAGACTAGTTGACATTAATCTCTGTGCCCATTTGAGCCCTTCGGGTCCCTGGCTGGATTATATCTCCTGTGATGCACTAATGGGGGATTAGCCACAAGGGGAGACAATCATTCATCAGGACAGATGTCTAGCCAGGCAGCAAGGCCCACAGAAAGGATTGGGGGACCAAAATTACAATACTCTTGAGGCATTCATGTGAATTTCGCCATGATACATTTCCTACCTTATCTATCTTTTCCCATTGAAAATGAGGCTTTCAATGGGAAATGGGGGGAAATTGTTTTTTTTTGGTTTGTTTGTTTGTTTTTAGCCAGCCCTTCTTGTGTGTCACTGCTGTGATATATGTTCTTGGTTTATTGCAGATCCACACATTCAGCCAATACAGTGAAAGCCATAGGTGCCCCATGTACTAGCAGTTTCATATATCACTGCCTTGACACTAATCAGTTTCTATCTTGTTTGTGGGAATAAGATAAATTTTCACATGTGTTACAGCATGGGCTGTAGGAACTATGTGAGTGGTCTAGAAACAGAGGTTTGTGATAGGACAGAGACATTTGAAATAATTTATTCCCAGCACTGAAAGACCTGATGAAAACTTGTGTAAAGAAGGAAAGGAGAGATTGGATCTCCTGTTGCCTATAGTGAAACCCAACTTTGATTATAGCAGATCACATAGATTCAGTCATCAGGATTATCTAATGGATACATGTCCTATATCTACAATGGTTCATTTGAGTTTCTGCTTATTTTTAAATGAGTAATTTACCCATTATTAACATGCACGCGCAAACTACCAGTGGGACTTCCCAATGTGCTATAGGCAGAGTGCTAATTCTATCCACTAGTGGATTGCTTGACTCACAAAGTAATTACTTTTCAATCATACCAGGACCAATCTACAGGCAGAATAAATGTAGCACTATGATTCACTTAGTTAACCCAGCCTATGCTTCAGTAGGGTCCATCTCCGGAATGCTATGACCTTCCTCCAATCCAGCCTTGTTGCTCTGTAGACAACTCCTACCCATGTTTGTGAAGTGGGTAAGAGTAAGACTGATGCATTTTCAGACCTTTCTTCTTCTCAAGGTTTCAGCTAAAGCCTGAATTGGAGAAACAATATTATTCAGAATCTTGGTTTGCCACTACTAAAAAAATCTGAAGTTTTATGGCTCAGTTTATCATCAGCACAGCTACCGTAGGATAAAGCAAGTTCAGTAATAAAAAGCTTCACAGTGTAGGCTATGTAATTTCAACACAGCAACATCACATCCGAATCCTACTGATATCTGTTGCCATGCCAATTATAATACAAGGTTTAGTACTACAGACACGAGTAAGCTGTCACACTTAGCTACTGACCTTTTAAGTTTACAGAGAGAAACCAGCACTATGGGTTAAGTTGTCTAACCAGGAAGCAAGTTTGCTGTCTGTTCTTCCTTCAGTACTTCCAATCTCCTCACAACCTGCACTCTCCAAAGATGAAATGTCTTGTTTTACTAGAGAGTGTTTAATACGGGCATTCCTTCGTTGGTCACTCAGTATGAGTACAGCCACAAGAACACATATGCACAGGCACAGGAATAGAGGTGTGGGAGTGCCACAGCACTGCCGGTTTTGTACCTGAGGGTATGTCTACACTACAGAGTTTTTCTGGAAAAACAGCCATTTTTCCTGAAACACTTCACTTACATCCACACTATAATTGTGCTCTTTAGACAGAAAGGAAAAAGAACACAGTGGGGTTTTCCGACAGCGGTAAATCTCTTTTGGAAAAAGGCATGTGTGGATGAGGAAGAGGGTTTTTTTTTTTAAAGAAGAGGCCTCCAGAAAAAAGCACAGGTGCCCTGGTGGTCACTCCATCCATAGTAATCACAACTGAAATGCGAGATAGCATCCAATCAATGCATAGGCTATCTTTCGAAAAAGCGCATCACTTTTTCTATGCGCTTTTGCTCTGTGGATGCTCTCTTCCAGAAAAGCTTCTTCTGAAAGAAGCTTGCAATCTACACATAGCCTGGCTTTCCGGTGCCTGGGGGCAGACCCCACTGCTAGCTCCTCCAGTCCCATGACTGGCCTCCAGGTAGCCTCTGCAAGGTCCTGCCAGCCCCAGGGTCCTGCCACCTGTCCAGGGTTCTGAAGCTGCCCCCAGCTGTGGCCCCAGCCTGGGGTGGTGATGGTTGCCAATTCTCCCAGACTGGACAGACCAGATGCTATTTGCAGGAATTGAGCTTGGGCCATTTAGTCTGGGAGAGCTGGCAATTTGATCTCAAGAGAGCTAAAGCTTCCTGAAGGGGGTACAGCTCAGCACACAGCCCCCAGAACAGTTCCTGTGCTACTGCACATGTGCAATGTTTCTGCTTGTTTCATTGGCTCTCCCTTAAGTAACTTGTCTAGAATTCTTCTCCACTGCACTTCAGCCATCGAGTAGCTATCTCTGGAGATGCCCATATTAGCAGGGCTCAGACAAACTAATAATTTTTTATTAGAGAATGTAACTTTTATTAATTTGCTAGGATTTTTATTTTTTTAAATCATAGTTGTACAGAGGGATTCAGTTCCAACATTCCCACCTGCTACTACTGCTAAAGGGGGACAGCATTGAAAACTGAGCTATAGCACTTCCAATTAAGCAATAAAAATAGTGTTATGTAAAAAGGAAAATAAAGGGCTTGAAAGAGAAGGTTTATAAGAACATATTCTAATTTAAGCATGGATGAGTAAAATGCAAAAGCTTCAATTGCTTCTAGAAATGCTGTTACCATCATTATCAAAGGAAGATAAGGATGGATCATTAGAAATACAAAATGTGGATGTTTACAGAGAAGAAAGTTGAGGCAGCTCAAACAGGACCCATTTAACTTTATAACAGTGTATCTATAGGATATAAAAAGGAGGCTGATGGTAATATTGAAATGAGAGAAAATACATGGACTTAAAAACACTAGAGCGCTTCCATACCCAGGTGAATCATTGTTTATTTTATACAAAAAATATACAAATCTCTACTAACTCTCCAGAGTGTCCAATAGTTGTAAGGATTAGAATTCCTGCTTAATTCACATTCTTAACTGATTGGTTTTTTGCATGAGATACAGTAGCACATATGTAATTTACCAATCCCACACAAAAAGAATGTTATTTCTTGTTTAGTTATTAAATTAAATTCAAGGTGTCTCTGATTATGACTAATTTCTATGCAGCTGTCCTGCATGAGAAATGCTTTAAAATCATGAGGGTTGCTCTTATTGGAATGAGATTACTAAAATGGCCCTCACCTGAGACTATTGGGCCACATGCTAAAACCCTTCCACACAGCAAGTAGTTCCATTGATTTCAGTAAGATTGATTAAGGACTAAGGTTGTTGTACCCTAAGGTATGGGATGCAAAATCGGGCACTTAATCTACAAAGAGCAAGACTTCGAACCCTGGGGTGAGTGGTTAAGGTATGTCTACACTGCAGAGTTTTTTTGGAAAAACTGACCATTTTTTTTGGAAAACTTCACTTACATCCATGCTGCAATCGCGTTCTTTCAACAAAAAGTCAAAAGAACGGAGGGGTTTTTCCGACAGTGGTAAACCTCTTTCAACAAGGAAGAAGCCTTTTTCTGAAAGACCTCTTTCAGAAAAAGGCATGTGTGGATGGGGAAGAGAGTTTTCTTTTGAAAGAAGAGGCCTCCAGGAAAAAGCACAGGTGCCCTGGTGACCACTCCATCCATAGTAATCACAACTGAAATGTGAGATAGTGTCCAATCAATGTGGATGCTATCTTTCGAAAAAGCACATTGCTTTTTTGATGCACTTTTGCTCTGTGGGCGCTCTCTTTCTATAGAAATTTTTCCAAATGATCTCTTCGGGAAAAGCTTCTTCTGAAAGAAACCTGCAGTCTAGACATAGCCTCACTCTCATGAGCCTATTAAAGCTACAGTGATCATTTGTGTGAGTAACAGTTTACTCATCAGAGTAAGGAAGTCACAATCTGACTTCAAACTGTTCCCAGTTCTATCAGGAGTAGGATCTTATTCTGAAAGTAATCCCATGGATTGAATGGCTCAGACAAAGAGTCCTTCATCCTCTGGCTTCCAAATGATTTACCTTGTAGGATGAATTTCTTTTCTTATTCTGTTCAAGAGCCGGATAACCCATTTCATATGCCAGAAGGAGCTTGGAATATTTTAAATTACACTCTGTGCTCTTAATTTGGAAAAGAAAAGCAAGGCCCCCTCTACTTCATTTGTAAAGCTCTCTTATCTCCCTTTTCACTTACTCATGAGCTAAGGTCTAAGAAGAGTAAAATAATGTTACTGTATTCTACAATCTCCAATTTTCTCAAATCTCTCTAGTAATGTGGTGGTCAGAAACAAACAGCACATTTCAGGTATTGACGCATGAGAATCAAAGAAAGAGGGATCATTAAATTCCAGAGATAATACCTCAACATACGCAATCAAAAACCGAATTGCCTTTCCTTGTTGTCATACTGCATTGCAAACTTATGTCTAATCTCCTGTGGCTGCTAGGTTTCTTCATTTTTATCTGCTTCTATTGTGTGTGGGAGGGGGAGGGAGAAGGGGAATATTATTTTACCCCAGCTGAGCTAGCTTCCTTTTTTCTAAATAATTTACTGGGGGCATGGGCAAAATGGAGCAACTGCCGCAGGGCCAGCAAATCAAAAGGGCCTGTGGATCCTGGCTACCACTGCTGTTATTTGGTGGCAGCAGAGGCTGGAGCCTTGGACCCTTTAAATCTCCATCAGAGCCCTGGGGGCACACCGCAGGCAGTACTCTCCAGGTAGTGCTGAAGGGCTGACGGGGGAAGACTAGCCCTCTGTACAGCCCCTTTCATCGGAGGCACCGCCCCTTTGGGGAGTGCAGCGCTGTCTCCCTCTTCACTTTGCCCAGGGGCTCAGCAATTCTGTCAGCCTCCCTCTCCACATGTTATTTCCTGCCCATGTTTACTCTCTCCAGTTCAACTCCTCTTTTATTATTAGCTGTCCATTTAATTAATGTATTGTTTACTCTGTCTTCTAGATGAAAATGAAATTAAATAAGAACAGACATAACTTTGATCCCATTTGTACCCTGATCCTAGCCTCCTCTTCATGTTGCCTTTTATTCCTAATTTCCATTCCAGATGACAATGTTTCTGTCCAAAGGCTTTTGAATAATTTTAAGTCAAATTGCATGAGACAGAACAACAATGCACAAAGTTTATTTCCAGCCAGGATTATTCCTTCTACTTCCATGTAGTTTATTTCTCAAGGTGTATTTTCGTCCTATTGAAGTTGGTCTCTTTTCAATAATTTTATTATTCATTATTATTATTTTTTGGTCATTCGTATACTAGTGGTATTCATTAGACCTCTGGGATGGTAGTTCTCCAAACTCTCCGCTCAAATTTAATTTGGTCTTGCTATGGACATTTTTTTTTTCAAAACAGTCCATGATAATTAGTCTCAGAGGGGTAGCCATGTTAGTCTGTAACTTTAAAAACAACAAGTAGTTCTACGACATGTTAGAGACTAACAAAAATATATATAGAATCATGAGCTTTCATGGGCAAAATCCACTTCTTCAAATGAGCATTATCATTAGCTAATTTCAGTAACTAAAATTTATATTGTCCAGATTGGATGATTTTTGCCAGTCCATGATTTTTAAAAAACTTAAAAAACAACAAATAGTCTAGTATCACCTTTAAGACTAACAAAACATGTAGATGGTATCATGAGCTTTCGTGGGCAAACCCACTTCTTCAGGTGACCAGAGTATAGTAAGTCCAGATCAAAGAATAAATAAGGGAAGGACATGAACATGATTTTAAAGTAACTCTTAATAGCAGTGGTTGTTTAATTAAGGTCTTCTCTTCCTTAATATAATAATTTTCTGAATTATTTTCTATGATTTTCCTGTTAACAACAGATTTAATTACCCTATTCATCCTTGAGAATACTGATTAAAATTGTCCTCTCTAAATGAGTACTCATCAGCTCCATTTCATCCCATTGTGCAAGTTTTTCCCACAGTGTGCCATGGTCTGAAACATGTCTTCCCTCATTCAGGCTCTCCTCAGAACAGCTGCCAAGGAAGCAGTAACTTGATCTGCAGGTGAAAGGGTTGTAGGTTTGCAGCTTGCATGTCCTTTTAGAAGTGGCATTTTCAAGCCTGTAGGTTTTGCCGTTAACTCGACTTGAGAAAACATTTTGGAAACAATCCTTCCAAATTTAGCATTTAGCCACAGGCAGAAGTGCTTGTCATTTTCTTCTCTCAGCTCAGCAAAAATAGAAGCTAGATAGAACTACTTTTGATCCTCGTCTAGAAGTGCTTCTTCCCTCCATCTCCTTCATCAGCAACCTGAGGAGAAATAGGTAGATCTCATTGCTGCTTCCTTTCCCCGGGCATTTTACTTTGTAAACAAAACCCTATCTTGCATTTCAGTTCATGCTGATGGTGCAGCAGCAATTGTCAGCAATTCTAAACCTAGTTGCTCAGCTAGTGTAAATCAGTATTGGCTATGCCAATTGTCTATGCAATACTGGAGCTATGCTGATTTACACCACCTGAGGTTCTGGCCTCTGCTAGTCTCTCTCTTCTGAACTGAGTTAGCAATAATGGCTTGGCAGAGCAGAGAAACAATTAGCATAGAGCTGGGGAAGAAAAGTACAGTGGAAGATCTGGTTGTGGCAGATTCATTAAGAAGTTATGTCAATACATTGTCTCAGTCTATGGAAACACAAAAAGCAAAATAATCAGTAAACAACAAATTAATGTTTTTGAAATTTGCATGATACAGTTATTATCCAGAAAATATTCAGGCATGGTTGCTTTGCTGAGCTCAGGTGGGAGGGAAAAACAGATACAGAAATCATTTTCATAATATTTTAATTAAGATTTTCTATAAATGGCATAAAAACCTCAAACACATATCAACACATAAGACATGAACAAGGTCCAGAACCTGCTGAACCAGTTGGAAGGAATTTCAGAAAAGCAGAAAATTTTAATTATTAAAAGGTTACATAGGTGGTTCTGCTCTGGTTGCCCATAACATTTTCAATATGGTGTGATTGTCTCAGCATTCTAAAACCCAGCAGCAGCAGCAAACTGTGCCTCTAACCCACTGATCCAATGTGTTTTCAAGCAGTCAGCTAATTGGAAAATTGTAATGCACGTACAATGGCCCCATGTGATTCCAGACTATGCCAGATCTCCCTCTCAGCTTCCCAATTTGTTATTTTTCAGCCTCTACAGGCATTGGCATTCATGAAAAGATCTCACATTCAGATATTTTAGTCAGTTTTAACATTTTCTTGCAGGTAATAAACACAGTATTTTATAGTTAATGTATTAATCTTTATGTTATACAGTTAACATGTGGAAAAAATGTGCAACATACACATTAGCAATTACCATGACTGCTATTTCAATCATTCTTGGTTGTAGTTATGTAACTACACTGATGGGGGTCTAGCAATAAACATTTAAGTTCCAGTCCTCCTTGGTGAAGTCAATTAGTATCCAAATCAATGATTCTCAAGTCACAAATAAGGAATTTTATCAGGGAATCTAAACTCTGACTTTTCTGGGATGAAATGCAGTAGATGTTTTATAATGTAGACAAAGGAATTTTAGTAGGCACGTTGTAGATAGGCGTTTTTATATATATGTGGCTACGTCTAGACTGCAGGCTTCTTTCAGAAGAAGCTTTTCCAGAAGAGATCTTCCAGAAAAACTTCTTTTGAAAGAGAACATCCACACACCAAAGGCACATCGAAAAAGCGATCTGCTTTTTCGAAAGATAGCGTCCACATTGATTGGACGCTATCTCGCATTTCAGTTGTGATTACTATGAATGGAGTGGCCATCAGGGCACCTGTGCTTTTTCCTAGAAGCCTCTTCTTTTGAAAGAAAACGCTCTTCCCCATCCACACATGCCTTTTTCCAAAAGAGCTCTTTCAGAAAAAAGCTTCTGCCTCGTAGAAAGAGATTTACCGCTGTTGGAAAAACCCCTGCATTCTTTTGACTTTCTGTCGAAAGAACACAATTGCAGTGTGGACGTAGTGTAGTTTTTCTGGAAGAACACTGCAGTGTAAACATACCCTATGAAAAGAAATAATACAAGAGCTGAAATGTATCCAGGAAGTTGGAATTAACACCTGCTTTTATGAAGGGAATCATGGGATCTTTAATGACTACAAATGATCAAGGAGCTTGATTTTATACTGACTCAGAGGAAAGATATCCACTTGGGTGTTTAGTCTACACTAAAGGAGAAGGTTGACTTAAGGTACACAACTCCATCTATGTTAATGATGTGTCAGGAATCGATGTATGTTAAGTCATGTTTTCGTGCTATCCACACAGTGGGAGGATGACAGGAGCAAATACCCCCTTCAGCTTCCCTTACTCCGCATGAAGAGCAGGATTACTAGCGCCGATGGGGGTGGCCTCTCAGTTCAATTAGCATGTCTTCACTAGACCTGCTAATACGGACCCCAGAGGATTGACTGTGGCAACAACAATCTTCCACATAGCGTAGACATTACCAGCTTCACTTTCTACAGCATTTGGATTTACGCTTCAAAGTACTGACCCAACCGAATCCTGCCTAGCTTTGGGAAAATTGATAAGACCATACTGCACAGTTATGGCTATGGTAGCTTGCCAACTTTTCTACTCTCTGATTAACATTATTTTTTTATTATTTCATTTCATTTAAACTCATCCAATTGGACTAATATTTGCTAATTGCTCTGTATAGCCTCTAGCCCTTTTCCTCACTAACTTCAAATATTTGTACTTTTAAATATCAGATGAAACATCTTTGCATTGCTTATAGATTATATCCAGGACCAGTTTTCTCACCTCTATTCTCATCCTTATCCAATTTAACTGACCTTGAGAGCCAAGGCATGTTGATCTGTTTAATCAAGATTTGGAAAATATAATGATTTGGACCCTGTATGTACTAAATCTATCCTATTGACATCTCATTCACCTTATTATACTGAAGAGCACTGGAGCTTGAAAGTAGCCCCAAAGAAATTGCACAAAATCCTCTGTTACTAGTACTCAGTTTGGCATGTTGTATAGAAAAATAATATCAATTTGTCTACTGCAATTATTAACAGTTTATTTGGAGTTTGTAGAAAAGATTTCTCTTTCCTCCGTTCTTGGGCATGTGGTACTGAAGACTTACAACAAGCCTGATGTGTTCAGTGTTTATTTCAAGCCTTAGCCATGTCTTTAAGTTCTCATATGACCTTCATCACCAAAGTATTTCAGTGCCTCACAATTTCTAATGAACCTTGACAACACCCCTGCTTAGACTGGAAACTGCATTTGAATCTCATTTTCAAGTAAAAAGCTATGTCATATTCCCAGCCAGGTTTCTAGAAGGTGTGGAAAGAAGAAATGTGTACAAAATCTTATAATGCTGTAGTGTAGCTTACACTAGAAATGGTTCAGAAAAGAGCTAAAAGAATGATGAAAGGATTAGAAAACATGTTGTATAGTGATAGAATCAAGGAGCTCAAACTATTAAACTTAATAACTAGAAGATTAAGGTGTAACTTGTTTACTTGTCTATAAATACCTACACAGGGAACAAATATTTGATAATGGACTAGACTCAACAGTATAACAGGGAAAAAATATAGCTGCTTGGAAGCTGAAGCTAGGTGAATTCAGACAGGAAATCAGTTATACCTTTTTAACAGAAATATAATTAACCAGTGAAACAATTTTCCTAAGTTCATGGTGGGGTCTCCAATACTGAAAATTTTAAAATCAAGGTTGTGTTTTTTTTCTCAAAGACGTGCTCTAGGAATTATTGGGGGAGGCGGGGAAGATTCCTATTAGCTGTAGCATGCTAAATGATTGCAATGATGCTTTCTGACATTAGAATATATGAGAAAGTGGTCTCTTTGCAAGAACAGGGCCATTATAGTTTCCTTTATGTTGGAATGAGCAGTATTTTAGAAAAAAAAGAAGCTTAAAAAGGTTGTCACACATCTGAAAAAGAGAATAACTGCATTTTCGGAATTAAATAAATGGAATTGAGGAGCTGTAAGCAGATTTCACTTTTAGTAATATGGTAACATCTGTACTTTATTCTGCTGGAGTATAGATCGAAAGTAAAATACTTTTTTTGTTGGAAAAGTATTTCTCTATTCAAAATTATGTGCCCTAGAGGAAAAATACCTTATGTAAAAATAGCATATCTTTTGAACGACTTAAAATCTCTTCCCTCATTAGAATTGTACATTCAATGCAGGTAATTTTGCTATTTTTGTTTTCCTTTTCCTTATGTCATTCCACACTCAGTGCTTACTTTAATATCTTGAAGCTTATCCCAAGCAGTATGACTTTTTTCAAGGGTTTTTTTTTTTTTTTTTTTGCTTGTTTTAATAACATCTGTGAAAAATGTTGATTAGATAAACTATGCAATTGCTTCTCTAGGTGCAATTGAGCTAATTGATTTGTTTTCCCTGTTTTATTTTCCATCTGTTTTTCTTCTATACTTGAACTATGGATTTTGTGAACCAGTCTAATCAAGGTACATTCACTTGCTTTAGTTTTCTTTTTTAAAATGAATCAAAAAAAATAACATGGAAATAAAATCTTTTAAAAATCCACTTTTGAAGTTGGTTTGATAAACATTAATGAGAGCGAGAGCAAGTGAGGGAGCGAGAATATATGTGTGTAGAATTTGCTTTGGGTTTTTCCTCTCCCTGTTTTTATTTAGTCCCCTTTCACCTCTTCTGAGGAGATAGATGAAAAAATTATGTAGAATTTATTAGGTGCCACTTCTAAAAATTGAGACCAAAATGACTTTGGCTCAATTCATTGAGGTACTTATACACAAAAAGTCCCAGTGGTTTCTATGTGCTTGAAGTTAAGCAAGTGCTTAAGTACTTTCTTGAAAAGGGGCTGTTGGTATTAAAGACTGAAGATTCAAATGATGTTCATGTCTCACTTTATTTTTATGCTTTCTATCCAATGCTCATCTGTAACACATCAATGGATAAAAATGAAGAGGTGACTGTATAGCTGAATGATCTGTACTTTCCTTGCAAAGTATACCTTTTTTCAGAAAAAAATACTGTATGATCAAGGCCTTGACACCAATTGCCATGAATGACAGGCTGTATATTGGATTAATGGTTGAATTGTTTCATGGGTAAGAGGATTGGCCTTTCCTTCTATAGGTTACGATGCTCTAGAAGAGTTTGTTCTTAGGAGGATGTCAAATGAGTGGCCCTTCCCAGTGTGCCCCACTCAGCAGCTTGCAGTATGGCAGACCAGCATGCCTCTGTTTCCTTTCTTCAGACTAACAAGAAATTGTCCGAAGCATCTCTCTGACTATATATATAGCCCTTATAGGGTTCATTAATTATAAGAATCCCATGCACAGAAACCACAGCAAGAATCTCACAATCGTACTCCAGATTTCCCCAGTACAACCCAAATAGAACACATAACATTCTCCTGGCATCCCTCAGCATATCCCAGATCTCCAGCCTGGTCCTTGTACCAGGACACCCAACCTAGCCTTTCCAGTTGAGTGCAAGCCTACTCTTCCCAGCAGGAACCTTCCACAGCCTCTTTACTGACAGCATACCTCATTCTTCCTAACTTTCTCATGGCTTCTCCAAGACCAGCTTTCTGGTGCTGTAGAGGCTAGTGTAATCACTACTAGGAAGATTGGAACCTGGGACTTCTGGAGCTTAGCACAGGAGCCTCTACAGCTAAAGCCAGCTGTCTCTTAGCTAAGACTGTAGAGCTTCCTTGCTATAAGTGGTCTAAGTGCCACTACATGGCACAGTGAACAACACTAAGGTTATGTCTACACTGGCGCGATCTTGTGCCAGAAATATGCAAATGAGGCTAAGCATGGAATATCGCTGCAGCTCATTTGCATGTCTAATGAGCCGCCATTTTTGCGGAAGAGTCTCTTGTGCAAGAAGGAGCGTCTACACTGCCCCTTCTTGCACAAGAAAAACTCTCTTGTGCAATGCCGTTATTCCTGAAAATAATCAGCCTTCTTGCGCAAGAGCCTCTTCCGCAAAATGGCGGCTCATTAGATATGCAAATGAGGCTCACGCCAGTGTAGATATAGCCTAGGTGTGTGGGTTACATAAACAAATAATCTCTTCTGCTGTTCCCTAGCCTACATCGTTCAGCTCCAGCTCTGGTTGAGAGCCAGCAGGCAGCTATCTCTGCTGCTGTTTTTCCTACATTCATGCTTCCCAACCCTCTAGTCCTACATTAGTGATGTCATCCAGCAAATCTCCCTTGCTGCTCTCTTGCCTTCAGCCTTGCTCCAGAAAAACCTGTTTCCTACTGGGTTCTGCCCTTCCCAGCTGAACCTGTCTACTCCTTTCATGTTTTTCTCTCAGCAGGCTCCCATTCCCAGGAGCATCTGGCTATCACTTACAAAGAACTTTCTGCTTCTGGCCTCTCTCCATATTCCCAGAGAGCCAAGAGAAAGGGTTACCTCAAGTCTGGGTTACCTGTCATTTTCCTAGCTGCCTTTTTTTAGTATATGTATTCAGACCAGATTCAACCCAGATTTCTCTTACTGGGTTGCTCACTGATCTTTGTCCAACCTGGAACAGATCTGACACAGGGGCTCTATACCTGCTTCATTTACAGGGCCAGCTGGTAAAGGATATGAGCATTTCTGTTGGCCAGAGCTGGAGCCTGTCATTATTTGTCATCTTTTGGAAGAAGAGTATTTCCAATCAGCCACATTAATAAGTGTTAAATTGTATCTTAGAAACAGCTATTTAGCTAGAGATTAACCCCCTTCTTGCCTTGTTTTCCACAGAGTGCGGGCATCCTCAACAAGGAACTTCCAAATTGGGAGTGTTCCAAAGGCTGAGATCCTGAGTGCTGCAATTCAACCTTGGAGACTACAACTGTCATGATGCTTTGGGAAAGAAAGAACGAAAGAAAGAAGGACTTCCAATTTCAGGAAATGAGGAGAGCACGCGGTGGGCTCCATGTTGCAAGGGAGCTGACATATTGGTACAGGAATTTGAGATTGCTTTGGGGAGCTCTGTCCAAATCAGGAACTGCTGTCAGAAAGCCAGAAGCCGTTGCTGAGAGTCTGCTGTGTCTTTGACCAAGCTAGGAGTCTCTGAGGTGATGCAATGCAGCTAGGGTAGAGGCTGTGGAGGTGCCCAGAAATGACTGTGCTAACCACCACCTTTGTTGTTTGGGAAAGAGTTTGGAAGGAAAGAGGAATAGAAAAGAGATTTTAAGGGTGTATCTACACAGCACTCTTAGCTCAACAAACTCTATGCAATTTGAGCTACACAAATTGTATAACTTATTTCGAGTCTATTTCCAAATAGGCTATTTCATTTACACAGCACCAAATTTCAAAATAAACTGCTATTCTGAAATGTCCCTTACACCTCTTGGAACAAGGTTTAGAGGGACATCAGACTAGCGAGCCGGTTATATTTTGAAATCATAGCTCGCTATTCAAAATAGCAGGATAGCTATTTTGGGACACCTCTGGTACTGACCTCTGGTGAAAACATCTCCCATCTTCAGAGGGGTTATGGAGCTTGGGATGATCCCATGTTAGAATTGCTCTGTCCCTTGTTGCCTTGGCTGGACTGTTTTACTGGAGCAACAGAGAATGCTGTCACCAGCTTCAAGGTCTTCAAGCACACCTTTGCAAGTGGTTCAGGACATATACTCAGGGTGGGGTAAATGGTAAGTTGGTTAAATTTCATTTACTGCTGTAAACTGCATTTAGTAATTGATTTATTGAAGGGCCCACTGCTGATTTAAATTGATTGTGTCATTTTAATTAACCTCAGTTTGATAATCATAGCTTTTAAAGTTGTTAAATAAAAGTGTGGGAACTCTAATCTAAGTACATAATGCTTGTATGTTGTTTATAATCAGTATTTTTTTGAGATGTAACCCCACCCTGATGTGTGCTCAAATGCCCACCCTGCTACTTCCCATTTGGAGTGGCTGTTCTCATCTCTTCACTTCAATCGGTTTTGTTTAGTGATGGTGGCCTGATGCTTCCATGAAAAATGACTCTTCGTGTGCCCTGGATACAGGGTTGCTATCTCTTGGAAAAATGAATTATGCTCCCTCTTCTGGCAAGGAGTATAAAACCCAACACACGAGAAACAATAAACTACATCAGTGCAAACCCCAGCAAAGAAATGACACACTCTAAAATAACAATATAGCACAGTGATAGAAATGTAGCCGTGTTAGTTTGGTGTAGCTGAAACAAAAAACAGGACTATGTAACACTTTAAAGACTAACAAGATTGTTTATTAGGTGATGAGCTTTCGTGGGCCAGACCCACTTCCTCAGATCAAATAGTGGAAGAAAATTGTCACAACCATATATACCAAAGGATACAATTAAAAAAAAAAAGAACACATATGAAAAGGACAAATCAAATTTCAGAATAGAAGGGGGATGGGGGAGGGAGGTAAATGTCTGTGAGCTAATGATATTAGAGGTGATAATTGGGGAAGCTATCCCACCGGATAATATTGTTAACCTCTCCACCTACAAACTCAATCCAGCAGAAGAGTCTATTTTATCCCAGGGTCTCTCTTTCTGCCCTACATCCCCCACAAACTGGATACAATTTTGTGGTGACCTTGAGGCTTTTTTTCGCCGCCTCCGCCTCCAAAAATATTTCCAAACCACCAATGAACATCAATCTGACCTACCAGATCCCCACTATCAGCACCAAAGGAAAAATAATTCTATATGGACTCCCCCTGACGGTCGGAATTACAATCTGGATTTCTATATACAAAGCTTCCGCAACAACGCACAGACTGACCTTATTCGCAAACGACATCAAGTGACACACAATCTCAACTACGCTGAACACCATGCCATCCAGAGTCTCAAAAACAACCTGGACATTATAATCAAACCAGCTGACAAAGGGGGTACTGTGGTCATTATGAATAAGGCCGACTATAACCAGGAGGCAACAAGACAACTCTCCAACAATACATTTTACAAACTTCTCTCCTCTGATCCCACCTCGGAATACCAAAAGAAACTACACTGTCTCCTTAAAAGCCTCCCTACAGCTACTCAGGAACAAATCCACACAGAAACACCTTCTGACCCCCAACCAGGATTGTTCTATCTGCTTCCCAAAATCCATAACCCTGGACACCCCGGACGTCCCATCATCTCTGGTATCGGCACGCTCACTACTGGTTTATCCAGCTATGTAGACTCTCTTCTCAAACCCTACGCAACCAAAACCCTCAGCTATCTCCGAGATACTACTGACTTCCTAAGGAAACTACAAAACATCGATAA
>CM057848.1:48317725-48344271 GCA_030068395.1 Apalone spinifera | reverse complement strand
GAAGAGAAAGAGAGAGACAGAGAGAGGCAGGAGGTGGAGGAGAGCTGAGAGAGAAGGGGGAGAGGCAGTAGGAGGAGGAGAGAAAGAGAGAGAGGGAGGGAGCGAGCGAGAGACTAGAGGCTCAAGAGAGAAGACCGACGTGGAGGAGAGACCTGAAAATCCCATCTTATGACGGGCTAATTGGCTAGTTGAAAATAAAAGCCCGCCTACCTCATCTATGTAAGATTGTTTATGAAAATACTTAATTTATTTTTCAAAAAATGTATAATATGTAACAACTAACAGATCTGCCAAAGATACTCATATCCACTGAACCTACTACATCTCTTTGTGGACCAAATAAATTAAAAATTGATTAGAGGTTGTGAAGTCAACTGATCTGCGGAAGAGGGATAGAAACAGAGCAGTGTAAGACTATGGCTTTCAGTAAATAATTGCTACATTTTAATTATCATTAAATTTAAAATTTCAGTTTTGCCATGAACAAGAATAAAAAAAAAAGTTCAGAATGGATTTTTTAAAGATATTCTTCAATTTGGGAGGCATTTTATTTGGTTTCTATTGTTTAAGCCTCTGTGGTTTATGTTTTAAAGTGCTTCTCAACCACAGCTGAGATTCTCAGAATCATCTCTTTTTGGGTTGAAGACTTTAAAAAACCATGCATGAGTTGGCAACACCATGGAGGGCTTTACCCTAATCATTTGTTTGTTCTAGATATGGTTTCAGCAGCAAAACTAGAGATGGATCTTTTGCTACAATTAAAGTCGCCTTTGCAACACCCAAGAACACTTTCTTTTGCATTCAGTTCCCTTTATCTCTCTTGGATCCTATCCATCTGCAATCCAACTAGTGAGGGATGAGGGGGATTCCATTGCTATTCAATACCATAAGGTTGCAAAGTCTGTTTTTTTAAAGGAAAAGTAGAATGGTGAAATACTGGATCATGTTTGAATAACTGCTTCCCTTGCCAGGAGGGCAAGGGTAAGGGGTGAGGCAACAGTAGATTGCTGTGAAAGATAAGGGACTAGACCTCTTTCCCCATTCACTAACTTTCTTTCAAATGTTGTTCACTAACTGCCGCTCTCTTTCTTCCTCCAATTGGTAAGGGGCAATGAGGCTGCTGTTTCATGAGGGGTTGTGCACGCTGGCTCTGTGACCCAAGCAGTTGCCTCTTCCCCATCCCCGAAATGCACACACTACACCATTGGCTGGGTCAGGGATCACAGGAAACTGGACTATCTCATTCCTTTAAGGGAACCTTATAGAAAACTGCTCATAAGCTCTCAGTCTGGTGCCTGCCCTTCCATCCTCTAGGTAGGTACATCAGACTGCCTGATATAATGGGCCAACTTCCTTTCTTTGAAGCCTGGAATGTCTTTTTTCCCCACAAAGCAGAATTGAGTCTACAGTGTACTGTTGTAGCCAAGAAAGGCTGCATGCATTAGGAGCAGCACAGCCAGTAGATCCAGATAAGTAATTATTCCCCTTTATTCAGCACTGAGGATAAGACATATGGAGTATTGCATCCAATTCCAGGCCTCTCCCCCATTACAGAAATTCCAGCAGAAGTCAACAAAAATGATTAGAGGGCTGGAGCACATGACTTATGAGGAGAGACTGAGGGATTTGGGCTTATTTAGTCTACAGAAGAGAAGAGTGAGGGGGGATCTGATAGCAGTCTTCAACTACCTGAAGGAGGGTTCCAAAGAGGATGAAGAGAAGCTATGCTTAGTAGTGACGGGTGACAGAATGAGGAACGGTGGTCACAAGTTGCAGTGTGAAAGGTCTAGGTTGGATATTAAGAAAAAACTATTTCACTAGGAGAGTGGTGAAGCACTGGAATGGGTTACCTAGGAGATGGTGAAATCTCCATCTCTAGAAGTTTTTAAGTCCCATCTTGACAAAGCCCTGGCTGGGATGATTTAGTTGGGGTTGGGTAGGGTGGCTGCTATGGATACGGTATTGGTTTTAATGACCTCCTGAGGTCTCTTCCAACCCTAGGATTCTATGATGAATAATCTTGTGGTGAACCTTCCTGTTAACTTTCGGAAGGCATTTGAGATGTACCATTGGTTACCACCAATTCTGGCAGGTTTTAAGTGCAGATTGCAACTGCCATGAGTCAGTTGTTTGGGTCATTGGTTGAGGGCTAAGCATTGGGAAATAGCAGGCCTGCTGATGAGGGGAAGAGAAGTTAAAGGGAGCAATGGCCCCGGGGCCCAGCAATACAAAAGGTCCTGGAGCTCTGGGCCCTTTTAATCACTGTTGGAATGCCATGCAGTGCACTCTGGGCAGCACTAAGGGCTGCCTAGGGAAGGCGTGGTGCTGTCTGGGAGGCTCTGAGGGCTGGCTAACCTGACCCTGCCCCTTTCTGGAAGGGGACGGGGCCTTGGGTGAAGCACAGAGCAGGGCCCCACCTGTGCCTTGTCCAGAGACCTTGTGAGTCTGTCAGCCCCACTGGGAAATGGTTTGAATTCATAGGGATTCCAGCCTCAGTCTCAGATCACCCTCATATTAACAATTTACCTCATCTGAGGAGGGAGGCAGGGACTCTTGTTAGCCAGGCAAGTTTCTTTGGCTATTAGGTTCAGGGAGCCACTTCCCATATTTTCTATTACATCTATGACCAACTTGAAATCTACATTAGAGCTGCCCTGGCATGCAGATTGTGACTGTGATGCTGTTGCCTCAGTTTGAGTTTCTAGTAAATAAAGTTGTCACCTTCACATTTAAGTCTGAATCTGGATAAAATAAGTTCAGTGTATGGGAGAAAGTGTTTGCAAATCATTTAGCAAATCCTGTGGTTGCAAAAACAGTTTGATAATTTCTCATAAGGTTTTGAACGCCAACAAAAAGTGTCCCACCACTAGTTTTACATACATCATTTGAATTTTATAACCATCATCTATTTCAAAAATAAAATCATTTTGAAATGGTGAGGTGGATTTTCACTAATTTCACAAAAAGGTGACAAGTATAAGAGGGGTAGCTGTGTTAGTCTGAATCTGCAAAAACATCACTTTTGCACAATAAGGTGAATAATTCAAACCTTTACCATTGTCGATTTTTCAATTTTTTTTTTTAAATATTGTGACACTCAATCTCCAAGTAGCACCCTGGAATCCCATATTCATCACAGTGAATTTATTGTGATATGCTTTGTGCAAAGTATACCTCTAGTGAACATTAATATCCTGATGGGCTGCATGTGCTATCATGGTATGTGAAATTATGAAATACTGCCATATGTATGGCTCATGGAATGAGGCTGGAAACACCCATAGTCAGCCTTTCACATATAACAAAGGAATAGCCATCAATAGCCAGACAGCATTAATAGCTCATCAACACCCATTAAGAAAACAATCCATTATCCTCAGGCACTGTCTTCACTTGCTGTACTGTTGGTTGACCTTCTGGCATTCAATTCAGCGGGTCTATCGAACGCTGGGGGCAGCTCCAGCCAGCGCCTGTACTTGCCGTCATAAGGCGTATGGGAAGACAATGGGAATGTTTGCTCCCATGGGCCTCCCACTGTGAGAATGCCACCAAAATCGGCTTAAGGTAAGCCAACTCCAGCTATATATTCTCAGAGGAAGTAGATAAACCAGGGGGGCAGACTAACTTATGGTCTAACAGAGATTTTTCCAACAAGCTGGGAGAAAATATAAGAGACATCATCATTTCATCTCTCTCTGTCCCAATCGTCCCTCTTTTCCTTTCCTTTCCTTCCTCTCCCCATATCCCCCTTCCTTCCACAATTTAATGCCTGGATCCATGTCTGGAGTTCAAAGACTTTGAGCTGGGGAAGGGTGGTTCCAGGCTGGTGTTGCCAATGATTTTAATTATTTACTTATTGTGTGATGTCATGATTATGTTATATCACACATATATTTACTGTATATTAGAGTCAATTTGTAGGATTCTAAAAGTATGAGTTCCTCTAAATACTGAACCATGTATTAGACTTGAGTAAGACAAGCTGAAATGCAAGAACCTGCAGGTTGACTCATAAAAGATTATAGCTTAGCTAAGATTATTTTAGGTCCTGAAGACAATTATGACACGAGTGACCAGAAAATAACCCAAAGCCTTAAAATTAGGGGAAAAGAGGTACCAGCTGATAATATTTTATAAAATTACCCAGAATGTTAATATTAGATCATAAATATATTGTAAAGACATATTTTTGTTAATCTCTAAGGTGCCACAGGACTACTCGTTGCTATCTCAGACATGAATCTTGATCATGAGATACAGATTGTGATTCAATGCTAATGAGAATAAAGGGAACTTACCTAGCCTATAGAAAATTGAGGTCCCTTAAATTTCCAGGGAACACAGTCCAATAAGAGAAAAGAGGGTGGACATTTTTATGGATATCTGCAGATTGTTGGTGTGGATCACATTATAAAAAAGGGGATGCCCAGAATGAGAGAGTCTCGCAGGGGGAGAACTGAGCTCCCTCTGCGAGACTCCAAAAGGAACCATCTCTTTGCTGATGATCAAGCTGATGATCAATCCATCACACCCTAATACTACAGTCAAGGACGTGAGTATAACTTTCCACACCTGTGGTGGTAAACTCTGGCCTCGAGACGCCTGTTGTCACCTGCTTGGAGGTCATGGAGGAGGAGGAGGAGGAAGAGGGACAGCAAGGGCAGGAGGAGGTGGTCACGGTCAGCACCGTGACATTGAGCCTGGAGCCAGTACCCCTGGGCCTGGACATGTTACAGGCATCCTCTGATGGTGGGGGGAGGGAGGGTTCATCAGGTGAGTGCTTTCAGTCTTACACACACACAGGGTTGGGGAGGGAGTGCAAAGGAGGTGGAGTGTGATCATCTCTTGGCTTTCTTAGCCTGGACATTGTGCTGCAGTCCGTGCACATGGAACTACGTGCAGTGCCAGTGTGCACCATGTGGCCTCAGGAGGCAACCCCTGAGCACTCCCAGGATCCTGCTCAGAGGCTCGGGGGAGGCCACACACACATCTGGCTCCGGTGTGGGGACACCCTCCCACCACTAGCCACCGCTGGAAGCAGGCTGGGCACAAAGGTGCACACACAACCCCATATACACTGAGGAGTGCCACACACAGCACATGGGCGTGCCTGCCTCTGTGAGGCACCACCCACTCCCACAGATAGCGCTGCCAGGCGCAGGTGTGTGTGTGGGCCCCAGGGAAGTCCAGGCTGCTCCAGGCCCCTCTCCTACCCACGGGATTCCATTGTGGCTGGATACTTTCCTTTCCTGCTTGTCCATGGGTGGGGTGGGGGCGGGAGGAAGCAGGCAGCATGGTCCCCTGGGTACCTCAGGGCCCCTTGTGAGGCAGGGCCTGCTGTGCAGCCCACACATGGCCTTGCTCCTGGGACAGCCCCGTCCTCTGGCCCGAGGACTGTTGGTCACTGCTCACAGAGGAGGACATGGCCTCACGGACGGTGTCTGCATGGATGACTGACCACCTCTCCCTCTTTGTTCTCCACAGCTGGACCTACTAAAGCTTTGCTGTCCCTTGGAGAGGTAGTCAAGCACATAGCAGAAGCAGAGAAATGGCTGTCTAGGGGGGTTCCTTTAAGCACGTGTCTCAGTTAGGCTTAGGCAACAGCACTTCCAAGCAACTGCTGACCTAATGCCCTGACTGAACTTGTTCTGGGTGGCCTTATATGTAAAATAGTATCCAATGAATATGAACGCTATCTTTCAAAAGAGCAGACTGCTTTTTTGATGTGCTTTTGCTGTGTAGATGCTCTCTTTTGAAAGACGTTTTTCTGGAAGATCTCTTCTGGAAAAGCTTCTTTCAAAAGAAGCTTGCAATCTAGACGTTGCCCCAGTCTGTTTTAAAATATCCCATAGGATATCCCACAGGATTCCATAAGATTCCATAGGATATGGACTATCCCATAGGATTCCAATCTCATTATTTTTTTCACTTACTGAATCAACTATGTATACTTGCACATGGGAGAACAGATCCATAAACTTCCAGGAGGTTACATCTGCACAGGACTGAGCATCAGGATGAGATCAAAATAAGAAATGCTCCTGGGCCAACGCATTAACAAGTTGAAACTCTGTGACACTTCTTCGCAATGTTAGATGAGCCTGCAACAAGATGGCAAGAGACAACCAGATGTGTGAACAGAATGTCAGCATGAGAGTGCATTCAGCAGCTACAATTCAAGAGTCATTCATCAGCAACAATTAGTTGGGATTGTTGGGAGAATAAGTTAAAAGGAAGGAGTGACTATCAACAGCATTGTGTTTCAAGACTAGGGAACTAAAAAGTGATCATAGCCGGTGAGATTTACCCGTAGGCCCGTTATCAGCTTTTTGGAAACTACCACATAGATTATGTTGGCCTTTTGAAAAATGGTCTACACAAGAAGGTGATTCATATTTTGCATATTTACCCAATACCCAACGCTCAGAGCTCAGAGCCTTGACCAGCAGCCCATAGGTGCAAATGTCACCCAGCAGAGAAAACTGAATGCCCTGGATTCCTTCACAAACCAATTCAAACCTATTAGGATGAGAAACATTACATGGGACACACATCTATGGGCTGCCCCAAAGCTAACAGCATAAATTAAAAATTGGAATGAGCTCTAGCCAGGCTTGGTATCTGGATTCTGTGAGTGATTTTGACATTGACACAGATACCAGGAGGAGTGCTCCATCCATCTGTGAAGAAGCTGGCAACTTACTGCAGAGAGCTGTACTGACTTCATGAATGTAGATGATAGTAAACATGGAAATGCGGGACACGCTCAGATTAGAATATCATCATCACTGTCTTTTATTTTTCATCTCAGAAATTCAGCCAAGATACTTAGATTACCCACCAACAATGACATAGCTCTAGGTCTGATGCAGGTACACATGACTGTACTAACAGAATAATTTATCATGTTTGCGAGATTAGGGCAGTTTCAAAAAATGTACAAATTTCATCAGATCTATTGGAACCCTGGCAGAAAGAGATTAGGTCTGCTTTTGAAGATGGTGAAAATCCAACCCCTTTGGTCCAGAGACACTCACTCCTTGCTACTATTGCCATATGGGAAGACGTTGTGGCCAAAACTCTTGCCTCACTGCCTCCAGGAGTCAGATTGTCCTGTACATAATCATTTGAGTATGCACACAATTAAATCCTCTCACTATCTTTCCTTAAGTGCCCAAAGAAAGGGCCATTCAATCAATGTTGTCAAATCTGAAATTTTATTGCAAATTCTTGGAACATTTGAACTCTCAGGGTATATCTGCACTACAGAAAAGATCAAAGCTACTGCTGTCCATCTTCCAGGATTCAAATTAATGGGTCTAGTGAAGACACTCTAATTCAAATTGAGAGGGGCACTCTGGTCCGATGGCAGTAGTCCTGCTTCTATGAGGAGTAAGGGAAGTCAAAGAGAGAGTATGACTTCCTGTGATGTGGACAGCACCAAAATTCAGTTAAGGTACTTCGACTTTAGTTATGCAATTAACATAGCTGAAGTTGCGTGATTAATTTGACCTTAACCTGTCGTGTAAACTGTAGTGTAAAGTCCTAGCTCCTGGAATCCAGTGATTACATGAAAATCTTAGCTTTCATTTTTAATAAATGAGTAAATTTCTAGCCTTTAGGCTTGTGAATGAAGTTTGGAAAGTGATCCAAATACACCCTAGGGACACTTTTTTCAAAGTTTTGTTGATTTAAAATTATGATTTTAAAGCCATTCTCGTGATTTTGGAACAATAAAGATGGGTAGTTTTGCTCTCCCCACCATTCACTTTTGCCTTTTTTCAAAGCTGATCATATGCAGAATATAAAGTTGTCAAATAACTTCTGAATCCTAAGATTTTTTTGTAAGACTTATCCCTAGATTCTCACTAATTTATATGAGGGAAGCCAAGTAAAAAGTATAACTTAAAAGTTAGCAAACAGCTTAGGCAGCTGCCTTGGAAACCAATAATACAGATAAATAGTGAATTTATGGCATTCAATACATTGTTTCATTTCACAGGGATGCACTTTATAATCCATGGAGAACCTCCTATGTTCCAGAAATAAATGGGTATCTTGAAGAAGATGCAAGAAATGTGCTAGTTCATACCTAAAGTTTATTCACAGATCATCTTTAGATCCAAGTTGCCTTTCAAGTAATAATTAGTAAGATCTAGGAAACATATTTAACAATAAGCCCCTATAAAATGCACCTTTAAACACCCCATGCAAAGCTCCTCAATTTAAGATGAGTAAGAATATGACACTGATGAGATCTTTCTTTGGGCCTTTGAAGGGGTGGCAGAGGCAGAGTTTTGCATCTGCTTCACTAATTCTCAGTTTATCTATAACATTGTTTCTGTATCACAGAGAGCTTGAATTTCCATTACAAGATATTACCCCTATTCTCCACATTGAGTTGTACTGGCAGAAAAACAACTTGATTTAAGCAAGTCTAGTGGTAAGTCTGATGACCAAAGTGAATTAAGTGGAATGGTGGCTTAGGAGCACCCAGCTACTTAGTAACTTACAAAGCTTAGTTCTATGATATTCCTGTGACACAATAATTTGTTGTCCAGGTAAACATAGCAAATACTCTTCCATGCACAACACCTTTGTCACTACATGAGTACATTGATTTATATACTGCCAGTCTCCAAATATCTGGGACAACAAAAGCTGGTTCTTGTGAATGGGAGTCTGTGTTGTGGGAGAAATCTAAGTTCAAGATCAAGAGGAAGAGGTCAGAAGAAGCATATCAGTGTGTGAAAAGCTAAACAGACGCAGCAATGCTACAATATCAGGCCATATTCTTTTCTCACTAAATATTATATATAACCTTATACAAAAAACTCTAGTGAAAATATAAAAATATCCAGTCATAGTAGCTTGTTTACTGGCAGAAAGCAAGCAAGAAATGGTGTGTCCATACTATGGGGAAACCTAAAAATTAGTCTGAGGTAGGCTCTGTTAATATGGATGTGCTACCTCAATTTAGACCCCCAGGAAGTACTGAGGAGTAATTACTTTAAATGACTCTGGGAGTAGTTATTTTAAAATAGCGGCACTGGAATGTCCACACTACCGCTATTCCAAAATAACTATTTTAAAATTAGTGTTATTCGTCATGGAAAACAGGAGTTATTATTTCACAATAACCCAGACCATTATTTCAAAATAATGGTTTGGTAGTGTGGACACGCCGCTTGTTATTTCGAAATAAGGGGAGTTATTTCAAAATAATTCCCTAGTGTAGACCAGGACTAAAAGATATCACAGCCAGTAAGCACAATAAGACAAAAAATGTTTCATAAGTGTTGTGTCTGGAATAGCTCTTCCTGACAGGCATAGGCATATAGCATGTAAAATCTAAAAGCTGCTGGAGTACAGCAAACACTGTTATCCAAGCTGTCATAACTGTATTGCAGTTTAAAGATATTTCCTGACAAGAAAATTGAGAAAGCTGTCTGGCTAGTAAATCAAAATCTTTCCCTTTTCCTAGTGGCCAACCAACAGAGGCAGTTTAGGTCACACATGGTGCTTTTTTACATTCTGGTCTCCTCTTACATCTTTGGCACAAAGATTTTCCTTTCCTTATTGACTGATTTCCCCTCCTTCCCTGAAAAAAGAAACAAGAGAGAAACTTTTCTACAATATTATTTCCCAATATATTTTACAAAGTAAGGAATGAAACAACATTATTAACAAACCAGTCAATAAACTGGCTGCTAGGTTAAAGAAGAAAAAATATGCTAAACAGATAAGGTTCAGAAGTGTGTTCTTGAAAAATGCACTCTGCACTTGTTGACAACAAAATCTATTTTAGTGTGGGAATCATTTAATATTCCCCTGCAATAACCTTAAGTGGCAAGACAAACAGAAGTCCCTTATCACAGAGAAACCTGATGATGACCAGGAGAAGGCACAAAGAGGAAATATGAAAAAAAGCTTAAGTGACATAGGATCCTAAATCCCATTTTCAGAAATGCCCAAATCCTATTGAATTGCCACCTTACTACTAGCATCATCATACGGGTGTATCTAGCCTCTCTGTAGTCATTATGTGGGAGGTTAGCTCAGTGAAGCTTGGAAATGCCCTGGAATCCTTGGAAATGCCCTGTAACTAATGTTGTACCATTGCAACCAGTAAAAAATGCAAATGTAGCCTAAGGTCTTTGGCGATCTTCCTGCGTTTTCTCTCTGATCTCTTACTGTGAGCTGTGCCCTGAACAGTGCTGAGCTCTGCAGCCAAATCTAGGCAAGAAAGGACCCACATCTTATTTTTAAATCATCTGATTTTTAAATCAATGCTCCAAGGTACAATTGAACAAATATTGCAAAAAAATAAAATAAATAATGTGATTAACTAAAGCCTGCCTGTGATTAAATTAAAATGCTCTATTAGAATATGGGTAAATTTGAATAAAATTAGTGAACAGATTTAATGAATTATGCATTCTGTTCTATATGAAAGGTTTATTTTTCAAAGGTGCATTTAAGACTAAGTTTGTTGGTAAAATGGAGCTAGAGGTTGAAGTCAGAATTTCCATAGATCACTGAGTCTGCATCTCTTCTACTTCCCACTTAAGACTCATAGAAGAAAATCATATAAGGAGAGGGAACTTCCTGTGTGCACCTGACTGAAAAATATATTTTCTAGAGGACTGGAACACTTGCAGCTAAACAGATTAATGCAATATTCTAGTAATTAATTCTTTAAACAGGTATATATATATATATATATATATATATATATATATGGTAGATATATATATGGTAAAATCCCAGTATGTGAATAAAACCAAAACTTGCAAGATGGTGTTCTCTTTCATTAATTCTCTAACGGAAATAGTTGTGTACTCATAGGGTACATCTAAGTCAAATTAAGATACACAACTTCAGCTATGTCAGTTGTGTAGCTGAAGTTGAAATAGCTTAATTTGGCTTGTTGGCGCTGCCTGCACAGCAGGAAGTCGAAGAAAGAATACTCTTCCTTTGATTTCCCTTACTCCTTGTAAAATGAGGATTACAGGAGTCAGAGTAAAGCATCCATCTCGATATCTCTATCTCAACATTATTTTGTAATAATGGCTTGCTGTGTAGATGCACGCACTGCTGTGTAGATGTACCCCTAGTACTTTTTTTAATCATTACCTGTACGTACTCTAGAATGAATCTTGTTTGGGTTTTTGTTGTTGTTGTTATTGTTTGATTTTGTGTGACCAGGGAGCCAAATAAAACTAAAGTTTATTGAAAAAACTCCAAACTGGATTCCATAAACTTTGGATCAAGCCTTTAATCCCCATGTGCCACATCTGTAAAAAGGATATAAATAACATTTTTCCTTACTGGATGTGAGGACATCAGCTATTACAGTGATAAAACACTTTAATTTCTATGAATAAAAACATTTAGTGGAGCAATATTCAGCTTCATTCTGCATTTGTACATCATGAAGAAAGTGTACTATTAACTATTCAAGCAAGATCTGAGGGTCTTAATGAATAAATATAAGCACAGTTTATTCAGTGATAGTCATATTTCATTTGAACATCTCTAGATGGTATGTTCATTGACCTGATAAACAATTACATTAAATGCAATGGTTCACATTCAAACTTCAAGAATCATATTATAATGTAATTAGCATTTCATCCTGCACTGAAATGTTGTGATCAGCTGTTTGTTTGGTCCCATATATTGTTTAATTATTTAACAAATTCTATTTTTTATCAAATGCTTGTGAAATAGCTATTTTAAAGGAATAAGTACTCTCAGAGTCTGCTTTAGCTATGTACCATCAGAATACATATTTTAAAGAAATTTTATTTGGATCATGTAAATCCTCAACAAGTGAGTTGCTGGCCTACAAATACTGCTCATAGACATTGTAAATTTGAGAGAACAAGTTGAAAGAAAATCTAACTAACATTATATTTCACAGTATCAACTTCCTACTCCTACACCCTCACCGTTCAAATAAACAAGAAAGTGATCAACATGAAGGAGAGCAGCACAGGCCAAATTTGAGTTGGAAGGGGGAGCATATTGCAGCATTGGGAAAATAATGCAGGACAGCACAGATTATCCAACAAGTTCTTGAATACATTGGAGACAACTTTTTATTACAGAAGATCATGAAAGCAACTGGCGAGAGTTATTCTGGCAAAGGTGGGGGGGGGGGAGAGACTAGTTGAGAATTTTAAAGCAGAAGGCAGCTTAACTAAAAGTGATAGTGAAATTGTAGAATCCATTGATTCAAAGGAATAATAAATAGGAAGACCAAACAGTAGAATAAAGACAATGGACTTCAAGAAAGCAAACTTTAGCAATTAGTAAGTAACATACCATGAGAAGCAAGTATAAGGGAAAAACTAATACAGGAAAATCAGAAGCTTTTTGAAGTGACATTAAGGTACAAGAGCAAACTAATGCATAGGAAAGATATGAAGATAGTAAGAGCTTAATAAGGAGATCTTCAGTGATCTGAAAATCAAAAAAGAGTCACATAAGTGGAAAATAGGTCAAATTACAGAGGATGAGTATTTTTAAAAAGACAAGCATGTAGGAACAAAATTAGGAAGTAAAAGCCACAAAAGAAGATTAAAATTGTTATGGATAAAAAGAGTAATAACAAAGTATTTTACAAATACATGAAAAGCAAGAGGAAAACCAGGGACACAGTAAGCCCATTATTGAATGGGAAGAAAAAGACAACAACAGAAAACACAGCAATAGCCAAAAGTGTTAGATGCCTTTTTTGTTTCAGTTTTCACCAAAAAAAGTTAGCAGGGATTGAACGGCTAACATAATGGGTACGTCTAGACCCATTTTTTGATAGTGTCCATTCCGCCTTTTCGATGTGCTTTTCCTGTGTAGACGCTTTTCCGAAAGAAGTCTAGACATAGCCTGAAATTTGTATCAGAGGCTAAAATAGAAAAAAGAACAAAGTAAGAATTACTTGGACAAGTTAGATATCTTCAAGTTGCCAGGGCTGGATGAAATATATTATAGAATACTTAAGGAAAGAGCTGAAGAGATCTCTGAGGGTATGTCTAGACTTCGGGCACATCCAGGGAATGTGTTTGCTCTTTCACTTTTTTTTTTTTTTTTTTTGCGTAGCTTTTTCTGAAAAGCAATTTGCGTAGCTTTTTCCGAAAGAAAAGGCTATAGTGTAAACCTAGTGTAAACCTGGTGTAAAGCTATAGTGTAAACCTAGCCTGAGTCATTAGTGATTATCTCTGAGAACTTATGAAGGAGGGAAAGCTACAATAGGACTGAAAAGGGCAAATATAGTACCTATCTATAAAAAGGAGAATAAGGACAACCCAGCTACGTCCACTGATCTATCGGAAAAAGGTATGCAAATTGCACTCAGCAATTTCTATAGTTTCTTCAGAAGAGGCTTTTCCAAAATGTTGCCTGTCTACACTGGGCCAAATTTTGGAAAAGCCTCCTCTTTAGGAAGAGCCCTTCTTCCTCGTGGAAGAAAAAAAAAAGCAGAAGAGCAGATGTGTTCCCTGGATGCAGTGTAGGTTTTCCGGGATACTTCTGGTATCCCAGAAAAACTCCATAGTGTAGACTTGCCAGCTTAATTTTGAAACTTAGATATTCGAGCAAATAGTTAAAGAATTGTTTTATAAGCACCTAAAGGAAAATAAGGTAATAAGTAAGAGCCAACATGGATTTGTCAAGAACAAATTATGTCAAGCCAACTTAATATTTCTTTGACAGAGAGAAAGTAGAAGATGTCATATATCTTGACTCTGATGTGGCTTTTGATACTGTTTCACAGGATCTTCTCATAAACAAACTATAGAAATATAGCCTAGATGAACCTGGGTCTGGTTCTATTCAATAGATTCATAAATGATTGTATAATCACACAGAGAGTACATTTATAACATTTTTGGATGATACCGAGCTGGAAGTGTTTCCAAGTTCTTTGGAGGACAGGTTTAAAATTCAAAATGATCTTGACAAGTTGGAGAAAAGGTAGGAAATCAATAGTATGAAATTCAATAAGGACAAATGCAATTACTCCCTTAAGGAAGGAATAATCAACTGCACAATTATAAAATATCAAATGCCGGTATGAAGGAGTTCTGCAGAAAAGGATAGGAAGGTTACAATGAATCACATACTAAAAATGAGTCAAAATATAATAGTGTTGCAAAAAAATGAACATCTTTCTGGAATATATTAGCAGAAGATTTATAAGCAAGACTCAAGAATTCTCCCATTCTACTCGGCCCTTATGAACATTCAGCTGGAGTATTATGTCCCAGTCTATGTGCCACCCTTTCTGAAATATGTGGATAAATTGGAACATCAACAACACCCATTATTCCCATCATAAAGGAGAATGATTTGAAAACTCTTTTAGAGGAATCTCAGACTTTTCATCCATCCTCTATGATGGATTTTCCTACAGAAGAATAATATAGTCACCAGAAATTATGCCTACAAAATTCAGACAGTTATTTGAAGACTATCTTAGATCTTATTCACAGTCAAGTTTCTCTGGTCATGGCTCTGAGAGAAGTAAGCTGTAAAGGTGAAAGGAAGCTGCAGGGAGAAATATTGACAATGTTACTACTATATGCTGCTTGAAACTCCATTTAAATATTTTGTAGGAAGAACCATCACAAACTCCCAAATTTAATAGGAAGAGGAGATGGTAACAGGAACAAAAAAAAGTTCTCTTTACCCTTTATTCTCTGATTAAATTGCAGAAGTATAAGGACCTGCCATAATATGTTATGCTACTGTAGGGTAGCTCTCTTGTGCTGGACTCCTGACAATCTGCAATCCTGGAATTGGTCTGGTGACTCTCAGGACAAGCCCCACAGAAGATACAGCAATTCAGTCTGCTCAATTGCACTTGAGGGCTTAGAATTCTTTCCTGCCTGATGGTAGTAACTGACTCCCTATACCTTACCTTAATCCAACCTTACTTTCACTCCCGCCCTGTTTCTAGTTCTGCTCTAGCCCTGCTCATGTTCCAACCTTACTCTCCCTCTAGCCACATTCCAACCCTGCTCTGATTTCTGCTCTAACTCCCACCCCCGGTTCTGACCATTAGGCTTGACCATCCCCATTATAGTCTCTGACAGCTACTCACTGATGTTAACTTCAGTCCAGTTTTGATGGTTTTCCTTGTAAGACTAACACACTCCATTTGTCTGTGGTACAAGGATGGAGTGTGAAAGTTACCTTACATTGCCTCATTTTAGCTGGTGTGTGCCAGAAAAGCTCTAATGTAACCTAATACTATGCAGTCAGAATTAGTTTTGTGTTCTGTTGCTTCCCAGAAGTGGAGCCCAACATTCTGGCTGTTGTTCCAGTGGTAGCAGCTGTTTTCTCTTCCTTTGTATCAATTTCAAGACTTGGACTTTTAAGATAGACATTTAACTGATGGTTGCTAATTCGTGATCCAGAAGAGTCACCATCTTGACTGCCACATAATCTGCTATAGAAAAAATCTAAAGTTTGCATTTTCTAATTTCCTGTGATGTAGACACAACTAACTCATTTCTTCAGCTACAAGGGAACCTTCTGACATGTAATTAGGAGCCCTCAGCTTTTCTCAGATTATTGTAGGACCCAGACCAAAAATATCAGCACATATCAGCAAAACTACTTAGTAGGATTAAGGCCCACAGTGCAAGAATAATGTATCTCAGTCCACAATGTTCAAAACAAATTTACTGGACTATGTTTAGACAGCAAGCCTCAAATGCTTGCTGTTGACTGTAGCAATTTAGCTGTATTTCTACTTTCACATCCCTAGAAATGCTCAAACTCAGCCACTATTAAGTTCACTTTTTCTTGCTGCCTAATAATTTTACAAGAAATGTTTCTCCCAGAACAGCTACATTCAACTTTCCCTTATGATGACTCTTCCTTTTTGACCTGCAAATTCAACATTATTTATATATGTAAAAATAACAAATTTCCCTTATACCTTGTTATATCCAAAATACATGGTTTTCCCTACCTGCGCAAGGGAAACATTCTCCTTTCCTCTGCTGCTCTCTCAAGCTTTTTCAGAGCCTCTGCACTCAATCTATAGCTCAAACCATATATAATCTTCCAGCAGACAAAACTATCTTTTATTCTCCAGATATATTCAGATGCTAATAAATTATTCAAAATATTACTTCCAATATGGTTACAACTGAGATTTCCTTTTCATTTACAATATAATGTGCCAATACTTTATACTCCAAGCATACTCTAGAAGTTTTCAAATTTGCAAAGCTTTCCTTTGAGTCTCACTAACAATATGCAGTGACCTAGTCACTCCGTCATGAATAAATAATTTGCAGATCTCTTGGAATCTGACTTTTCAGTGAAGGATTTCCAACAAGGGATAAGAGCAAACTTCATTCTGAGTGTCTTGCAGAAATTTTCATGAAAGACTTTTCTACAACATCAGCTAGTAACTGGGATCATTGGCCTCCAGTTCCTCTTTGCAATTCGACATTTACCTCTGTTTTTGAGGTTTCTCTTCAGTCTGATTGACCGTCAAGGGCAGGTTTAATACAGTCTTTGCAGACATTGTTTGTGGCAGATTTCTTAAACCTTGAAAAACTCCATGTGTTTCAATAGACTAATTGTGCACTAAAAAGCTATTTCTAAGCTTGCTCATTTCAATTCAGAGCCAAACTATGTTTAGATTACATTAGTTGACCTTGAGAATCTTTCACCCTGCTTTGTGTACAGTATAATAAATGCACTATAAATCACACAAGAACATAAAAATCATGCTTTTGCAGTGCACAGAAACCACAGTTTCTTCATACTTCAAAGTAGTAACAAATTCTTAGAATTGATTTCACAATAATTATGTTTAAAAAGCACAATGTAATTTAACTAGAATTTAAAATATTGCCTGTACTGGAATACTTTATTCGTCACCAGGTCCAAGGTTAGGGAGTTGACTAATAGACACTAATGATGATAAATCAGTGCAGCAGAGTTAATTTTTTTGTAGAGTTGCACTAGATTTAGTCATTCAGCTCTCAGTTAATGGGACTGCCAGCCTAAATCCCTCTCAGAATGTAAGGATATGAGACAGAAGTTGTTTTTGTTGTTGTTGTTGTTGTTCTTGCAAATGATATAGAAATGTACAAAGTAGTAGAAGCTGGAACAATAAACAGGTACTCAATCTTGTCTATCCCTTTTTTAAAATTATAATTATGGTCCTACTCCATAGGTCTTCTTTGCACACAATAAAGCAACTAAGCAACATATCGCAACTACAAGCAATTGATCAGGCCTGGTTTTTTTCTTTTGACATACAAGAAACTCTAATCATCCCCAGATATCCAAGTTGGCATTACGGGGCTATTTATTTCTTACTGCTCTATGCAGTGTAACTTAAAACAGTGTCTATCAAAGTCTCCAGACTACTGTACCCTTTCAGGAGTCTGGTTTGTTCTGTGCATTTTGCCTCACTGAAAAACTTGCTTATAAAATCAGACATAAAAAGACAAATGTATCACATTATGCTGGTAGAGAAAAATTGCTTACTTTCTCATTTTTACCGTCTAATTATAAAATATATTGATAGAATATAAATACAGTTATATTTACAGTTCTGGTGATATTTGAGCCAGTATTTCACTTATGAGCCTTGTCAGAAGCCCAACCCCCTCCATCTGAGGATGAAACATGTAACTTATCATCATTGAGGCTGCTCTGGTGTTGGGCCCTGGGCAATTGTCCTGCTTGCCATCACCTATTGCTAGCCCAACACTTAAGACCCCCCATAAACCATCCAATGACCCTCAAGGGATCACAACTACCAGTTGGGGAAACACTGATCTAGGTGAGCTGAGTACCCCAGGAAGGCCTCTGTGTACTCCCCAGGTACATGTACCCCTGGATGAGAACCACTGATTTAGATAAACTTTTAGACATGAGTTGATTTGGCCCCCGTCGAACCAAGGATCAGGAGAGTAGAGAGGTGATTAGAACCACCCCATCTCCTCTACCCACATCCTTTATTGAGCATTACTTGGGTGATCAAAGGACCTGGATACCCTTTGTGTGTTAGAGTATAATGGTACTTATCTGTCATATACTTTTCATTCATAAGTATATGTGTGATATCTCCCTCTACTGGCTGACCTGAGCAACTGTAACAACCTCCTATTTGCTTTAGAGATCATCTTTTCTCTGAAGTGATAAAGACTTGCATACTTTTGTTGATGTAAATCTCAGTTCAGATCCCTGCTGTTTTATCTGTATTTATGCAGCTACACATATCCACCGGGAGCAATTAAGTGTTACAAACACTGTACCATACCAATGGTATAGTTTAAAGCATATCAGTGCTTTAAATCACCTGCATATTAAATTGTGTATTTTTGTACATTTTAAACACGTTTTGTTACTGTAACTTTATTAATAGTGTTCAGTTGAATTCCAACTGTACATATGATTATTAGGATGACACATGAAGAGCAGTTCATGTAAACAAAATGTGTTCCTGTGAGATCAAGGACTTTCTTCAGCAGGAACCAACAAACCAAAAAAATTAAAACTTTGTTGTAGTAGCCAGCTAATCTCCAGAGCAGATCTCAGTGCTCCATTTTTTCCCTCTATGATGTATTCATGCACTATATAAAAAACCCATCTCAAAACCTTGACTGGTACAAGGTAATATCATCGATGTCATTTACGTTGCTATGACTTAATCCCCAGGCTTTAGGCTGGATTCTTCATTCCTTTACTTTTGACAGGCAGGCTGCAGAATTGACTGCCTTTCCTTCCCCACTTTTACAATGCCTCCAGTCATGATTTAATTACCTTTTTTCCTCCTCTTCTCTTTTGGTTCCTAATCTAAAACAGCAGTCTTGGCAATCAATGATCAGCACATTAAAATAAGCCATCAGCCTCCATTATGGGAAATGCTTACAACTCCACCAGGGCTAACATTCTCTCAAGCACTAATTTGCAAGAGGAAGTCTCAATAGGTACAAGAGATGAATATGCCTTCAGCATCCTATTAAGGAACACAGGCACTAAACATCATACTTCACCTGTTTGTCTGTATTTAACTGACTGAGCAGCCACACACACAGGTATCTCACCAGTGCATGGTGTTTGTGCACAGCATCCATTAAAATCCCATCTGCAGACAAATATTTATGATAAACAGACATTGTCATAGAAGAGCTCTCATGTCATCTGTCCAGCACATTTTCAAAATCCAGCAGCTTTTGCCAGGTTACATTCCGTACATCGGGAAAACATCATTCCAGCTCAGGCTACAACTTTATTCAGTCAATAGACAACCATTTCATTAAAACAATGATGGTTTCTTTTCTTTTCGTCCAGATGGGATGAGATTTCTTTTTATGCAAGAACTTTTGCAATGACCTCATTGTTTGCCAATTAGTGGCCCCAGACCGTAAAGAGTATGTCTACTGTACATGGGCTTTTTCCTGGGTTTAACTCTATTCCCCCTCAACTTCTACACAGGAAAAAAAATCTGTGCCCAGGATGAAGAGCAATTGCTTTACGAGTCACCATGCCAAAAAAGAATAAAAAATTTCAGGAAATTTCAGGAATTAGAATTCAGGCTCCTCTTCAACTGAGCCTGGAACCTGCCTACTTTGCAATGAGGACACAGGCTAAATCATTCAAGTGCCAAGAGTCCTCTAAGGATCTTCCCCTGAAAGAGAGACATGGGCAAGGGTGCCAAGACTGGGTGCCAATCAGCTGAGTCAACTGTGCAGCAGACTAACCAATTGGCCTCCCGATGCCACGTCTCATATAGATCATAGCGAATCATATCAGAATCTCATACGGTCTTTCCAATTATCTGCTCCACGAATGGGAAACGAAGGACAGCCCAATATTTGATGTGGGATCATTGTGGCTCACTAGGGAACAGACAAGAGGATGAAGGGGGTAATTGCAGTGGTGGCTTACAGAACCTTTTAGAATCATCATGGGAGCACCATGCAGCATGCTCCATAGTCCTATGCAGCACATGCTGGCTGACTTTGAGGGACGGTGTGGAGGGAGGATGCTGCACCAGCTGGGATGCACTGGGGGGCCCAGCTCTACCTCTTCCAACAAGGCCCTACTCCTTCCAGGAGTTCAGAGCTTCCCTGTCCATGTTTCACAGGGGTCCAGCAATCCTATTGGCTTCCCTGGCAGTGAGCCACTGTCCTTTGGGATGGTGCTCCAGAGGGGACAGTTTTGACTCATTCCATGTCATCAGAAGCCAGAGCAGATGACAAACCTGGACATGGGCTTTTAATGTTGCTTTTTGAGTCTCCATGCCAAAAAAGAATTTAAAAACCTTATTGTATTTCTTTTAATACCAGTAGTACTTTTGAAACACCACACAAATAGGTGTTACAGGTTTCTAAATAGGACTCCAATAACAGAATATCAGAGTCTGTGCAACATTTAAAGAATTTCAGGAATTTCTTTTCTTAGAGAAACTAGATTTTTGTGTGTAATCAGGTCTTATAGATATTCTCCTATCTTAACAGGTAGTGTCATGGCTCTGCAGAAAAGATTGTGAAATAAGGAATCAGGGATCTCAAATATTATTTTTTCCCCAGATGGCATGCATTTCAGAAGAGTCAAGCCGTCCTCTGTGACATTTCAGGGATATTTTTGTTTTAAATTGGGGGAGGGGGAAAAGGGGTTTGAACCCTTGCTACATTGGAGTAGTGCTTTTGGTCTTGTTAAATGCTATCAGACTATAGGGATACACCCAAACACTCCCTGAATGGTGAGAAAACTCAGGAAAAAAGAGCTCTTTGAGATAAAGCTTGCCACAACCGACTAGAATTGACAACCCTCCCAGTTTTGTTGGAATAGGGCTCAATCTCTCAGGGGCTCCTGAAGCCAAATTCAGAGATCAGACGTTAAAAATCTGATGGTTTAGAGGGGCTAAGGCAGCCTCCCTGCTTGCCCTGGCCACATGCCACTCCCAGAAACAGCTGGCACGTCCTTCCTTACGTTCTGGTGGGGAATCTCTGAGTGCTGCCCATGTCCCAAGTGACAACTTCCCAGCTCCCATTGGCTGGGAAGAGTGGCCAATAAGAGTTGCTTGGGCAGTGCCTGCGGGCAGGGACTTTGAGCGTAGCTATGTGCCCTCCTGCTTTCCAGCCTAGAGCCACAGAGATGGGTTGGCCACTTCTGAGAGCAGGACAGGGTCAGGGCAAGCAGGGACCCTGCCTTAGCCTCCTGTGCCACCAACAAGAACTTGGAGCTGCCTGAAGTAATTGTTGACCAGCTAAAGCCTGTACCCTTCACCTCCTCCTACACCCAACTTCCTGCTCCAGCCCTGAGCCCCATCCTGCACCCAAATTGCCTTCCAGGGCATGCACCTTCTCCTGCACCCATGTCTCATCCCTGACTCTCCTCCCAAAGCCCTCCTGTACCCTAATCTCCTGCCCCACTTTCAGCTCCTAGTCCCCTCCCACACTCCAACCCTCTGCCCCATGCCAGTGAAAGTAATTGAGGGTGGGTGAGGGTGATCACAGAGCAAGGAGAGATAGTGTGAGCAGAGGTGGGCCTTTGAGAAGGGGCCAGGCAGTGGTAGGGCCTGAGGGAAGGGATGGGGCAGAGGAGGGAGCACTGTATTTGGGATGTGCTGAGACCACAACCTATCATGCTGACCAATATTGTTCCACTGTTTTCTTGTACTCCCCAATCAGTCTGTATACATCTGTTGTCCCTTGTTTTGTACTTAGATTATAAGATCTTTGAGGCAGAGATTGTATTTTTATTACATAGTTGTATAGTGCAGAGAACAGTTGGTTCCTGGGCCATAACTGGGGCTTTTAGATGCTACAGCAATACAAATAATAATAATTAATAAACAGATGAACACTAAGCATTACCATAGTCATTCACTATAAAAAATGGCCTGGCATGCTAAAATTTTTGGTTAATGTGATGGGCGGTCGTATAACCAGGATTTCTTACTTTTGTACTCTTCGGAAGTTCAAAGCATTTTATCTCCGATGTTGTTGGCTAGAAGATGCTGAAAGGAGATAATTACAATATGAGTTACCGCATTTCTTTTTTTATTAGAGCATAAATTAACCCAAATCAATTGGTTTCTTTTGTTTTTCCTCCTAATTAAACTGAGAGTATTGTAGTTACAGCATTACAGGGAAGGACCGAGAATACAGGGAAACAATGTGTCTGGCACTGCCTATTCAGCTTGCTCTAGGGCAATATATCTGTAGAGAAAAGGCTGGGTTTAATGTGAGAACCAGAGACCCTGCCACGGGCGCCTTATTTTTTCTTACTGTTGTTTTCAGAACGACACTGACCTATTCCGTTTCTAAAAATTAGCAATACTTATTATCTGACTTCCCTTGGACTGTTTTCAGAATCATTGTTAAATGATCATCTAATCTATCAAATGTGCAATAAATAAACCTTATAAATCTTGCCAAGTTCACTAACAAAAATAAATAAGGTTACCTCAGAATTTGCTTCCTTCTACTTACCATAGAAAATATATTCAATAGTGACCCAAATTCTGGCCTGGTGGGTCTGGTGTAAAGTCAGAGAAATAACACTATGAGCAGAAAAAATATTAAGTTGGGTAGATAGATATTTAAGTAACTTAAACTTGCATTATTGTTTCTGGTAGTTCAAATGGATAGCCACTGTTTCTCTAAACCTGAAGCAAGAAGTTAGGCTTGAAGAATTGGGGAGAGTACTTTAGGGATGCAGATAGGCTAACTGTAGAAATAATACTACTTAAATACAAGTTGTCTTTGAAAAGTAAGCTGGTCTTGTGGTTACCCCACTAGAAAAACTAGGTTCTATTGCCAGCTGTCTCACAGGTGCTGTGTACGACATTGGTCTTTTTAAAAAAAACTCCCATTCCACAGTTTCCCACCTGTAAATGATGATCATGGCCTCTTTCCCATACCCATTTTTGTGTAGAAAACCTAAATTCTTCAGAACAATTCTTCTCATATTGTGTAAAATGTCTAGCACAATAAGGCCTGATCTCAACTGGGACCTTAGGACTACTGGAATAGAAATCCTGTTGTTGCCCCTATTCTAATAAAGTTTCTTTGTTAACTGATAGCAGAAATTACTTTCTGTGATTCATTATAATAGGCACATGTTAATTTAGTAATACATTTTCAAAACAAGGAGAAAGAAGAAGTGAAGGTATCAACCTTTCCCATTTGTTTTCCCTTTCTGTCTCTTTGAGGTTGTGAGGAGATCCCAAGGCGCAAACTGAACTGGGGGGGCTTCTTAGCCTTTTTTCTGACCAGTCTCTTACACTATATTGCCGTGATGTACTGCAAACCTATGGCAGATACCGCACTTACATAGGCATGGACAGAACCAATTTTGTTACATAAATACTGCTCCCAGCTACTCATGAATTATCAATAGAGAGTCTCTAGTCAACGCCCTCTCCCCCAGCTTCCCAACCTGGCATCCTTGGACTATATCATTTTTCCTTGATCAGTAACCTCACCAGGGTAAGTTTATTACCCAGTCCACTCCTCCCTCACTGAAGGGAAGACAGGCATCCGCTTTTATATCTCAGCTTGTCCAAGTTCTTCAAGCAAAATACAAAGCTTTAAGTAAAATATAAAGCAGATTTATTAACTAAAGGATAGATTTAAAGTGATTATAAGTGATAGTCATAAAAGATCAGAGAAAATTTCCAAATAAAATAAAAGAAAACCTGACAATCTAAATCTTATACCTTATTACATTAGGCAGTATTTCAATCAGTAATTTTCTTACCCCACAGGATGTTACAGTTCCAAATACACAGGCTTTCCATTAAGCCTTCTCAGATCACTCTCATATTCTGGACATTCCAGATGCTTCCAGAATAGGCGGGGGAGAAGAAAGGTCAAGACACGCTGCACACGTTCCTGATTTTATACCATCAATCCACATGTCTGGGCCACACTTGATCAGACATGTAGGTAGGCTTTGCTGAGTCCCACTGATTAAATAAATCCTATAGTGTTGAACTGGGCAACTGTCATTGAATTGTACGTACTTTGATTTGCAATTCCCCTGCAAATTAATGGTCATCGAGCACCCTCCTAGGGTTGCATATCATTACTACATTTACCGAATATTTTAGTAGCAACCATACATCAAAGTCTCAAAACTTCATACACACTAATGATATACATATTTGTACAGAATAATGGATTTCAAGAGATTGTGCCCTTTCATATATCTTACATGGCATGTTTTCTATGAAATATCACAACCTTACATGAATGATGAATATGGAGACTACAGAGTGCTGGTTTGAAGTATACTGTGTCACAATGTCTTCTTGCTTTAACTGATAGGTAATAAGGTTGGACTTCCCTGGTCTGGCACCCTTGGGACCTGACCAATCTAAACAAGGGAGTTTGCTGGATCAGGAGAAGTCAGGGCTCTCCTGGGGGGCAGCCAGACTGCTGGCCAGCTCCACTCCTGGCCATCGGCCATGCTGTTGGCCCCATCCCATTGGCCTGGATCTGCTGCTGCTGGTCCTAGCCCACTGACTGGGCTCTGCTGCTGGCTCTGGTCCACCAGCCAAGCTCTGCTTCTGGCCCTAGCCCATTGGCTGGGCTCTGCTCCTGGCTCCCCAGAGCTGCTGGCTGGACTTCACTCCCGGCCCCTGGTGGCTGTTGGCCAGGCTCTGCTCCTAGCCCTTGGGGCTGCCAACAAGAGTCTGCTCCCTGCCCTACCAGGCAAGCTGCATGCCTGGCTCCACTTGCCAGGCTGTGCTCCTGGCCCTTAGCCCACTGACCAGGCTCTGCTGCCAGCCCCCTGTACCGATGGCTGCATTCTACTTCCTGCTCCCAGGGCTACCAGTAGCCAGCCTCTCTGCCACCAGACTCCCAGCCAACAGCCACTGAGGCTCTCTGGTCAAGGGGCTCTCTGGTCTGGCAACATCTGTAGTCTTGCTGGAATCCAGGGCCAGAGAGGTTCAACCTGTTGTAATTAACACCTGGATTTTAAAGATGTGTTTTTCAAAGCTCTCTTTGTGTAACAGTGTTGTGATATTTTGAAGATTTGATAAAATACCTGGATTTTCAGTGATTTTATATGCCAATGCAAAGATATTCCCAGCATTCCAGATATTCTGCTGAAAGTCACTGTGACGGGGCGCTCCCACCCTGCACTCGGGGGAAATGCAGTGGGGTCGGAGGAGACCTGGAGGGACCCAGAGACCAGCCCGCAGCGGGAACCCGGGAGCTGGCTGCGGAGCCGTGTGTCGGCTCCCCGGGATGCGGGGAGCATGGCGCGCCGACGAGGAACACCCCGGGAGGCGGGGCCCATGTGGCACAGGTCAATGATGTCACAAGGGGGAAGGGGGACCTGGGTCGCAGGGGCGCTGATGCCGGAGGGACTCCGCTAGCACAGGGTTTAAAACTGGACCCGGCAGACAGGCGGGGGGAGGTCGATGAGACACGGGACGAAGGAGGAGAGGGTAAGCCAAGGGCCCTGGGGAAGGACTAGCCCCTAGGGGGGGGCGGAGTAGGAGTCGGCCCAGGGCGAGGCCGCGTAACCCGAGAGCGGGTGTGTTTTGGGGCATTATCCCCATCCGCTTGGCAGGGACCAGTAGTCCCTTAGGGCCCTGGGTCGGGGTTCGGAGTGAGGGAGGGCCCAGGCCCCCCTATTCCGCCCGTCGGGCGCAGCAAAGTGTATCCGGGAGACCGGCTGCCTAAGCGAAAGGCGAACGACAAAGGTCTCAGGGACAGGGGATGAGCCCCGGGACTATTTTGGGAAGACAGCTTAGCCTATGTTGTACACAATAAAGAGGGTGATGGGCACCCACTCACGGCAGGGCTAGCGTGGCCTTTTTACAGTCACTAACAAGAATATTTATAAAACATGGAAGTATGGGAAGCAGTTATCATCCTTTACTACATTTAACAAACCACACTTTCAATGGTTCTTACAAACCCTCCAGTTAACTGCAGTGTGTGGTTTTCAAAGCCTTTAAAATATAATACTTATGATTTCCTGACAATATTATTTAGAATCTATAAATCCAAGAGACTAATATTGTTAGTCAAATATTTGTTATAAAAAAAAAAAGGTCACCACTAAAACTTCAACATTTACTAACAGTTATTGCTTATTGGAATCCCATTACCTTCTCTTCTACTTAATGGGAAATAGAGTATTACTTCAAATGGCATGGTTGGCAAAAGTGAAATTTTAATGGCAACCATTTCACAGCAGTGATGATGGTACACTGCCATCTGTATATAATTTTTATTGTGTATACATATTCTTAAATTGGCCTTTTAAAATGGGAATTCTTTAAAAATATAGCAGTAAAATTCAGGTATGGTATCATCTCTACAATGTGTTTATGCCAAGGTATTTTGATTTGGACTGAGGTTCATATTGTCTTAGATGTCAATTTGGAAAACTGAAAAATCAGTTGCACTATGGTTCAAGCCAGAAATTAGACTATGATTGCATCTCTTCATCCCTGTTTACATTAACTGTTGCCTTTTAGCCATACACTATGGCTACGTCTACACAGGCACCCTTTTCCGGAAAAGGGATGCAAA
>CM057848.1:48293931-48317625 GCA_030068395.1 Apalone spinifera | reverse complement strand
TTTGCATCCCTTTTCCGGAAAAGGGTGCCTGTGTAGACGTAGCCTATTTGTTCTCATAGTACTTGAGCTTGGGTTCCCATCATTAATGTATCCAAGGTGTCTTGCCTTCTATTTTGACTCACGTTTGCTTCCATAACAGATTAATCCAACAAATCTACAATAAACTGGTGGTGCAATGTACAAAAAGAAAGCCAAACAAAGTAAAGATAGTTGTTCATAATGTATTCTGGCACTAGCTGCTTAAGAAAGGAAAGTAGCCTTAAATAAGGATGATTTTGAATTTTGGTTTATCTTGGGCATATAGTAAATGAAAGTGTGCAAACATGTATGAAGTTCTTTATTAGAAATACCTATACATAGACATGGTCACTTAATATCTTCCTCAATTTCTCTGAACAGAACAACAACTTCTTCCAAAAACTCACTCTGTGAGCCTTTGCTTATACTTGCCCTTAACTAAATTACAAACAAGGGACTAGATGTATTGTAATTGCAAACTTTAGTAAATATTTAGAAAAATGAGCCATGCCATTGGCCATGCATTTTGAGTCTGATCAAATATACACATAAATAAGGGGCCTTGTGCAAAGAAAAAGATAAACAAAAATAGGACTGCTCTAAATTAATTACCAAGGAAGAAGTTAATTTTAAGGAACCATTATACAATAAATTTATATCCAAATTATGGTAAAATAAGAGTGTTACATGATATAGTTCCAATTTAATTCTGGGGAATCCAGATAACACTGTGTATTACCAGTTGGGCCTATAGAGGGAGAATCATGGACAATTATTGCACAGAAAAATCAGTCACCTTTGTCCTTATCTCACCAGTCAGTATTTACATAGCACTGTTTCTAGTGTGATTTGTTGTAGAGTAGGAAAACAATAAATCCACCCATGCCATCCTTGATTAATGCTACATTGCCTTTAGGAGTGAGGTCTAAATTAACAATGAAGGCGATTGCCTTTTTGTGTGTGTGTGTGTGTGTGTGCACATCATATATGTAATGGGGATGTTTTCCTCCTCAACCCAATATCCCATGACCCTTGTATACATAAAATAGATGAAAAACTCTTCAGAATGAATGGGCTATAATGGCAATATAATGGAATAAAATTGTCCAAAGAGTGTACCTCTATAGTTCTATGTTGCTAAACATATATTAGAAGACCAGTTAAATCTCACACATAAACAGTACATTCAAACATAGATTACAGTCATTCCAGAACAATCCATAATATATTATAATTAATCTCTTGCCTGAATCCTGTACTTTGTGTCCACTCAACAAATAGGTTGTTCCCTTAGGGTACTTCTACACTAGCCCCCTAGATCGATCTAGGGAGGCTAATGAGGGCAACCGGAATTGCAAATCAAGCCCGGGATTTAAATATCCAATGCTTGATTTGCATGTTCCCGGCTGGTCACCATTTTAGAAATTGACTAGCCCGAAGTAACTGCCCACGTCTACATGCGGCAGTGAAACAGGATTCTGATTTAAAGCCCCTAATTTGAATTAGCTGGTAAACCTCATTGCAGGAGGAATACCAGCTAATTCGAGTTAGGGCTTTAAAATCGGAATCCCGTTTCACTGATGCTGGACATGTACAGCATCTGAAAAAAAAAGCCCACACAAAAGCAAGAGTTCCAGAATCCATAACTGCAACAATCTCCCATCCCTCCCTTTCTTTAAAAAGCAAAATAGGCAGAAATATTTCCCTGACTGAATAAGACATTTATATTTTCTATGGTAATTTTCATTTATAGTCAGCTCTGGAACCTCAGAAATTCAACCGTTATGCAGAATTGGAATAGATTTCTTTTACCATTATAGGAACTCTATTATCTAACTGAGTTGTTTATTTATACCCTGCAATTTAGAATACTTAAACGATTTCAAGTCATCTAATTATACGAAAGCTAACCTCTGTGACTGGAATCTTATGACTGCTCTCTCATCCTCTCTTCTCCTATTCCCTCAGACAGTTTGTTACATTTTCTTATTGTATCTTGTCTCAATTGGGACCTAATCCTTCAAATACAAATTCCATGCTTAACTTTAAGCATATTGAAGTCAATAGAGTGACTGGTGGGGTTAAAATTAAATTTGTATGAATATGTGCAAGGTCAAAGGTCTTAATTATAAGCTGTTTTGGCAGCCTTACTATTTCTTTGTAGAGAACCTAGCATAACAGGGCTTCAATCTGTTTGGAGTCTCTGGATACTACTCTAATAGAACTATAAGGAATCAGCCTGAAGGGCAACTGTAATTGTCAGGCTTTTCATCCTAAAGGTTCAGCCCACAAGCTATGTACTTTGAAATGCTACAACACTGAAATAAGGCATGTCTGGAGGGAAATAATCCACCACTTGAACACAGAACACTCCACAATAGTGTGGGGAAGACAAAGTTTTGACTTCAGACATGGGATCCTTAACATTTACATACAGTGGTTTGGTCTTTACTTTAAGGTGGCATCTGAATAATTGCTGTAAAATAGACTCTATAATACTCATTTTCTGGGCTTTAGAAGGAAGCTACTACAATCTGAATTTCTTACCATTAATAATTATCCACCTGATGGCACAGTTTGGAGGACTCTCAGAGTTATCAATATTCTCTCTAATAATGATATTTCTACACTGTTTAGAGATTAATGGGATGGTGAAAGTAAGAGTGTTGATAATACAGCTAATGTACAAAGAACCCTTTAACGCTGTTTCAAGAGCTACATCTGCTGAATGGCAAGAGTCTAATGATTTGGGAATTGGACTTTTGTTTTCTTCAAATTGAGAACATTATATTCCTTTTATTCAACTGCTTTGTCATTTTCAAACTGCAGAACCTCTGCAAACGAATAGTGAATATTAAACCTGTAAGGCAAATGAAATGAAAAACATGCAACTCCTAATTGCTGTTTTCCCACAGTCAAACAGCACTTCAATTTTAGATGCTGAGTTCTGCTATAAATCTACAACTCATGATATATCTGAATGGATTTTAACTAGGTACAATGAAGTCAGCTGCTATTATAGGCATTGTCTGTCCTTTACCTGCCAACCACAACTTCCCTTTAAATCTAATTAGGCTTTAATTAACTAGCAGCCTATGAAACTCCAGTTGTTTCTCAAAATATTCCCAATTTACACCAAATTAGGCAAGTGTGTGGGCAAATAAACGGTCCTTGTAACATATTTCCAGATATAGACTTAGATATAAAAATAGATATAAATACACAAGAGTAAGAATATGAATATCCAGATATTTAACTCTGTGCTTCACTCATTTCACCCATATGCAAAGAATGTTTGCCATACTTGTTTCTCAGATATCCTTCATTTTAGTCACAAATGCCAATTCATTTTTATTATTTACAGTTATTGACATCGGAAATAAAGGATAATGAGAGTAAGGTTATAGAATTACTTATTCTAAAGGAAGAAATCTCAGTGTTCTAAGTTTCCTGATTCCCTCCTCCTCCATTTCAGTCTTTGTTATATTCTGTGTCCCTAATTTGGGCATTGGTAGCGAGCGTTTGGCATTCTTTTTCAGGGGATCAGAAGAGCAACATTTTCCAAAGAAAATAATTCATGGGAGGGTGTAGAAATTCCATGAATTTGAATTCATGGAGTTTCTTCATTTTTCTGTTAGGGTATGTCTACATTTGCAGCCTATTTCGGAATAGGGCTGCAAATGTAGGCATTCAGAATTGCAAATTCCATGCTTGATTTGCATCTTCCCGGCCGGGCGCCATTTTTTTTTTTTTTTAAATTTACAAGCCCGGAATAACTGCCTGCGTCTACACGTGGCAGTGAAACGAGCGTTCAAAATAAAACCCTATTTCGAACTACCTATTAACCCTCATTGCAAACCTTATAGGACTTTATTTCAAAAGCCTGTTTCACTGCCGTGTGTAGATGCGGGTAGTTATTCCGGGCTTGTAAATTTCAAAAATGGTGCCCGGCCAGAAAGATGCAAATCAAGCACGGGATATTTAAATCCCGGGCTTGATTTTCAATTCCGAATGCCTACATTTGCAGGCCTATTCCAAAATAGGCTGCAAGTGTAGACATACCCTTAGTGAAGATTAATGTAGATTTCCTCTCTCAAATATATAACATCAGTCTCCCAAATCCTGGGTCCAGGAGAAGCCACAAGTAGAACCTATCTATACTGAGATCCTTTGAATCTACATTGTCCTCCAGCTCTCCTTCATCGCTCCTGGAAGAACGTGATTTCTGCATGTTCTCATGCAGTCTTTTATTAGCATCTCCAGTTCTCACTACAAGATGGAGAAGGTAGATCCACAGCAGTTCCTCATATATTGGAAACAGCAATCCAAGTTTTTCCATATTTCCTTGCCATTGTGTCTTACTCTATTGATCAAGTAGTTTTTGTTGTTAAAATTCCAGGAATCCTTAGCTTTACAATGAGCTTTCTATTTTACATATAACATTAATGATTAGGCTTTATCATCCATAATGCATAGTACATCTAAGGGCCCTTTCACTGCATTAGATTCACTAGTGATTATAAGAATTAATAAATACATTTAAAATAAATGTAACTGTACTCTCATTGCAATGCCATGCAATATTCCAGTGTTAAATTCTGAGGCATGGAAAGCTATGAAAAGGATGGCCTTGTGGTTACAAGATTAGGCTGTGTTTCAAAACAATGTAGTTCAGTTTTTTGCTCTGCTGCATTATGTTTCTTGGCACACAAACAGAGAAGTTAGATAAAAACATACATACACTTTCTGGAAGGTTTTAATGTAGCACTACTTCATTTCTTAGAATTCAGAATAACATAAAAGAACTCCAAACAGAGCGAGACAGAGGAGGCTACTTCCTGAAACAAAGGTATAACTCACATCAATTTACTCTAGGATGACAAGCTCCTGGTTGCTGCTAAACCCAGATTGCATGCTTCCCTGCAAACTACCCTACCTGCTTGCTGGACAAGGAAACCCCTTGAGAATTTAAAGTGATTACAATTTTAACATATATAACTGCAAAAAACCTTACATTTCTATTGTCTAGTAACTTTTAGTTCCTAAATAGTTATTGGCAACGCTTTGCAAATAGTTGGGCAAGAACCAAGTGCACACGCAATGCATTGTTTGTATTACCAAAGTGTGTAAGAGCTCCAGTCATGACCAGGATCTCATTTTGAACAGTGCTTAGTACACAGAGACCAAAACCAGTGTTTGAAATAAAGAATCTACAAGATAAGTGTTAAGATGGGAGACCACAGATGGGAAAGAGCAAGGAAAACAGTGAGATAATATTGATCAGTATGGTAGACAGTGATCTCAACACCTTAGCACCCTAACTTTTTCAAGACTTTTGTAGGCCTCATAGTAAAGGAGAATTTTAAGTAAGGTTTGGAAGAATAATGAGTTAGCTTTATGGAGTGCTTCTCCCGAACATGGGGGTCTCCATGGAAATAAACCCAAAAGTTCTTGTTTGAAAATGTAACAAGTGGGTGCAGGAGGCTGACAACAGGGGTAGACCAGAGCCTTAGAGGAGAAGTAATCTGTGCACTTTGTACCAGAAATTGGAATTCCTACTGATTTTGAGTGCGTCTGAACCTACCATGCAGATATTTCAACTCCTAAATCATGCTGACGATGAAAATTTCATTGCTGAAATGCAATTTTCCTGATTACTGGCATCCTCTGTTTCCATTTTTGTCAAGACTTGCAGCCAAATAGTCCATCTGGCATGCCCGCTTTCTTATCCTTTTTATACAATCTATATAAACAAAAGTATATTTTAAATTCCTAAATAATCAGCTTTGTTTCCCATATAAGATCTGAACATAAGACCTAGATGGTTATTTTACAGGATTTTTGGAGGGTTGTGTGTGTGTTGTTGTTGGTTTTTTTTTTTTTTTTTTTTGGAAAAGACCCTGGTAATTAAATCTGAGATCTGCGTCTGTACATTTATTTCATTATTCTCACTTTTTGCTTATTGATACTAATGACCAGGGAGGAGCAGTCTAGAAGGTTGGAATAGAAATGGCTGCATTACAAAAGCATCTCTTGAGATTTTCAGTGCAATGCAGGGGATTTAGCCACACATCCTACCCCCCATTAAAATGAACAGGGCCATTTTGTGTGAGAGAAAAAGAGAGACAGAGAGAGATAAAATGCTTCCTTTAAGTCTTTTGCATGGTCTTTCATTTGCATTCAGGCTGTTGAAAAAGATAATGATTGCAAATTGTGTTCAACAGACTGGCGAACGTCTCCATGAGCACAGCCAGCCCTAGCTTAGAGGGACTCACTTTACTTCATGAATACATTTACATTATGTCATGTGAAATTACTGAGCAGCTGTTGGGGTGGGGGGGGGGGAATGCACTGTTCTTGCAAAGGGACATGCTGAAGACTGGTCATCAGATACATATGACAAATAGAAATGGCATTCTGCAAAGGTGATAACCAATCAAGAAAAGACAAAAGCATGACACTCTGACCTTATATTCAGTGTGAGTGCTAAATTAACATATTTGTGCAGTGCACCAGAAAACTGAGTTGATAATAAGAGCAAAGTAGTTTCTAAACCAAACCACAGTTTTGGAATGTTTAACATAATTATGGTCTATTTTACATCAAGTAGTCCACACTCTTGGCCATTTAATCTTTCCACCAGAAACCTGTAGTTAGAACTAGCCTGATAGACTTGACCTATACTGATTAAAAAGAAGTAGTTGTAAGGGCATGTCCTAGATGAGCAAGGGTGTTCCAGGAGCAGACAATTGACTCAGAAAATGGCCACAATTAATTTGCCTTCATCCATTATGCAATGCTCTTTTTTCACAGCAGCAATCACTCTTCCAAACCTACTGCAGGCTCCCATTAGGCATGTCAAAGTGTAAAATGCATAGAAGAAATTACTTCAAGTAAATTCATTCCTGTGCTCAAGGCCTCCTCCTCTGTTGGAATCACTGATACGGAAGCAGTCTGTTATGGTGAAGAGTTGAGCAGCATTGAACTAAAGTGGGCTATTGGGAGCCTCTCATTAAAACTCTGCCACCAAATGAAATGGGATTTGGGGTGAGTTTCTTGCTTCTAGTTCAAGTTCATGTCTTCCCTGAAGTATATTAAGTTATCCCAGTCAGAGATCATTCATCCCTGAGGCTCATAAAACACTTTTGAAGAGCAAATCTTCTTTGCCTTTGGGATCTACCTGGTTGTACCAAGTATTAGGAATTTTACAAAAAAAGTCCCAGTGTATGCACCCCTCAAAAGTCTTCATCCCTCACCACTGCAAATTGCAAGTGGAGCTCTGTGATAGACTGTTAATACACATGGCATATTTTTAAGCAATAAAAATAAACATTTTCAAGCAGGTGCACTGCATAAAAGTGGGCTATTGCCCAGGGATATTATTTCACTCCATGGAAGTGGCTGTGAGAGACATTTTTCATTAAGAGAGACTATAACTTAGATTCACCAGCCCCTCACCTCTGCCCCAGGCACTACTGTCACTTCTGGGAAACAGAGTTTACCATAGGCAATTTTAAAAAGTAAAATCTAATGGGAATTTTGACTAGGAAAGGACTTCAGTATTTGATATGTGGTCTGTAAAAGTACCTCAGTGATTACTGGGTAACTCCGTAGAAGCTTATTAAAATTACAGCTGTAATGACAGAATTTGGTTTCACTATAGTTTCAATAATAAGCACCACTTAATGCATAAACAACTACCCATCAAGATTAAACAGCCTATGATATCAAGAACAAGCAAAGAGCTATCTAACTCATAATTTCTTAGGCAAGCACTTTAATCCTATTAAGGGCTTCACTCTAGTGCCTAGTGTGACATGGATAAAGCACAAAGTAAAAAGTGATGAATGGGACAGAACAGGTACTACAAGGAAACCTAATCTGCAGTATAATAAGAGCACTGCTAGATGGCCATCATCGGTTAGACCTTCGGCACATATCAATTGACACAACTCCATGAATTTAACTTGGCGGTCCCCAAACTTTTCAGGATCATGCCCCCCTCCCTTAATCTTCTCCCCACCCTTCCCCACCACCACTGGAGCCTGGGTCAGGAGCAGGGCAGCAGCATTGGGCAGTGGACATAGATGGGGTAAGAGGGTTGAGGCTGGTGCCACAGAAGGGGCCAGGGCTGGGAGCAGGGCCAGAGCTGGAGCTGAGACACAGTTGAAGATTAAGCTGAGGCTATGGGCAGGGCCAGGAATTGTGTCTGGAAGCAAGGCCAGAGTAGAGCTGGGACCAGAGTGGGGCTGAATGGTTTTCCCTCCTCACCTCCTGTGGGGACTGGGTCGAGGCCCTGCCACAGCCCTCACCACCAAACATTTCTCTGTGCCTGTAGGCGTGCCCTACAGTTTTGAACCTCTGATTTAAATGAAGCTATGTCAATTTAAACCACTGATAAAATGTCTTCTTAAGAATAAGGAAGGGAATACACAAAGGTTTTGAGACTTCTGCACAATGCAGAGGATGATATCTAGTACCTAACTTTTCATTGCTCTGTTCACTCTGGCATTAGAGTGCAGAAAAAGTGAATTCTCTGTTGCCCATCTCACTAGGCTTTGCATCCAAGGCCTTAGAGATTTTCAGAACATGAGCTCTGTGTTGCAGAGATATCCTGGTAAATAGCAAATACTTCCTAAACCAGTGAGGAGCAACCTTGGCTAGTGAATGGGCCACATGAGTGGCCCTCCTTCATCTCAGTGGGCCGCAAGATTGTTGTAACCACGACAGTCTTCCGGGATAGGGTAGTTTTGCTAACTGTGCTTGTGTACCTAGAATTTGCAGGATGTGCTGATTGAACCAAGGCAGAACTTTGATTGGAGGCAGAGGGAGCACACAGCTCTCACATTGTGTGCAATCAGCATGCACTCACTTCACGTGCCCTTGCTTTAAGTTCATGTCACTTTTGTAATAACAGTAGGAAATAAAACAATGAGGTTGAAAACCAGCAGGATCTGGCAACCCTGTATGTGGTTATCTGTAAACAAAAGGTCTCATGAGCCACACATAGAATCCCAATAGGCTTTATGTGGCTCTCAGGCTGCAGATTACCTACCACTGTCCTAAAGACTTTTCATGCCTTCTTACAGCAAAAATATGAACCGTGAACATTGTATTTTTGCTCCAGAGTTACAAGTTTTATTCCAAATATATTTTTTTATTTTCCTTCCAGACATTTTTTATTTATATTTCAGCTTACACACTGAGGGAAAAAGAAAACCATCTATAATAGGGATTCTTCCCCCTGCTCCTATATCCTAGTGTGCAATGTATAGACTTCTAAGAAGATGTGTTTGGATTGCTAATCAAAACATGAAAGCAAATTGAGAACACAAAGTCTAAGAATATGCTTAGATTTTTATCTCCCATTGTATTTCTTCACATTTTCAGGAACCAGGAGGATGTTTTTAGTTAGCCTTTTTTCCAGGTGCCCAACTTTCTCTGCACAGTGTACAGGGATCTCCTATCTTAATAAATCATCTACTCCTGTTGAAATCAACAGCATATATCCTTATCCAATAGAGAGAGAACTGGGCACTGAGATTCCTCTGTTAATGCTCCCTAAAAGTGATACATACAGATGTTGAGTGAAATGAAAAATGCTTCTGTCTTCTTGCCCTCATCCCCAGTATTAATCCAAGTAATATGTTGCATCACCTTCACAAGCAGCATGCATGCACACATATATGCACACACACAATTGCATAATGCCTTAGTGGGCCACAATGATACTATCATGGGAGATGGCTCTTTTCATCATTTATTGTGCCAATGTAGCCCATGCTCAACCCCACTGATACCCAAAACATCCTTTATCTTGATGATATGAAAATAATGAAGGCTCCCTAATGTACTACACTGTGTCAGAAGTGTTTAATTCCTTTAGACACGTGGTCTTGGAAGTTGAGTTGCATGCATGGAAGTTGAGTTGCATGGGAAAGAGTTCTTATTACCTGTATGTCTGGCATACAAATGAACTATGCCATGGATTTTCATTCTCACTGACATCATATGAGTGACATGCAAGCACCTAGAACATTAGGATACAGTATGGTTGCACCGTAGTTTCCTGAAATGCTTTTAGAATGTCAGATTAGCCATTTTTTTGCACATGGACAAAGGGACTGACACATCCTTAATTATTATATATCTGATTGAACATGAATGATGGAATAGAAACTTTGATAATGGCTTTGATTTTTAAACTGTTCATCAGCTGAGCTGTAAAAAGACGCTTCCTGAGTCTGAAATCGGAGCAAATATTCCATATGAGTTTGCCTGCAAATGTAAATACAGCCGTTTTCCTTTTGGAGCAAACACTGAGACTAAAATACAGTAGCATATTTTGTTGCTGAGCTGCTGAAGGAACAGAGTTGTTTCAGAGTACAGGGGTTTCAGGTAAGTGATGTTGTAATGTTTATACTTAAAAAGGCAAGTGAGAAGTAGAATAGTGTTTGTACACTTAGCAAGTTTCAGAAAGTTCTTTCAGCTTGCTGGTAAAAAAAAGTTAGCTCAGGAAAAGCTATTTGTGTGTGCTTCATGATGTAATTTTCCCCTAAGAAAGTTTGTAAATGACACAGTAAATATAAATCTACCAGGTACATCCAGAAGAAAAAGAAGGAAGCACAGTTAGTTTAAATGGTACAGATTGGCAGAATAGTTGTGTCAGCTTTTATTACCAAGTCTATGCTATAAACTTACATTGGTATAACTGTATCACTCAGAGGTGTGAAAAATCCAAACACCTGAGAGATACAGTTATACCAACCTAACCACAGGTGTAGACAGTGCTATTGCTATGTTTTGCATCAACATAACTACCATTTCTCATAGAGGTGTATTCATTTTGTTGATGAGAAAAGCTTTTCCATCAATGTAATAGTTTCTTTACTGAAATGCTGCTGACGGGTAGCTGCACCACTAGAGTGTCTTAAGTGTAGACTTGCCCTTAAAATTCAAATATATTGACCTAAATTCATCTTTGATATAACTTCTTTGAAGTCAACAGAGTTACACCAGAGATACATTAGGCCTAAGGTCTGTGACTTCCCATCTATTATCTATTAATCAATCCAATGAATCTTTGAAAATATTTTGAAATCTCAAATAAAAGATTTTGAAAAACACAGTTCTAACTTTTGCTGTGAAGAGTATAGGTGTTTCATAAATGTGCATCATATTTTCCAAAATTACATAAAAACTGACAACATTAGAGAGTCCTCTTATTACACTTGCATCTGTTTGGAAAACATGTGTTTGTTTTGTTTTGTTTCACATGCACTTGCATAACATAGAAAAAAGTTTAAGTTGATTCATGTTGATGGGAAAAAGGGAAAAGAGATGTTTACAATGACACAATTAAAAGAAGAGCAAAAGAATACAGCAATAGAAAAAAAGGAATATACATGGAAGCGAATTAGCTCTGAAACAAATGATTTGTAGAAATATAGAATGATTACAAAGCAAAATCTGAAAATAGCAGAGTTACAAATATTCATAGATTTGAATCTAAAAGAATATTCCAGACAAACCCATTATCATTATCCAAGTCTGAAAAAAGATTCTACACCTCTATAACATTAGGAAAAGGTGAGAACCAGCAGACAATAGCTTACCAGTGAATAGCTCCATCCCCTCAGGATTTCGGATAAAACATGAAAAGGTTAGAAGAGTAGAACTCTTGAGCCTGACACACAGGCTAAAATTCATCATCCATGTGAAAAAAAAAGACTTTAAAGGAATAAATTGAAAAATCTAGAAAGCTGAACAAAAAGATATATTGAAGGCATAAAATCCAGCATGACATAGAAATTTAGTGAAGTAAAAAGCTGCTTTTCCACACAGACACAGTCACTTAATTGTACATAGAAATCCGCATCTTAACCAAAGTGTATATATTGTGCAGCATGCAGCGAGTGAATTGAATTTGTTGCCTTAGACCTTATATACAAATTAAAGGATTTTCTATAACCTTTCCTCAGGTATTTAAATTACAAATCTACTTAATAATACAGTTAAGGAATTCTGTTTTGACTCTGTTAATTTTAAGATGGCAAGGCATCCAGGGGGAATGTCAGAGAGACAGGTCAAGATGGGAGATGGGATGAAGAGAAAAAGAGAAGGAAAAGGAGGTAAATTTGTATGTCATCAGATATTAGCTGAAGGCTAATTGAGATCACCTAGGAAGCATCCTTATAGAGAATTAAAGCTATAGCAGAAAGATGTTTATATTAACTATATTATTGCGGTTGTTGATAAATGATGCTCAATGATAGTATTCAAATTTTGCTCACATATTCCATGATGGTGCTCACTCTAGCTCCTCATTTGGCCTCTATGATTGTGGGACAAACAGAGGCAATTCAGTTCCATGGAGGAGGAGGAGGAAAAATTCTTTGCCATACAATCTACCACAAAATCCTACTTTTACAGGCTCTGTGGGTACTGCAAGCAAGTTAATGAAAGCCAAAGAACAGAGGAAATGTTTTTGGCTTTGTTGTTTCTACTATGTCAAGTGTCGTGACCTATTGTCCATCAAAAAAAGAATCTCCTGAAGAACTGCAAGTGTTGGTATAGCCTCAGGAGGCTAACTTGACAAAAAAATAATATTTTATCATATTCAAAGTTGATTAGGTTCCGTAGTGGGTTAGTATTGTCATATCCTTTGATCTCTGAGAACAGTGGGTCAAAGGCAGACAGCTGTTTCAACCTTCACAGCTGGGAATGATGCTTTTAATAAGCACATACATCTGCTGCACATAGAATAAACGTATCCTTGGCTAGCTATATTCATGTCCATCTGTTGGGATGGCATGCTGCCTACTCACAAGTTGGTCAGACCATTGCCATATGGCAGAGATGCCAGACTAGGGAGGGATTATTTGCCCAGCCTGCATGTCAGTGAAAGTGAACATCTCTTCTGTAGGAAGTCCCTGTTTGTGCCAGGACTACCACTCTGATGCCACATGCTTCTTCAAACTTTATTACACCTGCATACATTTAAATATATTAATAACTAGGAATGATTCCTTTCAATGGTTTTTTTTATGTTAATGAAGTTACCAGACTGGTGGTGGAAATCTCCACAGGTATAAAGCCACATTTGAAAGACAACAAACACAGATTTTTAATCACCTCTAATTTATCATTTACACTTTCTCCACCCTAAGGCTAAAAACGGATACTTCCATCCGCAAAAGTGGCTATGGCTATGTTATGGTCCAGCACATCTGCCTTCTAAGCCTTCACTTAGCTCCTAAAGCACATTTGGCTACCACAGAGAGATGTCTTCTAACTTCAGAGATAAGCAAATGGGGGCCAGAATGAAAGATTGAATCCCCAGAGATACAAATCAAAGATGTAGCAGTATACAGTCCCTTCTCTGTGACTAGATTATGACCAGGCTAATGTGTCTTTATCCCCTTGCCAGCTACATCTATTCTCTAACTGTGAAAGAGAGAATGCAACTGACATCAGGCTGCTGCTCTCTCTTCCACATGTGAGTAGAGAATGGAGAGGTGGAGGAGAGGAATGGTCCAGTTTTGACTCCATCTAATGCATGAGACAGTGCAGCCAAGCATGCAGAGGGGGGTCAGGTGTATAAGGAATACTGTTGGCACAGATTATCTTTCTAATGGCGTGAAGCAGCTATCACTTTTGCATTAAAATGTTTCAAGTCTAAACTAGCTGAAAGGGGGGCCAAATTCAAAAGTGAGTCCAAGTATACATTTGTTTAATCTCCACTTTTTATCAGTATCCTCCATACATAATAACCCTACTTTAGTCTCTTGTTCTATTCCACCCAGTTAGACTCTGATTCTGCAAGAAGAGCCACATGAGTAAACCCCGTTGGAATTTACTGGGAAAAGTGGTGGGTCATTTTGCTTCTTCATTGCCAATTAGAGGATCAAAGCCTTACCTTAACATTGCATAATTCACTCTCTCCTCACACATAACCTTAACATTTGGACCAGTGTCTCTTAACTGATGTGCCACAAGGAGTTACTAATAGGTGAAACCAATAGGTAGAGCTAGGAAAACACTGCAAAAATTATTTAGCTAAACTCACAAATTTACCTTTGACAGCATTTGTAATGCTCTTTATACATTTTATTCATTTTCTGCAGACATTCATCTGAATTATCATTAGAAAAAGTATGTATAGAAAGACAGCATCTTATTAATACTGTAACAAATGTTCAAGACAGAAGTGACTTCTTCAAGCCTCCTTCTGTGTATATAATTTTTACTTATGCTGTCAGAGATCATAGAATCATAGAGCTGGAAGAGACCTCAGGAGGTCATCAAGTCTAGCCCCCTGCCCAAGGCAGATCAATCCCAACTAAATCATCCCAGCCAGGGCTTTGTCAAGCCGAGACTTAAAAACCTGTAGGGATGGAGATTCCACCACCTCCCTAGATTACACATTCCAGTACTTCACTACTCTCCTAGTGAAACAGTTTTTCCTAATATCCAACCTAGACCTTCCCCACTGTAACTTGAGACCATTGCTCCTTGTTCTGCCATCTGTCACTACTGTGAACAGCCTTTCTCCATCCTCTTTGGAACCTCCCTTCAGGAAGTTGATGGCCTTCACTCTTCTCTTCTGCAGACTAAACAAACCTAAATCCTTCAGTCTCTCCTCATAGGTCCATACCCCTAATAATTTTGGTTGCCCTGTGCTGGACCCTCTCCAATGCATCCATATCCTTTCTATAGTGGGGGGGCCCAGAACCGGACACAATATTCTAAATGTGGCCTCACCAGAGCCGAATTAAGGAGAATAATCACTTCTCTGGATCTGCTGGCAATGCTTCTCCTAATGCACCCCAATATGTCATTAGCCTTCTTGGCTACAAGGGCACAATGTTGACCAATATCCAGCTTCTCATGCACTGTAATCCCCAGGTCCTTTTCTGCAGAACTGATACTTAGCCATTCGGATATAAGGCAATGCCATGAGACCAATGGTACAGCACAGAAAGTAGAGTAAATACACAAATTAATTTTTTTGGTTTACAATACTATGACCTATCAAAATGTTTCTGTCAAAACTTTTTCAATGAAATATTCAGTTCCGAACTAAATCACATTTTTAACAAAAACTTTCTATTTCTGCAGGAAATGTTCAATATTTTCTTTAAAAAAATATTTTTATCAAAATGCTACTGAAGTGCCTCATAGAAGCCATCATTCAGCTGTTTTATGCACTTTTTCTGTATTAGTCACATTCTTTGAACTACATCTCTTCAGATGCACCATCAGCTGGTACTTCATTAATGAATCCTATTCCTTACTCAGAAGGAATTAGTGGTCCATCATGGGAAATGCAGTCCCTTCAGAGGCTATGTCTACACTACAAAGAAAAATCAGAAAAAGATACACAAATTGCGAACCGCAATTTGCGTATCTTTTTCTGCTTTTCTTCCAAAAGAGGCTTTTCCAACATTTGGCCCATCTACACGGGGCCAAATGCCAGAAAAAAAACCCTCTTTTGGAACATTCCTTCTTCCTTGTAGAACGAGATTTATAGGGAAGCTGAAAAAACAAGTCTGCTTTTCCAAAAAAAAAAATTTCAGAAAAGCAGACTCATTCCTTGGATGTGGCAGGGCTTTACAGGGCTAGCTCAGAGCCAAGGCCATCGAGGAAAGTGGAAGTGTAAGACACACAAACAACAGTTCCCATGAGACACCATCATTAGTCTGGTGTTCAGCCAGAATATTTTGCCCCAAAGATCTACATTTTCAAGGGAAAAAATCGTTTTTGCTGATATTTTCCACAGAAAAGAACACTGCTTTGTGAGTAGGTTGAATTTCACACAATGCACTGATTAATGTCAAATAATGAACAAATTTATAATAATGTACTTATTATGAACCATTTATAAATAATAAAAATGGCTAACTTTATCAAATAAATTGTCAGTTAGTTTACTCATCTGTACGAATAGGTAGATTAGATAAAACTAAAAATTGTTTCCAGTTATCAGTGGCTTTTAATGAAGCAATGAAAGAAAGGAACTTCTTAAGTGGAGAATGACAAGTTAAGCATGTCTTTTTAAAAGAATCCTTATTTAGGAGGATTCTGCAGTTTAATAAATTATTTTGAGAGGGGATTATAGATATAAAATTGTTAGAACTTGAATAATAACATTTATTAATTCAGTTAATGTTGAGGGATTGAAAATAGGGTATTTTATAAAGAGATGTTGAAGTTTAATCAGAACAAATGTTGGCTAAAAAACTATGAAATCTTGCTGTAGTTTTTAAGAAGCCATAGTACAATTGATGACTAAATAAATGATTAATAACTGATTACTGCAGTCCATATTTAAAGGGAAGAAGTGCATTTTCATTATCCTGGAATATAGTGGTAGAAAAGTGCAAATAATAAATTAATTGAAATTGATATGTATGAGCTGGTACCTCTCTGGCATCAGTCAGAGTACTCAAGTGCTTAAAGTTAAGCACATGCATAAGTGTTTGCAGGATCAGGGTTCAGCTACGTATTCATGGCTGACAATGTATGTTGTCAGTGGGCTCATTGCCAGTGGTTGATAGATTTTTCTCCCATGGTAAATAAAAACACACTCAAAATACCTATTCTGAGACTGCATGCATTCATTTGTTTCCTAGCAAGGGAAAAATCTCCTCAAGAAATTGAAAGCCTTCATAATTGCTGGGCAGCTAGGAAAAAATATTTTTTTAAGCTGTGGATGGGCAATCAGAAAGAGAGAGAGTACACAGCAATTTTAGCATGTCACTTTTACAGCTTGTGATATATAAATTCTACCTGCCACATTATGAATATGTTTCTCTGAATACATGAAAGCTGAAAACTGGTGCCAGAGGCAGGAGTTATAATTTTATATGCAGCCACCAACACAGGCAGATCACTGAGGGGAGAGGGGGATGGGGGTGGAAATCTCTCTCACCAAGATGTCCACTGCTCATAACACTTATGGTATGTCTCCTCTATGCAGCTTTTAGTGACAAGGCTGTGTCAAAACAGCCTTGTTGCTAAAAGTCAGCTTGTGTCAATGCTGTTTGCTGGCAATTTTACTGAGAAAATACTTCCACCCCCCAACAAGGGGGGTTCGTTTTGTCAGCATGAGAGCACTTCTGCTGACAAAGCAGTATTCACACTTTCACTTGACTTGGAAAAACTTTGCTGTTAATGGAGGGGACAGCACCCGTGAATGACAAAAGTTTTGTTCATCAAGTGTGAGTGTAGTCATACCATGTAGACATGCATCTGACAAAGTGGGTCTTTGCCCACGAAAGCTTATGCGCCAATACATCTGTTAGTGTGTAAGGTGCTAAAGGACTCCTTGTCGCTTTTGCAGATCCAGACTAACACGGCTACCGCTCTGATACTTGTAGCCATACCATTACTATTTAAAGGGGTGGGGAAGCAAGTGAAATCAAAATGGTCCAATTTTTCGATTTTTTTATCACAAATTGTATGCAGTATGATTAATGGAAAATTGCATTAAACTCATTTTTAATGTTTTTCCATTAACCTGTTTTTCCATTTTCAAAGTGAAAGTGTAGATTTTTGGACATCCAAAAATATAAATTTATATTTAAAAAATCTTTAAAATATCGTGAAAACTGAAAATGTCAATGCAGACAATTTTTAGGAATATTTTTCAGTTTTTATTAAAATACTTTTTTTGTGTAAAATATTTGGGATTGCACAAGAGTAAGAGAATTGGTAGAATATTTTTAGACCATGAAGGTTTTATAAGTGGGATAATTAGCAGAGTATAGTGCTACTCAATATGAATTAGAGTAATAAGATATGGCTCAATGTTAGTAAACAAGCATAACGAGATATCACCTAAAAGTCATGGGAATTTTTTTGCAATACAGATCTTCTTCTGAGGCTATCCTAACTAGTGAACTGTCATATGGCAAATATGTAACTGTACCATCTAGACCATGGGCACATTGCTTATATTTGTTGGCTAGCTAACCAGTAAGAACATTTTATTTCCTTCATAACAGGCTTTTTGTTCAGTGCAGAGCTGCCACTTTCACTTCTCCCATACATCTGTCTTCAAGTCACTGAGCAAAAATACACCCACTGGCATAAGCAAGTGGATGTCCAGTAATTCTTTTGGAGTGTTGCCCAATTATCCAGACTGAGCTATCTCAGAAACTTGTTCCTTTTTCACAACATGAGCTGGAACTAAAATGAGAATCATCTTTGAAAAATACGGGCTAATACATCTGGAGGAAAATAATCTAAAACATAGTTATTTGTGGGGAGGGAGAACACAGTAATGCTGAAAGAAGGACGATCCGGAACAAACAATTAGGCAAGAGTTTATAATGTAATATCAAATCAAAAATGTCAGAGAACATTTGTGTCCACAGAGTCATCATGTCACAGATAAGGGAGATAAATTCTGAGTATATCACGCTGGTGTGACAGCATCTCAGTTAGTGCAGACCATCCTAAGCACCATGTTGCCACAATGATACAGCTTGACAAACTGAGGGAAGTTAAGATAACATAAAATACAAGTATAAGGTGGCTGAAGAGACTAACTTATAAAGAAAATTAAGTATTGTTTTTCTATCATTTAGCCACGTGACTATTTTGAGAGAATGTAAGAATCAATACAGATTTGCAGAGTATAAGCACAGAGAAAGAGAAATGGATTATTTCCTTTGTTATCTTCAGAGGGGTAGCCGAGTTAGTCTATAATAGGAAAAACTTAAAAAGTCTAGTAGCACCTTGAAGACTAACAAAACATGTAGATGGTATCATGAGCTTCCGTGGACACAACCCACTTCTTCAGATGACAGGAGTATTAGAAGTTCAGATCCAAAAATAAATAAGGGAAGGGGATGGAGGTGGGGAGAAGGAAAAAAGAGAGAAAAGAAAGAAAAAAGGAGGGGAGGAAAAAAGAGGGACAGTGAGTAGATAGTTCAGATAGTTACAAGAGGCTTTCCTTTATTATAGCACTCTAGGGGTACGTCTAAACTATAGCCCTGTTGGCAGAGGGATGTAAAGTAGACGTATCGAAAGTGCAAATGAAGCCAGGATTTAAATATCCCGTGCTTCATTTGCATAAAGGCGGCTGCTGCTTTTTTCGAAATGGGGCTTTTCCCAAAAAAATGGCAGTTTAGATGGGGCATTTTCAACAGAATGCCCTGTTTCAAAAGATCCTGTACAAAAAATCATTTTGGGTATGTCTAGACTACAGGGATTTTTCGAAAAAAGTAGCCTTTTTTAAAAAAAATCTTTACCTGCGTCTAGCCTGCTGCCGCATTCTTTGAAAAGTAAATCAAAAGTACGCGGCAGTTTTTTCGACTGCAGAAAACCTCATTTTACAAAGAACGCCTTTTTTTGAAAGTGCTCTTTCGAAAAAAGGCACTGTGTAATGCAAACTGTGCTTTTTTGAAAGAGAGCATCCAGACTGCTTGGGTGCTCTCTTTCGAAAAAAATGGCTTGCTTTTTCGAAAGTACTGATTGTAGTCAAGACACTCTTTTTTGAAAGAGGCTTTTTCGAAAGTAACTTTCAAAAAAGCCTCTTTCAAAAAAGGTCTGTAGTTTTTTTTGACGTAGCCTCAGAGGAGTAAAGGATCTTTTGAAACGGGGCATTTCTGTCAAAAATGTCCCATCTAAACTGCCGGGTTTTTTTGAAAAGCCGTTTTGGAAAAAAGCGGCGGCCACCATTATGCAAATGAAGAGCGAGATATTTAAATCTCAGCCTCATTTGCACTTTCAATACATCTAATTTACATCCCTCTGCCAACAGAGGGGTGTAGTTTAGATGTACCCTAGGGAATGACTACTTGTGGGACTAATAGAATGAAAGTAACAAGAATAATGTAGGTTGAATATCAGAAAACACTTTCTGATCCATTTGATTGAAACAGTCTCTGGGTGTGTTGTAATCCATTTTATTAGGTATATTTAAAACTAGATGGTATTAATCACAAGAGAATAAACTCTAGGAAACAATCCTTCATTGAGACAAAAAGAATCCCTCATTGGCAGGGAGGCTGAAAAAGCCATATCAGGTCTTCTAATCTACTTTAATTTCCATGAAAATTAATATTTGCTCCTCTCCTTTGGTTTAAATTTTGCTCATCCAGTCATGAAACCTCTTAAATCTTTGCAGTCACAAAATGTGACTCTCATTCATATAAAAGTGCCTCACAGCTATTCATACAAATTAGTCAAGGTCATTTAAATGCATTTTGCATGAAGCACCTTAAACACGATGTGCCATTTTGTATATTTATCAAATTACTAATCAATATGCTATTCCACAGTTACTACTGGGACTTGAGCTACACATAGAATGCTACATGCATTCCAATTGTGCAAGCTGTCGTCTGCATAAATGAAATTAAAGTGCATGCAGTAATCATTATTCACGATACAAAAGCAATGAAAAAGTGGACTGAATGCACTACATACCACAATCTGTATTTTAAGTAAATCTTAACTGTTTTCCCCCTCTAACAAACCTGGCATTAAACTAGCTTCGATTTCACTTTCTTTCTCCAACATATTACCTCCACTCTATTGGTAAAGTAATTTATTCCATCCTCTGTGGAGAGCCTGGATCTCATTTGCCAGCATATTTATCTTTCCTGCCACTGCACTGTCATTCATCTGCAATCTCCACAGAATACCAGACCTGTGCAGAATTTCAATTAGGATTGATTCAACTAAATCCAGGCCACAGAATTGATGCTGACAGGGTGACCCCATGAGAATTTAATATGCTGTGTTTTTTTTAAAAAAATACAATCACTAAAGTTTAACACCATAAGTCATTAAATCCTCTATAGCCTCATTTTAATCTGATTCACAATAAGCCTTTTTCAGTCTCTGTGTATTGTGTGAGTAAACTGCTTTTGAGCAGTTTTGATAACCTCAAGAAAGAAATTACCATAAAAATCTCTGCTCTTTCTTTGAGGTCTAATCAACTTAAACTCAGGCAGTTTGTAATGAACAGAAGAATGATTTCCACAGAGGCTGAACTACCTTCAGCTTTCCCTCCAGTATATGTATACATTCAAAAATCAATACAATGTAGGGTAATACAGATAAAATAGCTCTGCTCTTGGATCCTTGATTTGACAGACTTTCAGCAGGTTTCATCATAATCGTTGACAGACTTCATCTGCTTGTCAGTTAAATGGCCTAATAGAATTTCCTAAATAATTCTGAGTTCGCTAGAACGCTACGCTTTTAAAGGGCACTAGCCTCCAGCAGCAGTAGTTTGAAGGTTTTTCTGACCCATCATATATAACCTGACACATTGATCGTAACTTTACATTAACAGCTGTACATAATGAATGACTTCCTCTGATTATACATCAGAAGTGGCTGTAAGAATTGAAGTGTAACAATGAAAAGGGTAACACATGCTAACAACGATCCCACATTCAACTAGTGATAGTGGTGGTAGTTTTGTTGTTGAAGCTAAAGGATTTCCTTGAATTTATTCTTCCTAAAGACAGAGTCTTAACCAGAAGGGTATGACTACGAATTATAATAATCTGATTTAGTTTATAACAGGGAAGATGAGAACACACAGTAGTAAAAAAGGAATAAAGATGGAGTGGATATATCATTGGCATACACTTATATTAAAATGTAATAAAATATGATTAGCTTCTGCCAGATGAAATTATGAAGAGACATTGATTTGTTTGTGGATTCAGATAACACATTGATGATTACAGTATAAACAGACAGTTCTACTTGTCTGTAATATTTATTTATTTACTTTATATTTTAATCTCATGCAGGTTTTCCAGGGAATATTGCATCTAGGGCAAGCACTTGTTTCATAATCCTTCATGTTCTGTAGTTGGAAATTCCCATTGTGTAATGTTACTGTCAGCAACAGAATACCCTGCAACCGCTAATTGTCATCTGTGTTTCATACCTACAGTAAAGTATGGCTCTTTCTGACCCTTGTTCACAAGATCTGCAAACATTACTTCCATAGAACATGACAATCAGTTAGTATGTATTAACAGCACTAAGATATTTAATAATCATTGGCTACGTTGTGTCTTTACTGACAGCTATGTGCATAGGCACAATGCCACGGTAGGACTACAGAAGGCATTGTGCCTCAGTAGAACAGTTCTTTCCAGGATTTCCCCTGTTCTGGTAATTTGCTACAGCCCTGTAGCAAAGTAAACCTTGCCTTCTCTAACAAATAGGGTGTATGCGTGTGTATATTGGCAGATAGATTAAAATAAATAAATAAATTCAAAAACAAAACCCTACACTGCAAACACTTCTGTCCCCTAGGGAGAGGATGAGACTGTAATCATGTAACAGATGTTAGTCATGGGTCTTAACACACTACTGGATGACATTCTTATACTACAGTGATGAGAGCAATAAGAGTACCAGAAGAGAAGAGAAGAGAAGAGAAGAGAAGAGAAGAGAATGCATCATTCTCTCCTCCTTCTTTCTCCCATAAAAATTTGGATCGGCCTCCCCCCTGCCCACATCTCAATCACTTTCTCTCTGAGGAGATTGTCTGGCAAAACAGCCCTTTTATTTCCTGCTGCAACACCTGGACTTAAGATCAGAGAATCTCAAAGTGGTGGGCATGCTCCCATGGAGGGGTGCAGAATGTGTTGGGGGCAGGGGGCTGAGAAGGAAGAGTAGGGAGTGGTGGCTTCTGGCAAGGGGCCACTGCTGATGGCAAGACTACCAGCAGCAGCAGCACAGAAATAAGGGTGGCATGGTATGGTATTGCTGTCCTTACTTGTCTGTTACTGATGGCAGCAATGCTGTCTTCAGAGCCTGTGGCCAAAGGGTTATATACTTTATATTTCAATGGCTCCAGCTTTTAAAGGCTAGATATTAGGGGGCTGGAGCACATGACCTAAAAGGAGAGGTTGAGGGATTTCAGCTTATTTAATCTACAGAAGAGAAGAGTGAGGGGGGAATTTGATACCAGCCTTCAACTACCTGAAGGAGGGTTCCAAAGAGGATGGAGAGAGGCCATTCTCAATAGTGACAGATGACAGAATGAGGAGCAATGGTCTCAAGTTACAGTGGGGGATGTTTAGTTTGGATATTAGGAAAAACTATTTTTCCAGGAGGATAGTGAAGCACTGGAATGGGTTACCTTGGGAAGTAGCGGAATCGCCATCCCTGGAGGTTTTTTAAGTCTCTGCTTGAAAGAGCCCTAGCTGGGATGATTTAGTTAGGGTTGGTCCTGCTTTGGGCAGGAGGCTGGACTCGATGACCTCCTGAGGTCTCTTCCAGCCCTAGGATTTTATGTTTCTATGATTCTATTACCTAGTTTGTGTCTCATTTTGTAATAATATATTTCTTATTGTTATAATATTCTGCCATTTAATGTCTCTGTGTCTGCACAGAATTCCAGAGAGGCTACAGTCCTGGGTGAGACAAGGACAAAAAGCTGGAACTCCAGCTGTATGGAAGGAAAGCCTCCCTATGTTTGTAGCTGTACCAGTTTTCTTTAACACATGGCGTCTTTTTAAAAAAGGTTTTATATAACATGACAGTATTCATGTGAAATGAAGTTACTGCCAGTAAGAAAGGCATTGTCTGTACATTATAGGGATCTATTCTTCTAGAGATGTTATTTTCTGTAATTTAAAGGAGTGTGTGTGTGTGTGTGTGTGTGTGTGTGTGTGTGTGTGTGTGTGT
>CM057848.1:48247938-48284719 GCA_030068395.1 Apalone spinifera | reverse complement strand
CTAATCTACATCTCTCTGTTGACAGAGAGGTGTAGTCTAGACACAGCCTAGATGTACCCGGAGAAAAATACTATCCACTTGCTATGTACTGTATTGCCAGCCCCAAGAGTTCAAAACTCTCCCTCCCCAGAAAAAAGAATGACTACTTGAAATCACAGATAAAAATACACTTGTGGATGTCTTTATTTGGCATCTGGTTTTTGAGGTCTTTGGATGAACTAGGGATGTTTTTTCTAGCTTTTCTCCACAAACCATGGGACCTAAAGTCTTCCACTGGGGAAAAAAAGAAAAAGAAAGCTGGGATTCTCTTATAATATATGGAGATACATCATCTCATAGAACTGGAAGGGACCTTGAGAGGTCATTGAGTCCAGTCCCCTACCCTCACAGCAGAAGCAAGTACTATTGCTGACAGATTTGCCCCAAATCCCTAAATGGCCGCTCAAGGAATGATCTCCCAATCCTAGGTTTAAGCAGGCCAATGCTCAAACCACTGAACTATCCTTCCCCTACCTTATAATATTATGTAGCAACAAACAAGCATAATCTACTAAATCAGAGTGATCACAGTTGATAGCGGGGCATGAGGCATCAAGTAGCTCAGTTCCCAGATCTGACTTAATTTTAATAATGTAGCTGGGGCTTCTTAGGGAGGGAAAAGCCCCAGTTATCAGGAAGTTTGTGATCAAATCAGGAGAGTTGGCAACACTGATATCTAGTCAAACTTAAAAAAACCCTGAATAGTCTAACAGCATATTAAAGACTAACAAAACATGTAGATGGTTTCATGAGCTTTTGTGGGCACAACCCACTTCTTCAGATCACTGGAGTATTAAAAGTCCAGATCCAAGAATAAATAAGGGAGGAAGAAGAAGGACTGATTGATATCTAGTCAGTTTCACAAAATGTGTTAATAGTTTCATAGGTTACAACTATGGTTGAGATAGCTCCGTACACACCTCCCCTGGGCCACAGATCTGGCAGCACCATGGAGCTAGCAGCTGGAAGCCATTCTAACCCTGCTGTGCTACTGGAGGTGGTGGCAGAGGCCCCTGACACATTTTAAATTGCCCAGAGTTGGCAAGTGGGACTGGGAGATGTGCAGGGGAGTGGGGAATGCATGGAGACCTCCGCCTCCTCTGGAGTGCTGCCAGGGGAGTATGCCTCTGGCCTGCTAGGAAATCTGAGGACTGGCACTAGCCCTAAGAGTTTGAGACCTCTGCCAAAGAAGGATGGATTTAAATATATGATGAACTGGAGCCATAAACAAGGCTTTTAGTTATTTATTTATTTATTTATTGCTAATAATGTTTATCATATTTAATGATGTGAACATTTCCAAATGCAAAATGTGCAATGAAATTCAATGTGCATGATGTCCCATAATTTAATGCATGCCTTTCAAAATCTCTCACCCTCCCCCACCTGTATGGAGATAATGCTGTATGGAGATAATGCAACATCAGGCCATACTCAAATGAATAGTCCTATTATGTTCTATGGGTTTTGGAGAGTTGGGCCCATCACTAATATAGCAAAAGATGAATATAATTTAACATATGAAAATAAACAGAAAACCTGCAAAAAAGTTTAAATCAGCCCCTCAATAGAAACTCAGGTTCCTTGAGATTGGAAAGGCTGAGAATGAAGAATTACTTACAGAGCCAAATCTTTAGGGAGATACTGGTAACTTTTTCCTCCATTCAAAGCCAAGCAATGTGTCCTTACATTTGTGTCTCCATGTGAAATGTTGCTTTGAAGCAGGTTATGTGATGTTTTTTTCTTGCCTGGTGACACAACCTGATGTGCCCTGATGAAATGTGACATGCTTGTCAGTTTTAGTTAAAAGTGAATAGAAATTGGCAAATATCCATGTGATTTGAATGTTTTCCCATTACTGGTGCCTGGCAGGTATTAAGCTATTGGCATACATATATGCAATGCTCTAACGGTGCTGTTATTCAAAGGAGATATATATATACACACAGACACATGCACACACATACACACAACTCATTGGAAACTTTAAAAATATGTATGTTTGGAAACAATTCTGCTCATTTATATAACACAGAATATAGCTGTGAATTCTCTCCTCCTTGCCTTTGAACAAATACCATAACCCTTTCTACAGCAAACAATTATGATTGTGACTTATGATTTCAGCTGAGCATAAAGCAGCATGAGCAGATTAGCTCATAAGAAAAAAGATTGTTTTCCTGTAACTATCTTGGTGACAGAAGCTGAAAAATATACAACAAGAATTGTTTCTAATTCCAGAGCCTGGTTCACTGCCAGGTTCCTCCAGGTTCTGCAGGAGTGAAATGTTTAAGAACATCTTCCCAAAAATCCGCTACCCACAGGCTTCTGTGGAGCACAAGCTGTAAAAATAAAGATACTTCCCCTTGGTGCAAATCCCCAAAGAGGGCAGAGGTTAAAATATCATCTACTATCTCCCCAAAAAAATCTCTCTGGGTTTTATCACTGCCAAAAAGGTGTCTTTACTGCATGATGACTTAGTGTGTTAGTTATCCCTCTGTAGAATCCTAGTGGAGACAAGGCACTGTGGTTTTACCATGAGATAAACTAAGCAAGGTCAGCCATGAGTGGGGAGCATACTGTTGACCTCTGATTGCTATCTTGCAGTATCCTTGGTGCCCTGCCTTCACTAGCATTTTACATTTTACTCCGGTCATCTGAAGAAGTGGGCTGTGCCCACGAAAGCTCATGATACCATCTACATGTTTTGTTAGTCTATAAAGTGCTACCAGACCATTTTTTAAAGCATTTTACGGTAAGATAACCATTTATGGTAATTATCCTGCTGTCAACCTTCCATCACCACCATTTTGGAAATGAAGATATAGTCTGGAACTTAGCTATCCCCATTAATGATGGAAAAGACAATTTGCCCTCCCTTCTACTATGGGGTATGTGTGAATCTAACCCATACTAGAGGAAGGGAGGAGTTTCAGGCTTCTGGATGGCATCAGTAGTCTTTTAGGGTGAGATTTTCAAGGGCACAAATGGGAGTTAGAAGCCCAATGCCTACATACTGAAAATCAATTGGTGCCTTTTGAAAAATCTCCCACTAATAGCTAAGAGATCAGGCAAGCTCATAATGATGCAGACATTTCCATTAGTGGCCTTATGTGCATTCCACTTTCCACAAAAATGAAGTTTAAACAGAGGCAGTCTATTCTCCTTCTGTGACTTTCTAAAACTTTCATCTAGTACAATAGAAAAAAAAGGTATCAAACATATTCACCTTTGTAAATTTCATTGCAACAAATGTAGAGGAATGGTCAAATGTACCTTGATTCTATAAGCATGTATGTGAAAAAAGATAATACATTAAAAATATGCAGCTTAGGGCATAATCAGAATTCATTTCAAGTAGGTACTAAATTCCAGTCTGAGATTTACTTGTTAGTGTCACAGATAAAAAGGATTAATTAAAGAAGTCTGCACTAGATAGATAAAGGACTCCATTGGATTTTGTTAATTTTCCTGGAATGAAGAGCAGGAATAACATAGCCCAGCTTGGAGTTTTATGCCACCTTGAAATACATTCCAGCTATGCCCCTGCTTCAAAATGTAGAAATCTACAATTAAAGAAAAATATGCAATCTGTCATAAAGAATTGTGGCCTGCAGTCATTTTCTTTTACATTAGTAGTAGCATACCATAAAAATCTAACTAAAATTATTACAATTAAAATTATGTGAATACTCCATATTTATTTCAATAAGCTTCATGAAAATTTTTAAAAATACATAATTCAAGAAAGTGCATTATGAAATAAATCATATTATATGTGATTTGTGGTGCCAGCTTGATTCCGTATCACATAAATCATAAATTAAATTGCATTACAACCTCTCTGATATAACCTTGTCCTTAAAATTATTTATTACTTACATACATATTTTGAGAATGTAGGTATGCTTTGTGGGAACTAAAGATGCTATTTATAATAAAACTCTCCGTTATATCCAAGTATAGAGAGGAGGACACAAGTATGTATAATGTTTATAGTTAAACTTTTCCTTCCTTCCTTCCTTCCTATGAAGAAGAATAATTTTTCATCACCGAAAGAAGTTTCTTTAGACAATGTTCTTTCATGGATTATAGTGAGTGTACAAACAATAAGATGAACAAATGCATAGTAAAACAGAGAAACATGAAAATAAAAAATAGATCCAAAAACGGAAGTAAGAGTTGAAAACATTTGCTACCCAGAACAAAGGTTCCTCAATTAAAACATATTGAAAATATCAAAAATATATTGACACTAAAACATAAGTGCCTAAGTATGAAAAATTCAGTAAAGGTATAAATAGAAACATAAAGAAAACTGCTCTGTAGTTTTTCAGTTCCCAGTTCTTCAGACCAAAGCATATAAACAGTTGTTTTATGATATTCACAAAACTTAGATTACTGAAAGAAATACTTATGGCAGAATCTTCCCTTTAAAAGAAGAAAAATATTACTTGTAAGGAAGAGGGCAGTGGCTCTCTAGTGCTCGTGAAAAAAATTTCACACAGAAAAGCCCTACAGAAAGTTATATCCTAGCCCAGGTTTTATGACATGTGTTCATGTTAGAAAAAATTAAACTCCTGTCATGTGATCAGGGTCAGTACTTACTTTCTCAATAGCTACTGGTATAGTCATAAACTACGAAGCAGATTTGGTCAAATCTTTACCTTAAATTTTTCCCTCAACCTCTCCCTTTTTAAACCTTTTTTTTTTCATGAAAAAATTAATTTTTTCTGTTTTCTTTTTACTTTTCTCAAATATTTCATGCTTTTTAAAACTCAATCTTTCTCAAAATTACACTATTGACTACCAGTGCTAGCCTCAGTTCTATAGAGGAGAACAATCTATTATTGGTCATTGATTATTTAAATGTCATGTGGCCTAGCTGATATCATTCTTATGGACAAATTCTAAAGTTCAGTGTTCTGTACTGCATCAGTTACATACACTCAGAAACATGCAACATACGATTCACCTCAAAGTTATTCCTATGCTTCCAAAATGAATGGGGAAATTGACATAAAGCGATACTGTCCGTTCTTCTCCTGGTGCAGTGTAATTCTGTACACACATACACACATACACACAGCACCAGGCTACAATGCAGGCCAATATAAATTAAGAACATAAAAACAATGCAGATTATTAACAAATACATCAAATAACTCACGAGAGGAAAAGTGGTTCTAAATGAACATGTGTCTGAGTCCTTATATATTTAAAAGCCCCTATTTTTAAATCATGTGCTTAATTTTTATTAATTCCTCAGAATTCTATATCAAAATATAATGCAATGAGCTGAAGCCCATGGAAATCAATAGGAATGTTTCCGTAGACTTGATGAAGGCCTAAAACCACAGTTCAACAATGTGCTAGGGTCCCTTTTGTTCCATCTAGACTTAACTCTCCCCTTCCCCCTCCCCCAGCCCAGAAAATATTCCTCAGTGCAGAAGAGCAGGAGAGCCTATACCAGAAAAAGAACTGATTCTGGGGTATAGCAGAGGCAGGATGTGGATTGGTGCATGAGGACATGGGGCAAGGCAGACCTATCTTCTACCTTCCTTCATCTCAGTGGGCTGCATGATTTAAATTCAGTGGTGGGCAACCTGCAGCATTCAAGCTCTGGAAAAGAGGGAGAGGAGCGGGGGAGTAGAGTGTGAATCAGTTGATTAATGATGCTCTGAAAGTGCTGGGAGAGAGGGGGAGGAGTAGCTAAGTATGAGGCTGCAGTGCCCCAGTGCAAAAGAGGCATGGGGAAAGGGGCAGAGAGAAGGTTTTCGGGCTACAGGTGGAACCCCAAAGGGCCTCATATAGCCACAGGTCGCAGGTTGCCCACTACTGCTCCAAAGAAGCCATTTATGGGGGGCTACAGGGGTATTACCCCGCCCCCGAGGTTGGAACCCCTGGATTTCATACTTGAGGACTGCTTAAAGCTGCATGCTCTGATTCCAGTGATAGTTCTTAAATGCAACAGAGTTTGAGCTTCTTGCAGATTCGCTTTTGGGGCAGCGAGTTTGTTATAAAAAGAGAGAGGCAGGTGGTTAAGAATAACAAAAGGCTGGGCATTCAAGTAATTGAAGGCTCGTTAGAAGGTAAACATTGTTTGGTACTCCACTTAAAAGGAAGGGAAGGAAAGAGTAGGAAAGAGTGTTGTGCTGCAGGGACTTGCATTTGGATTACTATGTTAAATTTATAAATATTCTTGAAAAAGGGGTGACTGCAAAGATCTACAAAGGGATCTCACAAAACTAGGTGATTGTGCAACTCAAAGACAGATAGACTTCTGTTTTAATAAGTAAAAAATAATGCACTGAAAAAATATCATCCCAACTATAGATTCAAAATAGCTGTTGCCACTCAAGAAAGAGACCTTGGAATCATTGTTCCCTGAAAACATCTGATCAATGTGAGTCAGTTTAAAACTAAAATAGCTAACAGAATATTGAGTATCATTAGGAAAGGAATAGCTAATAAGACAAAATACCATATCATACTGACTCTGCATAAAGTCATTGTATGCCCGCATCTTGAATACTGCATGCAGATCGGGTCATCCCATCTAAAAAAAGATATATTGTATTTGGAAAAGGTAGAGAAAAGGCAACAGAAATGTAAGGAACAGCTTCCATATGAGGAGAAATTAACAAGAATGGGACTTTTCAGCTTGGCAAAGAAATGACTAAAAGGTGAGGGGGCTATATTAGATGTCTAGAAAATCATGAATGGTGTAGAAAAGTAGAATAAGGAAATCTTATTTATTCATTCACTAACATAACATAAGAAACTCAATAAAATGTATAGGCAGATTTGAAACAAACAAAATAAATTATTTTTTCAAAACCAACTTATGAAACTCTTTGCCAGCAGTTGGTTGTAAGGCCAAAACCATAACAGGGTTCCAGTAAGAACAAAAGAAGTTCAAGGAGGATAGATCCATCAATGGCTACCAACCAGAATGGTTAGTAATGGTGTTCCTAGCTTTTGTTTGGCAGAAACCTGTGAATGGGTGACAGAGGATGGATTGTGATGTTTCCCTCTTCTATTTATTCCTTCTGAAGCACCTGCCGTTGGCCACTGTTGAAAGACAGGATATAGGGCTAGAAGGAGCATTGGTCTGACCCATTATGGACATTCTGATTTTCTTAAATAGAGCTGAAATTTATCTGCTGTAACCCAGTAGATTCCACTCCCTTTACAGAGCTGAGATAGAGCCAAGAAGTCCTGATGGGGGTCTCTCTTGCCACAGAGTTAATAACAAATAATATATATAAAAAATGTAAGGCTAACCAGTGTCCACAGTGATTTACCACAAAATGTCAGAATATGTTAGTATTAGAACTGAGTGGGTCCAATATTTATTTAATTTTCTTTCTTTTATATAGGAATTAGATACAATGCTCCTGTCAGCTAACTGCTAAGTTGTCTGCCAAAAAAGTAGTTGTCCAGTGTCTTGGTAGCCCCTGGATAGAGATGATGTGAGGGAGAGGGGGCAGATGAGGTTGGTTTTCTCTCCTTCCCCTCTCTATTTGGTGCTTGGCTTGTATTGAGCATGCTCAGTAACACTACTAAAGCCTCTGTCCTCAGTCCATTCCCCTTCCCCACCCCCCACCAATCATGGCATGCACAGGTTCCTCCCCCCCCAAATCTGAAATGGTGCCCCTGCACTCCTCTAGAGAAATGTTGGGAAATATTAACTATTGAAAAAAGAACAAAAGGGCAGAGTAGTCATTCATTATTTTATGAAAAAGAAAAAAAAACTATTTCCATTTCATAAGTTGAGATAATCTGGTTTTCTCATGCAACTGAAATAGTAAATCCTCCATTTTTATTTTACTATAATCAGTAGGTGACATAACCATTTCAAATAGCGATGTGTGAGCCTGCCAAATCATATTTGTCATGATCGGATGGTAGAGTGTGATGTTCTTGATCTAGGTCATTCTGCGACAGCTAATATTGTTAATAAATTTATACACTTAGTCACAACTTTCAAAATTGAAGGTCCTCTTAATGAATGCCTACTAAAACAGATAAATCTATTCCCCCTAATTGCATCATGGATTTCAGCCACGATCTAATGGTATTAATTCATCCTAGTCTTCTACTCACAAACACATATCAGCTGATTTCTATGTATGTGTTCTCAACAAATCAAGAGATTTCTATGTCAACTCTTACTAAATAAAATGTACTAAGGTGATTGAGTAAGTGCTTCTGTTAATTAGGAAATGAAATCCACAGAGATTTTCTTTTGACAGAACACTGAAATGGTAACAAGTGTAACACCACTACCGTGCTTAATTATATAAACACAAGAAGTGAATTAGACTAGCATCTGAGTCTCAAAACATGAAATATATATTAACCCCATTGATCCTACATCAGTTTCTAACCAGAGAAGTAGTCTTAAAGTCAGTAATTTAGGATGAAAGTCATGTAATCCAAAATATTGCCTAAGTTGGCGATAAGTGAAAGATGGATGAATATTTCCTCCAAACTAACTCTAGAACACAACGCATCCATGTCAAAGCTTCATGATGACTTCCACAGCTCCCTGAGTGGAAAAATGATGAAAAACAGTTACACTTCTTATTACACAAAATCCCATATGAGTGGATTAGTAGTTTCTGAGAACCTGTTGGCCATATTCCTGCCACTCCTGAACTCTTGCATAAACTGTTCATTAACAAAAATGTTTGTAGTATCAAAGCTTTGATGTCTGTGGTAAGCTTCTGAACAAATCAGCATTGTTCAGATATTCGGAGCTTTTCAAACCAAAAGGAAACTTTTACAAATTTATTTATGTAAGAAGACATCACACAAAGCTCTCCATCACTAATTTAGACCCATCTCTAACTAACTCCGTCACCAAAACTTTTATATTTTTACTCTGGCTTTATAATATTAGCTTTTAGACTCCTTCCAAAGCTTTTATGTAACAATATTTTTATACACTTTTTTCCATTTCTGTCCTTGACACTGTGAATAGATGAAGTGTCATTTGAAAATACTGATGTAGTAACATTTTACTACAGAGAAAATATATTTTTATCTTCCAAAATCATATCTAGGGCTGTTTGTAAATTGCAATGATAGACTAGTCATCATATGTTAGGCACTTTGTCATAATCTTTTCATTTTTAGAAGACCTGAAAACTAATTAACTCAGGAAGCTTAGTTACAAATGCAATGTGTACAGAACTATAATATGTGTGTCAAAGCCTTAAGTCATGCAGCGGTATGGTGTGGTTGTTTTGCAAGCTCACCCGTGTGAAGGGAAATAAAATGAATGATGAATCTCAAATGCGTGAGCTACCAAACTCCTTTTATAAATCAGCCTTTAACAAACAATACAAAATAAAATAAAATAAAATAAAGATGTTAGAATACTTAGGCCTTGATCCTGCAAAAACTTTCACATCTTTATCTCTATTCATATGAGTATTTTCTGTAGACACAATCAGCCAAATCCTCAGCTGACGTAAATCAGCATGCCTCTTGTTTACTAATGATACTATTCACAGGGGTAAAGTTTAGTATATATGTAGTTGTAGGATTGAGGCTTAGAAAGTCTCATTTAATCAACTCACTGACACTGCAGGGACCCTGGACATTGATATACATTGGTCCCTCCTATTTTTTGTTGATGGCACATAATAGCTTAGTGTCTTAGAGGTTGTAATACTTTGTTCTAATTTTGATTGTTGGTCTTAGTGTACAGGTACTGGATGGTGTGGGTGGATTTTATATAAAGGAAGTCACAACTAGACGATCTGGTGATTCTTTCTGACTTAAAACTTTATAACTATAAGTAAAGAAGAAAGATGAGCAAGTGGCATACTTGGAAAATACAAACATACACAAAATAATCCAACTTAATTGAGATATGTAGTAGCATGAAATTCAGGCCTCTGCAGAAGTCCTAGTGTAGGCCACTAAAGCATCTAAAAGATAAAGAAATCATGAGCAATAAAATAACTGATTTATCAAGAAAATATCTAGCCAGAGAAGCATTACTGTCATTTTATTATAGAACGTCAAAAGGAAATGCACTCTGTACAATATATTTGGATTATAGTGGGCATTTGCCATTGTTGACCTTATTCTCCTCTGCTTTGGTCCTGTTTAAAAGCTGTTATAACAATACAACTGTAATACAGTCACACTAGTGTGACACTGGGGTATTGAAGTGATGAATCTGGCCCTGTATCCCATGAAATCTGACTCAACAATTAATTCAATTATTTGGAAGGGGATGGGACATAGAATCCTAGGGCTGGAAGAGACCTCAGGAGGTCATCGAGTCCAGCCCCCTGCCCAAAGCAGGACCAATCCCACTAAATCATCCCAGCCAGGGCTTTGTCAAGCCAGGACTTAAAAACCTCTAGAAGTGAAGATTCCACCACCTCCCTGGGTAACCCAATTCCAGTGCTTCACCCTCCTCCTAGTGAAATAGTTTTTCCTAATATCCAACCTAGACCTCTCCCACTGTAACTTGAGACCATTGTTCCTTGTTCTGCTATCCGTCACACTGAGAACAGCCTCTCTCCTTCCTCTTTGGAAAGCTTCCATCAAATCCCCCCTCACTCTTCTCTTTGCAGACTAAATAAGCCCAAATCCCTCAGCCTCTCCTCATAGATCATGTACTCCAGTCCCCTAATCATTTTGGTTGCCCTCCTCTGGACCGTCTCCAATGTATCCACATCCTTTGTGTAGTGGGGGGCCCAGAACTGGACACAACACTCCATATGTGGTCTCACCAGTGCTGAATAAAAGGGAATAATCACTTCTCTGGATCTGCTAGAAATGCTTCTTCTAAAGCACCCTAAAATACCATTAGCTTTCTTGGCTACAAGGGCACACTGTTGACTCATTTCCAGCTTCTCATCCACTGTAATCGCCAGGTCCTTTTCTGCAGAACTGTTACTTAGCCAGTCAGTCTCTAGCCTGTAACAATGCTTGGGATTTTTCTATAGCAAGTGCAGGACTTTACGTTTGTCCTTGTTGAACCTCATCAGATTTCTTGTGGCCCAATTCTCTAATCTGTCTAGGTCACTCTGGACTCTATCTCTGCCCTCCAACATATCTACCTCTTCCCCCAGCTTAGTGTCATCCACAAACTGGCTGAGGGTGCAATTCATCCTCTCATCCAGGTCATTAATAATGATGTTGAACAAATCAGCCCTAGAACTGATCCTTGAGGCACTCCACTTGAAAATGACTGCCAACCAGACATTGAGCCATTAATCACTACCCATAGGGCCCGACAATGTAGCCAGCTTTCTTTCCACCTTACGGTCCATTTATCTAATCCATACTTCCTTAACTTGCTAACAAGAACATTGTGGGAGACCATATCAAAAGCTTTGCTAAAGTCAAGGTAAATCACATCCACTGACTTCCCAATGTTGTAGCCAGACAGGAAGCTCCCCCGGCCCCTCTGTAACATCCATTTTTCTGGCCTGGAGCACACAGGACACACAGAGCAGTAAAAACAGTACGGTCTTTGAAAGCCTTGAACAGGAGGCTCAGACATGCGAGTTCACAGTGCCGTTGACTGAAACCCATATTGATACGAACACACAGCCGTCCACGGGGGGAGGAATCTTCCGCCCAGCAAAGAATGTCCAGTATTCACAATTTAGTTATTAGTAAGAACTGGCGCCACAAAATGGACCAGTACAATTTGGCATCTTAGATAAGAAAGAGGATATGGGCCCCTATGGGTATAAAGATGGGTCCAGCAGCACACTTACTCTGAGGGTCAATCTACCATCTATCTGCTGGTCGGGTTAGGTGATTGGCCTCCCGAGGTTCCACGGGGATGCCCACCTCGTATTTGTCTTTCCTAGGAATTGAGGGACCGGCCCTGGCTTGACCCGCTGGAGTCGAGATGCACAGAAGGGGGTAAAAAAAAATTGTACCTGGATGTGGTCCTTTTTCTTAAGTGTACACATAGACTTAGAGCTCTTTAAAGATTAAGCTGTCACTTGGTACCATTATTTCTATTTTCTATCTTTATTTTCTTTGTAACCATTTTATTTTAAGATCTATATTTGTCAATAATTAAGAAATAGAGCAATAGCCATTGTAACCATATGATTTATAAGCCCTTTTAATAAACCTGTAACTGTTTAAGCTTTAACCTGACTCCTTCAGTTGCTGTAATAGAACCAAGCACAATGCAAAAGAACTTCAGCCAGTCACAAGGGACAGGTATAGGGAGAGCTTGGGCGTTTGGATCATGTCACTCCCAGATGACAGATCCGTTGGGGGCATCTCTCAGTCTTCCCTAGACTGCCCACTGCGAAGGGATCCTGTATCCTAGCAGCTGAAATCTGAGATGTAATAAGCTCTTCCTGTAAACTCTGGGGTGTCTGTCAGCCTGTTGGCTGCCCTCCGTGATGGGACCCCGGTCCTAGCTGTAAAGTCACAGACGTTAAACTTCTTGGGGCTCCCTTCAGTCTCTCCTAGACTGCCCGCTGTGATGGGGCCTAGTGTCTTAGCAGTTAAAGACTTGGGTCACACACACACACACACACTGCCTTGACCGTCGGCTGACACACGTCCACAGAGCCAGTCACCTCATCATATAAACTAATCAGATTGGTCAGGCATGACTTGCCCTTGGTGAATCCATGTTGATTATTCCTGACATGCCCCCATCCAACTGATGGCAAGGCTAGCAACCTTTCCTGCACTCAGACAACACCAGTTAGGACCATGGCAGAATGTGCTCCATTTGGAAAAGGGGAACTTAAAAAGGTGAAACTTTTAATAAAGAACTTTACCTGGAAGTAGTGACTGCTAAGAAAGGACAGAGTTTTGGAAGGGTGGGTGAGCAGCAGACATGCACTCTGGAACGTGGCTTGCTTTTCACTAAGGGGGTGAGGGAAAGTACTTGCTTTCTGTGCATTCCTCTCACACCAGGCTGATGAAGAGAGCTCACCAGCCAGGTATGAGAGTCATGCATGGAATGGAAGTACTTTCCCCTTACTCCCTGATAGTCAAGGGAACAGGATAAATAACAAGCCACATCCCAGAGCACGTGGCTGTTTCCCCAGCACCTTCCCAAAACTCCATCCTTGCTGCTAGGGACTGAGAGTGACCTCTAGTAGGAAGAAGAGCCCAGGTCTAGCCTTTCCTTCCCCTGCCAGGCCATGCTTGTTTGCGGACAGACTGAGGCTACAAATCTAATACAAGCAAAGGGTCTGGGATGGCTTCCCTGAGACAGCATCCTCTGGAGCATCCAGGGGCCACTTCCCAGGAACAGAAATAACTGGATTCACAAAGGACCTCAGGAGTGAGCTGAGCTCCAGTCAGAACAGAGAGATTGATCAGGGATGAATGGACAAGAGATAATTGCAAAACACTGGCAGAGAGCTAGCCCACTACATTGGGGCAAACCCTCCGAGACCTAGCCTTTCAAATGCATATCCATATCTCTAGGGGGGGAAATATAGGCCATACCTATATTTGGGGGACTGGAAAATGGTGACTGAAAGGATTTAGGGGTCATAGTGGAGAAACAACTAAAAGTGTGTTGCTGTTGCAAAAACAAGACCTTGGTTGTATAAACAGGGAAGTAGTGCATAACACTAAGGAGGAGATAGATGGCCTTTGTAAGACCTATACTGAAATAGTGCCTCTAGTTCTGGTGTCCACATTTGAAAAAAGACATTGAAAAACTGGAGAGCATTCAGAAAAGAGCCACACAAATATTTAAAGGGCTGGAGAAATTGCCTTATAGTGACAGGTTTATGGAGCTCAAACTGTTTAGCTTATCAAAAAGAAGACTGAGAGATGATTTGATTAGAGCGTCTTTATGGGGAGAAATATTGGGTACTAAAAGGCATCTTAATCTGGCAGAGAATGCATAACATGGAACAATGGCTGAAAGCTGAGGCAAGAAAAACTCCAATTAGAAATAAGACACACAGTTCTAACAGTACAGAACCATTGCAATAATGGATTCTTCATCTCTTAAAGAACGGATACCTTTCTTGAATATATGCTTTAATCAAGGGATGAACAATAAAATACTGGTGGTTCACCAGGTTAGCTCCTGGTGGGCTGCTGTTACTATATTTACCTGCATCTCCATAGGTATGGGTGATTGCAGCTTCCATTAGCCAGGAAAACAATCCACAGCCAATGGGTGCTGAAATCCCCCATACCCGTGGAGGCGCAGGTAAAAAAGCGATGGACTAACCCTGGTGAACCAGATCATGCCCACAGGCTGGTATTTGCTCACCCCTGCTTTTGCCTATCATAAGTTATTGGACTCAATACAGAAAGATGTAAATGGATGAAATTCAAAGGCCTGTTATATACAAGGTTAGACTAATGATATCCTAGTCCTTTTGGCCTTAAAAGCTCTGAATCTATTAATCTAGCCTGACTAATAGTCAGGATGGTCAGACCAGCCAAACAGTGATGTATGTTTGAATGATCCTTTCAGAGAAGTAGTAGAAACCCAGCTCCTTGCAATATTTATTAAACTAGCTTTTAAAAAACCATGGCTGTGTCTAGACTGGCAAGTTTTTGCGCAAAAGTTGTTGCTTTTGCGCAAAAACTTGCTAGCTGTCTACACTGGCCACCTGAATTTGCGCAAGAGCACTGACTTTGTAATGTACAAAATCAGTGCTTCTTGCGCAAATACAATGACGCTCCCGTTCGGGCAAAAGCCCTCTTGCGCAAATGTATTTGTGCAAGAGGGCCAGTGTAGACAGCTAAGAAGTGTTTTGCACAAAAAAGCCCCGATGGCGAAAACGGCGATTGGGGCTTTCTTGCACAAAACCGCGTCTAGATTGGCACAGACGCTTTTCCGCAAAAAGTGCTTTTGCGCAAAAGCATCCGAGCCAATCTAGATGTTCTTTTCCACAAATGCTTTTAATGGAAAAACTTTTCCGTTAAAAGCATTTGCGGAAAATTATGCCAGTCTAGACGTAGCCCATGTGTTTAAATGTATGTACTAAGTAAATATACCTCCCTTAGTACGGAGATGGGCCAAAGATCCTATGACATCCTTGCTTTTCTAGCTTGTCTATCCAGAAGTAGTCAAAGTTTCATAACTTGAAATTCAATTACCTCTTCCACAGTTTTGGATGGAAACATAACAGTACCAAAAAGAAGCTATAATTTCAGCCCTACTTCAGTATTTACATTTAGAAGAAGAGGTTATTAAAAACAAGATACAAAAAACTTTCCCCACAAGCATCCATGATGTTTATGCAAAAATGTGGAGTGTGTACCTAAAGACTGCCAATCAATAAATTCAAAGCAGATAACAAGTTAAGTCTGGCAGCCATGTATTATTAGAGAAAGCCTTAAAGTAGAAATCTATATATCCAGCAGGTTCATTGGGGGCAAATGATGGAATGATTATAGGTCTATTCAACAAAAGTAAGAGAGAGGGAAAGATGGAGCATGGGGCTATCAGCTAGGATGACATACATTATATTAGACAGATAAAGTGCTAGACCATGGAAGAATAATTGATTTCCTGATGGCATGCAATGACTTACCTGTAGCCCTTTTATTACAGTGCCAAATACATAATGAGTTTCAGTGAACCAGAACAGGGGCTTTTACAGTCTCTTCTTCCATTTAAACTTTAAAATTTGGACTCTTAACAAGTGGAGAAACAGTTCTAACTTTCATCATCAGTATTAGAAGTGCACAACAATGACATTGCTTTGCCTTTAAGACCATATCCACATTTTTAGCATGGAGAGAAAAGGATGGACCATGGACAGTAGCCTAGCACTTGGGAGACAAGGAATCAATTTCCTGCAGTGCCACAGATTTCCTGTGTGACTTTGGGCAAGTCACTTAGCCTCTTTGTGCTTCAGGTCCCCATCTATAACATGATGATAATTGTACTTCCCTACGACACTGAGGAGCTGTGAGGATTAAAGACTGTGGGGTGCTCGGCAAGCACTCCTTTACTATGTTAAAGGGAACTATAAAAATCTTCAGCTATCCCTCGATGTGAGGATGATGTCTTCCAGGGGGGTAATTAGTTGTGCTTTTAAGTCACTGAGGAGCCCAATTCTTGCCTTGCAGATTTTCCCACAGATCTGACTGGTGTAGTCTTGGAAGACATATAGTTGTTGGGATGGTCTATTCTGCTTTTCCTTTCCTTTCAAAAAAGAGCAAGATAGATTCAAGGAGATTAGGTCCATCAATGGCTATTAGCCAGGATGGGTATGAATAGTATTCCTAGCCTCTGTTTCTCTCGAAGTGGGAGACAGGGGAGGGATCACATGAGGATTACCCGTTGTGATCCCTCCTCTGGGGCATCTGGTATTGGCCACTGTCGGCAGACAGAATACTGGGCTAGATGGACTTTTGGTCTGACCTAGTATGGCCGTTCTTATGTTCTTATGTTCTTAATGAGGGTTTCAGGGACATCGGAATAATGAGTTTGTTATTTCTAAAGCTATTTCAAAATAACGGGCTTGTTTTAAAAAAGTATCCCCAAGTAGCTCCACAATGAGCTGTGGCTTGGTGTAGGGTGTGATGCCACTGTGTTCTTTTGATGCCAAGTCCTTCTCAAGTATTTTTTGTTGATGCCTCCCTTTTTTAAGGTTACTTTCAGTATGTCTTTGAAATGCTTCTCTGCCCTCTGCAAGTCCTTTTTCCCTGACTTAACTGAAAGAAGAGTACTTGCCTCGTGAAATGAGGTTTACCGGAACAGTCGACAAAGGCTTTCCTTGTGGACCGCGCCGCGTCTAGACTGCCGCGCTGTGCCTGATCGGCTGATTGTCGGCACGGGGTGGCGGCCATTTTTATTTTAATGAAGCGGGGATTATTTAAATCCCCGCTTCATTGACTATGCTGAGTAAACTATTTTACATGGCTCCGTCGACGGAGCCATGTAGTCTAGACGTACCCTTTGCAGACATCTATAATTGAAGGTGTCCATTTGCAGATATCTATAATTGAAGACACATTTGAGTAACATTTCAAAAGATGTGCTGGCACAACAAATCCTGTGTTCGATTTCTGTGTTGATGCTGGCTGTTCGGGAAGGGTAGCTGGTAAGGTATAGAAAATGCTCCATATTTTTCCAGGGTCCTTTGTCAGGGTGACTTATGGAGAAAAAAGAGTAGATTTTGCAGGTGACAGCTAGTAGATTACCTTGGTTTTCCCAATGTTTAGAAAAAAATCCAGGCTGTGATATGATAGGCATCTGCAAAAATAAGGTTTAAGTAGTATGTGCAAGAATTATGCATTCATCTGCATACTGATCAGTGATGCCAGTTCTCATGATCTTGGATTTTGCTTGGAGACATTGGAGATTGAGAAATTGACCATCTTTATGACACTCATGTCCAGTTCCATCAGGAAGGCAGTCATGGATGAGAATCAGGATTATGGCAAAGAATGAAGAAGAGTGTTGAAGCAATGACACAGCCTTTCTTGACACAAGGGTAAATGATGAATGGCTTGGTCTCTGAACCTTTGCACATAATAGAGTGCTCTGATGATAGAAATGAATTTCCAAATCCACACAGCACCTTCCATCGGGATTGTTAGAATCAAAGGCCATGATGAATGCCATGAACAATGAATGGTGTTGCTCCCTGCACTTCTGAATCTGTCATGCCACAAAGATCATGTCGGTTGTTCCCCGGTGTGCCTGAAGTCACACTATGATTCAGGGAGAAGATGGTTTAGCAGAATCTGGGCAAGGATGTTCCCTGTAATGGAGAGGAGGACAATATCTCAATAGCTCCTACACAAAGATTTGTCACCTTTCTTGATTATTTTAGCTGTGTTGGCATCCTGAAAGTCAGGGGGAATTTCTTCACAGACTCAGATTTTGTCAAAGAGTTAGCAAAGTTTATGCTGGAGCATTGTTCCACCAGCTTTAAAATCCTCAGCTCATTGACCTTGAGATGGGTGGAGCCATCCTAGGAATGTAATGAGATTGGGTCTTTGGAGCTTGGCCCATTTATAGCTTTTGTTGCTTGAAAGAAGTTGCTCATGTCATCCTGATCTAAGAAATCCTGACTCTCATAAAAATAAAAATAACAAAGTCTAAGCCTCTGTTTATAATTTCTGGTTTACCACTTGCCTCTGAGATCATATCACATACATTTTTAATCTTCTATCACATTCTTTTAATAGCTATTAAACTATAGTTTATATATATATGTATATATCCTTCCCTTTGTAATAAAGTAATATCTTAGTAGTGATGAATATAAGAGTAGAAACCTTGTGACACACAATCCGAAATCAAGATTTAAGTTTTTTAGGTTTTTTTAATAAATATGATTGACCTGATCAAAAACTTCCTCTTGATCTAAGGATCATGCCAACAGTCTAATTAAACAGTTCTGAATCTGCTAATAATATCTAATTAAAAAAGATATTATAAAAAATGAATCTGCTGGGGAATGGGATACAATTGGATTATGTATAATCACATTTTTCTGTTTGTTTGCCAGGGCTTTAGAAAATATTTTGTAGCATTCAGCAAGCAGGGAAATAAGTTTCCCTACTTTACATTACATAGCTGTCACTGTTTTGTAACAACATAAAATGTTCAAGGTAACTTTTTCACACTAATGATTTCCTTGATGACATTGAGAAAGGTCTTTTTGTTCAAGGGTATGTCTACACTGTTAGGCTATTCAGAGGTATCCTGAAATAGCTACCCTGCATCCACACAAGCCACATGAGGAATAAGGGATGGCTCAAAATTCGGTGCCGTGTAGCTGTGCAAAATTTCAAATTTCAAAATAAAATCGAAATAAGATATACAATGTGCATTAGGGTGTAGTGCAGTCACAAAAGAAATACCTTTAGTTAATATAAATAACTATATGTAATATATATACAAATATAACATTAATAACATTTTCCAAATCACTCACACATTCATGTCAGATTCTTTATTTTTGCTCTATTGTCTCAGGATACGTCTACACAGCAACATTATTTAGAAATAACAAACATTATTTCAAAATAATGTAGTCCATATCTATGCAGCAGGCAGTTATTTCAAAATAATGTTGAAATACTGTCAAGTTGGAGTACTTCTTACTCCTACTCCTGTAACTTTCAATTATGAGAAGTAAGGGAAATCAGAGGAAGAGTGCTCTATTTCAAAATAAGTGCTGTGTAGCTGCTCCCAATTTCGAAATAAGCTATTTTGAAATAAGCTATGCGATTGACATAGCTCAATTTGTATAGCTTATTTTGAGTTAAGCCCTGCTATGTAAACACACCCTCAGATGCATTCGAGTCTCTGAGTTTCCACCAATGATATTTTTGGAAAGTGATCAAGGAATTTCTTAAATACGAATTGACCAAGGCAAGAATATGGCTTATAATATTTTTATGAAGAAAGGCCCACAAAAATTTATTCAGTTTACATCCATTTTGTGTCTTCACTCTGCAGTCTTTGGTTCCAGTTCTGATCTTAGCTGCATCAGTAAGTTAGTGTAGTCAATGGAATTACAGTGGTTCATACCAGCTGAGGAGCTGGCCCAAGATTAGCATAATTATATGCTACAGATAATGTTGCCATAATGAAAAGTAGTTGCCATTCAGGGCACATCTTGCAATTTTTAAAATGCATTGAGATGCTGTTAAGTTTCACGTTCATTTTCAGTCAAGACTCCAAAGTTGCTACAAAATCCAGGATTGTTTTTTCTTTGAGTAACTGCTAATTTTCAATGGATATTACGGTGTACATACTTTACAAATAAAGGATTCTGCCTTGTTTAGATATATAATGATGTCAGGAAATATGGTGTTGCCTTCATATTTCACTTAAACCACAGATGAGGTAAGGGAAGCATAGCTCCTTTACAGAGGGCGAAGAAAGCACTGAATGTCTTTTGCCTTTGATATAATGCATCTGAAATCTCTCTCAAAAATCAGTACCTTCTCAGGTTGACAACTGGCTGAAATAGTGCTTAAAGTCAGAAAGAAAAAAATGCTTTACTACACAAGAGCAGGGACATAAATCCTAGTGTCTTGAACTTGTAACTACCATCCTTTAACAAGCTCTTTTACTAGTCTCAAGTCAAGTTTTAAATGAGTCAAGGAGAAAATGCTGACCCCAGCACTTAAATTAGACTAATGGCATAAGAACTGTTTTCCATTTACCCAGCAACACGGTCTGCCTAATTATTGTCATCAGTGTGCATTTTTTCTTAAAAGGAAATATTGACTTCTTCTTGGGCAAATACTGAAAGGGCCAACTTCTTTTATTGATAGCTCTGCAGCATCTAACATTCAAAGAACTTTAGGTCAGAATTCAATGAGGGGGGAAAGAGCTAAATTAAACTTGAAAAGCGGGATCTGCCTAGTGTCTTGGCAAAGCTATATCACTCTGTTGTGTGGGAGCCCCAGACACAGGTGAGAGAAGCTAATCTTGGACTCTGACAGTATCTGGGAGTGTAATAGAGGTGATGCCCTCAATCTCCAAGGAAAAGGGCTTGTGCCACATCATTTACAAGCACCCTCTGGGAACAAGTGGAGAGTACTATTCTAGCCTCAGAGGGCTCTGAGAGCTCTCACAATGCTGCGACTGAACTGAGCAATCAGCCACTGACATGGATATAGGAAGAAGGCACAATATTTAATAAAAAACAATGGCAGCTTAGAATACAGCTGTGGTCTGACAAGCCCGTGGGCATTGCTCACAACAATCTGTTCCTGACGTAAGTGTATGAAAGATGCGAAATGCTCCATAGGCCAAAAAGGCAGAAGAAAATCCCATACTGAGATGCCACTTCCAAAAATCCATATTCATCATAATCAATAGGAATTAGGAAACAGCAATAATTGCATTTCCTTTAAAATTTTAACTTAGCTCTGCCTCAAGACATCTTGTAAAATGAATTATTTACAGAGGAGAACCTCAAATAGATATTACTTTAAATGAATAGTAGTAGAGAGGTAGCCTTGTTAGTCTGATCTTGCTAAAACAAAAGGAAAAACTACGTAGCACTTTAAAGACTAACAAGATGGTTTAATAGGTGATTGGGTCTGGCCCACAAAAGCTCATCACCTATTAAACCATCTTGTTAGTCTTTAAAGTGCTACATAGTTTTTCCTTTTACTTTAAATGAAGGACATTCTTACATCTATGTCCTCCCCAAAACCAAAAAGTACTGGCTATCTTATTACAAAATGTCAGTGCTGGGCCAATGCTACTTCCCAACATTTCAGCAAATAGTCTGGAGAGCAAATTTACTGGAACAGTCACAGAAACAATGAGTTTTAATCAAATAGTGGAGAACATGCCTGGGAAGTAGAATCTGAATTTCAAAATACAAATGGGGAGGGGAGTTACTATTCTAAAAATTATTCTCACCTAATCAGAGTGCCGTGATGTAGAGTTTAACTTACAGTGGAGATTGCAAATATTGCAAAATGCAGTGGAGATCTGACTATATACTAAGGGAAGCTGCCAATGAGTCCAGATTTTTAGCCTGGTATAAATCTACAGAGCTGTGCTGTAGTCAAACTAGTTGTGTCAATTTACACAGTCTGAGGATCTTGCCCATAGTACGGTTTAATTCTAAACCAGGATGGGGAGACTGCAAACTTGATTGTCCTGTAAATATTCTGGATACATTGCATGGTACTAGCCATGAACACTGACAAGACATCTGGAAGAGAAGTTAGTGATGCTATAAAATAAACTTATAAATGACAGCTCATTCTCTGAAGCTTCTCTGCCATCTTTTTGGCCATGCTTATAGGCTGTGCTTGCTCTATTTCAGGACAGCTTCTAATTAAATACCCAGAAAATTTGCTGTAAAGACATTTAATAATTTCTGTGGTGGCTAAAATATGATCATACTAATCTAACCTGTATTTTAGTGAAATGTTTAATTATCTCTTAGCAAACAGGTGAAATCATCAAAACATACCTCCTAAAGGAGATAACAAGCTTTAATTCAGGATGTTTACAACCAAGGGGAATCATATTAACTGCAGATGTTAATTTACCATAACAAGACAGGTCTATTGCTAACTGCTCCTTCTTTTAAAGAGGAGGATGTTTTCAATAATTATTTTAACTGCAGGTGTTGAGAATAGCTCAGCAGGAACAAAAGTATAATTTAAAACAATCCAGCCAGCATCACTTGTGTTTACAAAACCAGCTTTATTCATTCTAACAATAGATAAAACATTGCTCAAACTTGCCTGCTTGCAGCCTTGAACACAAACCTCAGCCGACTGTTCTCATGCTAGGGTCACAGTCCTTAACCTGCAGGAGATTCATGGCTCAGAACTGACAGCTTTTGCTTTGCACTGCCACTGACCCAACTGAGTTAGTTACCTATAGCCATGTGAAGGGAAGGGATGAGCAAAAAATTAGGGGGGAGGAGGTTTTCTGCCACAAGCTTACTCGGTTAAGGGCAGACTTTTATTCACTTATTCACATTGCATTCTGAAGCTTCAAATGATCACACCTAATTCAATGGCAATCTAAGAATTTTAGTTTTCATTTCTTTCGGGCCAAAATTAAAATGAGTTTGAGGCTCTCAAACTATGCCCCCCTAATGTTGTTTCAAAAAGCAAAGCCATCTGTTTCAGTTCCTCACAACAGACTGGTTTCTTCCCAGGAGAAACATCAGATTCAAATACTAAAAAATTATTTTTTACACGTTGAAATTATCATTGGAAGTACAATACTAGCTCATAATATTCTTAAAATTATCTTGGGCAGAATGTTTTACCAGTTAATAATACTAAGATTAATTGTGAGATGAAACTAGACTTTGACTCTTGCAAACGTTTTCTAATTAGAAAATATGTTTCTTTATAGTTTCATATTGTCATGCCAATCAAAATAATAATCTATCGCTACATAACTATCACATTAGAATTCATGATAGAATTCTTTGTAAAGCTAAATTTAACTGTAAGGAAGTCTGAGAACAGTACTGTCAATATTAGTTGCATGTTTTCTTATCTTATCTGCCCAAGAAAATGGATTATTCCTTATACCAAGACTCTCTTGATTCAAAAATGGTGCAATAATTAAATAAAAGCATGAAATTAAAAGCAATTTTTCTTTATCAGTTCACTCCTGAATATGACTGACTTCATGAAAATGAGCTGACAATCACTGATATATGGATATCCCTTCTCAGAAGGTATGCAACTTCCTTTAGAATTCTGGAGGACTTGGAATACATAATGGAAATATTTAATACTATTTTACAGAGAGCCTGTACTGAAAATTTTGCTAAAGTAACCTGAAGTCAGGAGAAAATGACAAAATTCTACGAGAACCAAAAAGGCACAAAAAGAGACCGCTTCCAATGCCAGTGGTTGACAGTGAAGTTCAAATTAACAGTGGCCTTTGATATCACATCATCAGAACTGTATTTGGATAACTGAGTATTTATGCAAAACCTGTATTTGCAGTCACATCTCAGGTAATTATATGCATATTGAATATTACTGGAGATGTTCAGTTGAAAACATTTTATTGAAAAAAAGATTTCAGCTGGAATTTTTCTCTTTTGTGTTGCCAAAAACTGGCTTGGGGATTTTCATTAAAAAAAAAAAAAAAAAAAAACCGAAACAGTGGGAAGACACATTTCAGTGAAAAAAGAAACATTTTTTCACAGAAACAGAAAAATATTTTTCAGCTAGCTGTAATATAAATCTATCTCGGATTTATGTATATTTATTCCCTTGTATGTATCTGTGAAGCAAACTTGCAGCCAAACTGGCTTTGCTCATTCAGTGGCCCCTCCAATAGTCATCTTCCAACATGTCCCCCAATGTATCTTCCAGGAGGTAAAGATAGCCGTATCATTTTCCTTGAGAGGGTTGTGTGAAAAGGTGCCCCCTGCCCACCCCTCTGGTCTTCATCGTTGAGCCCCTGTTCTTCTATCCCCACCCCACCATTTGAGCCAGTTGTGTGACTGGCCTGCCCACAAACCACAAAGAGGGAACAGAGCTGTATATGCTTATGTTCCATGCCCTTCGGTTCCTTACACTCATGCCCTGTCCTGACACCAAGTGAGAGGACCTTCTACTATCCATGAAGAATGAGGAGCCTGAGTGGGCACCTACAGTCTGCCAGGAATGTTAGAAAACAGATCCTTCACAGAGCCTGCTGTGGTTCACCCCCTTCCCTGACATTTCCCCTTCTGTAGTGAGAGAGAAACCCCAATGCACACTGACATTGAGAGCACTAGGTTGCAGCCCCTTTTCAGGCTCCTCCATAACCTTTACCTTTGGTTCTAGCTGAACTTTCCCGCATGACTCCTGGTCCATGTACACACTATCTGTGGCCCCATACAGTTGTAAGACTGCCCCATCAACCTCATCTTGGCATTGGCCAAGTGGCTGTCCACCATATCAGGAGGAGGAAGCTCTACGATCGTGGGGCCTATTTCCACTCCTTCATGAAGTCACATCTCCAGGCAGAATTCCTCTGGGCCAACTGTGTCCATAGTGCATTCAAGGAGCAGTGTCCACTGTCTGGGGTTCTATGCACAGTGATCCCCTCTGAATCCCTTCATTTTATCCTGTGATCTTCACTCACATCCTGGGGTTTTTTTTCAATTAGAAAAAGTCAGATAGCTCTTCCTCTAGGCTGGGGAGAGAGGCTGTTATACATGGGGAGGCATGAGCACCACACCCTTCTCCAGCATTCAATAGATATACCTCCAACAGAACTGTGGTGACTCAGCCATGCAACAACTAAACTGCACTGACTTACTTTTGACTTAGTCTCCAGGTATGTAGCTGCAGCCTATCCTGGAGGAAAGCCTGCGTCAGTTGTTCCCCAGGCTCAGGTCTTTCCCAACCTTGCCAAAGCTGCAGATTAATATGTACAGCAGCACTACCCAAGCACAATCTCTCCCTGCTACTTTGCTGTGTAACAAACTCTCTGGACTCCCAGTCTGCTCTTCATACGGTTCCTGTTCCTGCCATCTTGCTTGAGCCTTGTTCCAGTATTCTCCTTGCCCTACTCTGACCTAGCTCCACTCCTATTACTGACCCATTCCAGCCTTGCCTCTGCTTCCTGACTCCTTCAGATACTGAACACCCAGTCTCAACCCCTAGGTATATCACATCTCATTTTTTTTCAGAGACTCTCTTCCCAGCTTAAACCTGTGCCCTGCACTCTACCTTGTCCAGTATACTATTTTTGGCTTGTTTGTAGGCTCTGATCCCAGTTCTGACCAGTTCAGTGCTACTCTTGTCCCAGATCCAACCTTTCATTCAGTCTCCACTTCTACATGAACCATAACACCTAAATACCAGGAGGTAATGCATGACAACATCTACAGTAAAGTATGTGCACATGTAATATTATAAGTGAACACTATTATAAATTTGACTCTTTGTGTCAGAAAGTCAGTTTTTCTCTAATCTAGTTTTCAAACTAGCTCTTTCTGTAGTTCTTCCTTCAAATATTGTAAATCAGATAGTAGTTTTCTCTTCCCAGGGTGGCAACATATTTTTCTCTTCTGCTTTGTTTCTCACTGTCAAGGCATCTTTTGAGGATTCTCTTTCTTTGCACTCCTTTTAAAGGCTCACATGAAATATTTACCAGGATCTGATTCTGTCTGGCATGAATATTTCATATGTCATTGGACCTGCTTTCCACAGTACCTCAAAAGGGCCCTAACATTTTGCTAAGTTTACTGGTATCAATAGACAACAATAAGCACTTCATCTGCTGGTTGTTAGAAGAACTAATATGTTTCCAGCACAAAGTAAATATTAAATGTTCTGGTCTTTTGGGGAGGCTTCTAGTTTTTCTAGAAACTCAAACTAGGAATCTAGGAAATATCCTAATATGTAAATAACAGGAATCGGAACCACCAACAGGTGGCTTAATCATCTTGTATTTCTGCCACAATTCCCAAACTTGCTAGCATTAGGTTAAAGTGTGCCACTAAATCATCAGTTTGGGAGAGGTAAGGCTGTGTATTAATAATGTTTATACCCATCTCTTCATGGGGGAGTGCATGAACATACTGCCCTACCTTGAATGCTAATAGAAATTAAATCAATCTAGTTTGAGACCCATAATCCCTCAATCTCATAACCATCAAAATCTGATACATCACACAATTGATTTATAGAGTCCCAGGCCAGAAGGACCACCCAGTTCTTTTATCTTGACCTTCTGCCTGCTTAAATCCACCAATACCATCCAGCACTCACCCACTAATCACAGCATCTGAAAAGAGGCCAAAGTATTACAGCCACAGGAGACTAGAATATTATGTGCCACACACAGAGAATAGGAAGGACAGAAGTGCATCAGTTCCTGAGGACCCATAGTGGCAGTGAAGTGAACTGAGATATACCCAGATGTTTTCTGATAAGTGACAAAAAAGGCAAAAATCTTGAAGATCACTCCCAATCTGATTTGGGGGAAACTAACTCCCAACCCCACACGTGGGCTTAGTTGTACCCTGAGCATGTCAACAAGAACCAGACAGACAAGCATTTGAAAGGGAGAAAAAGAGAGTACTTGATACCATGGCAAAGCACTAGCCCCCACAGTGTAGTGTCCCCTCCACAAAAGAAAACAAACAAAACCAAAAAACACAAGCTCCCTTCCCCCCACACCTATTCTCGGTGTGTGGCACATACACAGAATATATTAGCGGTGGGAGAAAAACAGCTTCCTGATCCCCGCATGTTGCCGGCAGAAGCCCTAGAACATGGGTTACACTAATTTAATATAAACTGGATGTGAGCGCAAAGGCTGCAGAGCCCTGCTCCCTACCATTACTATTGTAGAAAAATATTCATAAATGTATCGAGATTCCTTTTAAGATTAGTTGTTTGCTCCCAGAATTCAGTTTTAGCTTGTACAATAGACATAATAAGATTACATTGCAAAGTTGCTGACAGGTAAATTAGATCTGGGGCCAGCTGATGTAAATTGGGATAGCTCCATTGTCAGCTGTAGATCTGACCCAGTATCTTTAGTCATGCTCTTTGCAGACTTTTCCTTATGAGCAATTTCAGATATTTAACATTATCTCCAGAATTCTCCCTGTCAAATGGTTTTACATAAGCACTCCTGCTATTCCACGAGAGTTCTCAGTGAAAATGGCTCTTTTACTAACTTCCTAAATGGACAATCAATCCTTCATTCATTAGAGGCCAATGCCCTACTTCAGAGCAATAAGACTTCACCATTTCCTTTGTGGCCAGCTCCAAATGCTGCCCATCTCTTAAAGTATATCAGAAGTTGTTGTGAGCTCTCCTCCTTGAAATTTTGGTGGGGAGTGTGGACAAGAACCCACATCAGCTTTTTGCTGTGTACTGGGAATATCTATTTGGGGACTGCAACTGGAAATATCAGTTTGTGGACTGAAATTGGCAATAACTGCTGTGGATTTGGATCTTTCCCTATCTTCCTGCTCTGTGACTGGAGTTTCACATTGCAATAGTAACCAAAAAAAAAAAAAACCCTTTCAGAAAAGCATCTTGGCATATTTATTCTTTCTCATCAGCTTCTTCCATATCCAATTTAATTTTATTTTAGGAAATTTGAACTAGATATTTTAAGTGCATCCTTAAGCCAGAATTGAAGATCCTTCCACTTTAAACACCACCGTCAATGATAAGAAGAATCAGAATGTAGCTTGATAATTTTGTAGTAGAATAAAATAAGATTTGTTCCTCCTTCAGTTATATTAGTTCTGCAGTGTAGACAGTAATAAAAAAATGTGATTTAGTCAGTAAACTAAATGGATACAAGTTAGAAGATATAGAGGGAGTGGAAATGAGCAGTCAGGGGCCATTTTTTACAGAGTCATTTTCTTGACCACAACACTTTAAATACTTCCTTTTCCCAAGAAAATATGTGCTCTCTACATGAGAGACTATTTCTTTCTTTAATGAAAAAAATCACTACCATCCCCGTAGGCAATTTTAGTTCCATTTCTTTTAGTTGTTGTAGTCTTCAAAATCTAATCCTTGGATGTATCCTTCTCTTTCATACCTCCATCCTCCATTTCATTAATAGGCACATGGACATAGGAAAATATTCAAGACCATGGTACCTTGTTGAATACAACTGTGGTTATTAAAGCACGCATTAAAATGAACTCAGTGTACTCTATATTGGATAGGGTCTGGGACATTTCATCATATCCGCTTACTAAAGTATCACAAAGAGAGGATAATCAGTCACCAGCTACACTGAGTTGGCTGAGCCATTGATTGCTTCTGATTCTCAGGATGTCCCATTATATAGAATAAATGAAAATTGTTGGAGTACATTGGAAACTGCTGTTCATGAAGGTGCCCCTGTGGAACCTCCTGTATCTTCTCTCATCTTTACGGAAGGGCTGGAGTAATTTCTGCAATGTTTTCACTTACTGAAGGGCATTCTTCCTCTTCTATAGCCCTGAGTGTACTATTCAGCTTGCCTAATTCAGCTCATTGATCGCTTTGGGAAAAAGCAGAATGATACAGTAATCGGAATCTCTGCTACCTCCTGCTAACCTGGATGCATTCCTAAATAGCTCCCATTATGGACTTCAATCACATCTTTCATCCCAAGTGGTGAAAGGCTTGTCTCTTAACAGGTGGACACATCTGTTCTGCTCTGTCAGACTCGACATACACTGATTGTATTCTGAAATAATTACATCTTTTATTCCAAATATAGTGTAAATTTGTTCAGGATGAATGTATTCTTTTAAAAAATGGTTACCAAATTGTCATTTGTTGTATACCTCAATACATATTTATATATTGTGGATTATTATTTATTCATTGAATATGTAAGTTTTTATGGCTTAAAATTGCCTTTACATTTGACATTATTTTAAGAATTTTTGGGGCTTTTTCGGCTTTAATTTATGTAATAGCCACCAGAAAGAATAGATCATTTTGTTTAATTCAAAAATACTTTAAGAAGTTGATGAATACAATTAACAACTATGACAGCAAAAGAAATGGCAAGCAAATTCACCTAACATGCTGGAAGTTAAATCTCATGAACAAAACGTAAGAATAATATGAAACAGATACCTGATCTGTTGGACAGTGTTTAGCATATTGTAGATGCTAGACATAATGCAGATAAATATTAATTTATAATTAATACAATAGGCAAAACAGCTACGTTCCATACTATTTTTATCCTTTGTGTGTGTGTGTGTGTGTGTGTGTGTGTGTGTGTGTGTGTGTGTGTGTGTGTGTGTGCATAAGCAGGCAAATGCAAGCTAAATAGAAATAGTAGAAGAAAAAAAGAAGAAAAATGAGGGAGGGGAGAAGAAAAAAGGCATAAAAATGATAGAGAAGGAATACGTGGGGAAACATTCTTTCTTCTTTCCTTTCTTTTTATTATGGTTCATATGTATGTTCTTTAAACTTCAGATTTCTTTCCTTAGTGCATTAATTGTTTAGCAATTCCATCTCCCTCACAACCTATTTAATGGATCAAATTCAGTCTTTTTCTTTAGCTATCAAGAGGGGGAAATGAGGCCTGAGTTCTTAAATAGAGTACACCTTAACTTTTTCACTATATTAGTGTGCTTTATCAGACTGAGTCTGGTTCATTGGGTCAAGCCCAATCAAAGCCTTTCTTTAACTTTCAGTGGGTTTTGGACCAGGCCCAGGGTTGATTCGCATGTGTCCTTGACTTACCTGTTGCTGGGTCAGCCCATTAAGCAAAAGCCATTTTCAATCAGATTCTCGGTGACAGAGCTCTCTAAGTAATTAAACATTTTATTTTAGACATTGTAACTGTCTGACTGTACATTTACCTTCTGTACATTCCTAGTTTCCAGGAAGCATCTCATTATTAAATCCCAGTTTTAAGAAAGTAATTTATTTCACTGGGATCCTGACTCTTTTCTTGCAATAAAGGGACAGTCCCACTTCCAATTAAGAACTGGTGAACCTCTACGGATGGGCATGAATCCAAACATTAGCTGTGGGTTTGCAACGGCTTTAACATAATAAAAAAAATAGATTAGATCTATAGTGATTCTTCAATACCATCTGAGCCGGATTAGAATTTTATATCACTTTCTCCTGGACCTGCAAGCCGACCTCTACTTGTCCAAGATACTTGTCATTATGTTCACTGATATGGATGAGTCACTACAAAGAAAAGCAAATGAGAAAAAGCATCTTAGGGAAGTAACTGTAAAGACGGTTAAACAAGTATTTAGCTTACCTTTCTTAAAGTAAATAAGGCAAGCCTGGTATTTTGGTAACAATATACAAAAACCCTGATATAACAATATATCCTAATGAACATTTGTAAAAGGAATCCGCTGCATAGTTTGGTGACACAAAGATACTAGCTGCTGACCACAGACTGGCATTTTTATCTACCCAAAAAAAGCATTCCTGACCCATTTTTTTAAGATGACTTAAAATTAGAGTAGAGCCGATCCATTATATATGTGCTTTCATAGCTCATTCTATGACAATGAGCCATTGTTGTATTTGATTCATACCTTTTACTTCACTGAAATCTTAATAAACCTCAGACTGTATCATCAGACATTGTAGTAATTGAATAATTTTGGCATATTTGCAAAAAAAAAAACCCCAAAACAAATGAAAAACACCCAAAACCCACCATCACCACCACCACACTGCTTGAGAAACCAATGTAATGCTCCATCCTCCTATATCCTGATCATATTCAGGTATGTTAGCATGAATAGTATATAGGATCATTCATTGTTTGGAATTCAATCTCAGCATGATGGAGAATACTAGTTGTGACTCCATATCCAAAGCCTCACTGAGACATTCAGTTGAAGTTGGACCTAATCCCTTAACATTACAGTCACAATACAAGCAATATTTTCTCTCAGTTGAAAGAATTCAGATTGTATCTTTGTGAATATTTCAAGTAAATCCTCTCTATGTGTTTAAAATTGGAAGTATGTAAAATGACTCATTTAAAAACAAAATCGCTGTTTTTGTAGAGGCAGATCTTCTGCTGACATCAATTAATGTGGATGTAGTGTCCTCAGTATCCCCGTCACAGTGGTGTATACCTTGTGAATGAAGTAAGTCCAGGTCAGGATCCCCCATTTGCTCAGTTAAGAGGGTAGGGTGGCACCTGGGAACTATAAAAGACCAAAGAGAATCAGTGATTCAGAAGAGATCCAGTGAAAGTCAATCAGGAGAGTAGAGGATGTCTTGAGGGAAATGGTGGGAAGCTGTAGAGCACAGCAAGCTCTCTGCAGGTCCTCTCTGGCTAGAGGGAGGAATTATCTAGGGAAATGTATGTTTGGGACCTGGTAGAAAGCTGAAGGCAAAACATTAGCAAGAATTTGCTAGCAGATTTCCCGTCAAGGGTCAGCAGGCTAAAAGCAGGAGGCGCAATCAAGGGAGTTACCTGCTGGCTCTAAATTGGAAAGCCAGATCTGAGGGCCAGAGTGGGCTGATGGCAAGATAAAAGCAGAGGGGATTACATGCAGATTGTCCTTAAGCATATGCAGAATACGCAGTTGCATAGGGCATCACTACATTTGGGACACCAAGTGCTTAGGCAGCTGCATGATGCATTTGTGGGACCTGGGGTGCAGGGCAGGTGGCAGCTGGGAACTCACATAAAATGTGGCGGTGCTGCAGCACACCCCATTTCCCCTGCCTATGCTTTCTTGCCCTGCTTTTGCCCCCTTCAGTCTTCAGTGCAGCCCCCATCCCATGGATTGGTGATGCCTCTTTTTCCCTTTGCCTTCAACCTCCACACTGGGCACTATAAACCATAGTTATATGCTGATGGCTCTATGGTGGACCCAGGGGAACAGTAAGAGAGCCAGAGGGAGTGAGGGATGCTACCCTGGTAAAGATGACTTCTTAAAGGAGAGGGTTCCTGCTGTATATCAACTATAAATGGAGTTGTTTTGGAGAGCCAGGGCATAATGAGGGATGCCAGGATATGGTGAGGAATGCCAGGGCAATATGTTGCATGTACTATTTGGTCTATGCTGGGAAATTCTAGACTGTGGTTGTGAGATTTTTGTTATGATAGATGTGCCTGGGATTTTTATAATGAATCAACCCCACAACAGCCATTTGCACTAAAAGATTGAACTATTGGAAGGGACTTTGATAGGAGAAACTGACGCAGACATGCCTGTCATGCTGTTGAATGCCACCTTGTGACAGGCTGTGTGGGTGTTGCCCTATACCAGTCCCCTCTAATTTGAAACCCTCTAATTTAATAATGTGAAAAAACTACTTCCTGCATATTGACGGCTAACTGATCTCATCTCATTTTCATAGATAGAATGTGAAGTTGAACACTCATTTGTTGGTCCTCCTCTAGATTCCTTAGATCCACTAGAAACTATTTTTCCTCTCTCCGCCATTTGTTATTCTAGAAAAGTGACCAGTAGGACCACTGTGCTTTTAAATTCCCAGGAAAGATCATCAGGGTGGTGGGAACCCTCCATTCCTAACAGCTGTTCCTAAATCTTTCTTCCCACTGCTGCTTCTTTAAAGCATTTGATCTTATTATGGAGCTTGATACTGTCTGGGATGCACCAACAAATAGGGAATTATAAATAGGTATCTTGATTCTGTGAATAACTTTGAGAAGCTAGTGGGAAGAAAGCTAAAAGAAGAGCAGTAAAAATAAGGAGACTTTGACTTGAAAGCAGAGAGAGTTACCTGATTCACCAGTTCACTATTCCAGTTTTAGCCTTGTGTAGCTCCATTGATTTCAGTGGAACTGAACTGACACAGTGGGAAATCAGGCTAATGGTATGTGAGGCTTGGCTGAGTAAGAATTAAAGAAGGTGCATATATGAAAGATATAATGAGAGGTAAGGATCAGTTAGCATGAGGAAAGGAGATGGAATTAATCTGAGCAAAGGACAACTGAGGATGAATATATAGAAAACATTCTCGCAAGGGAAATGGTGGCAGCCAGATCATTTGAGACATCAACAATCCTTTTTTTCTTGGAAGATGACCATTTAAACTGAGTGCCCAGCTTTGAACCACTTGGAGTGATTTTAGAGATGCCAAGCACCCACAACTTGTATTCACTTGAACAGGACTTAGGCCTGATTCTCTTGACTACAACATCGTTGCTCCTTTTGGTAATCTGGAAAAATCATGAGAAAATATTTGGTAAACCAGTGGTTGCCAACCTTTCCCATATCAGGACCCTATTTCCTGAGGCAGAATCCTCAGAAGTCCCTCTTTTTATCATTTTTTAATCTAGCGGAATGTTAGCAATTTTAGAAGGGCAGGGTGGCCATGACTTCCTGACACTTGTACATGGCCTCCGGGTTGATAACCTATGTTTCAGCAAGCTGGCTAGAGGCTAGACTTAATCGGTCTGCTGTGTCTTTTTGAATCTCCACTTTCTCTGAATCTATTATGTTATTTGCTAATTTAATTTGTTGTGATTAATATATTGTTGAAATGTTTCCTGCCGCTTCAGTCTGTAGGAGAATTTAGTTATAATGATGGCTAAACTCAACAGCAAATTTTAACAACAGGAATTATAGCGCTATTATGCAGAAATGTCTGGTGAATTATACAATTGTATCTACCACAATATAAATCTCAAAGATATTAAACCTCTTTTTGTTTCTTTGAAGCTGCTAGCCTGGGTGCCAGCCAAAATGTAAAATCAGTTCACAAAGGCAATTTACAATTATTTTTCTTTATCTTGTGGGCTTTTCAGAAGCCTGTTAGCTGAAGCTTTGAGTCTGTATTAGTTCTGTTGATAGAAGAATCTTTATTTACTTACTCAGACTGTGTTCGTCCTGCAACAGTATCCCAAATAGAATTCAATTTTTTAGAAGATGCTTACTACCAAGCAAACATTCTATAATGACTTATGAATGCATAAAACCGTCAGGTTCACAAGTCTGAGAACATTTACAAAATGAGCACATGAAATAGTAAATGCTCATTAGACACTGGAAGGCATACACAAAGTTTTGTTTCTCTAGCAAAGTTTCCATAGAAATGCTTACTGCTGCAGAAAAGTGAAGGAGTACAGCAGTTTACAGCTGTAATTTGAGCATGCTGCAGATATTCCATAAGGTTCTAAATGCTTTGCCAGGTGAGTAACATAATGATAGGCAAGCCTCAAATCTTGAAAGGTTTGGCTTAGATGAGACCCTCCCTGCCAAAAGAAAAGCCTCGGGTGCTTGCTGAAAGATCAGCTGATTCTTTTCAGGTCTTCTCATACCAACTCTTTGGGTATGTCTAGACTACATGCCTCTGACAACAGAGGCATGTAGATTAGGCTACCTGGCATAGGAAAATGAAGCGGCGATTTAAATAATGGCCGCTTCATTTAAATTTAAATGGCTGCCGCACCATGCTGATCAGCTGTTTGTCGGCTCAGCACGCTAGTCTGGACGCTCCGCGGTCCACATCAAAGTCATTTGTCAACCTCCCCAGTATGCCTCGTGTGATGAGGTTTACCGGGGAGGTCGACAAATGCCTTTGATGTGGACCACGGAGCATCCAGACTAGTGCGCTGAGCCAACAAACAGCTGATCAGCACAGCGCGGCAGCTATTTAAATTTAAATGAAGCGGCCTTTATTTAAATCGCCGCTTCATTTTCCTATGCCCAGTAAACAAATCTACATGGCTCCGTCGATGGAGCCATGTAGTGTAGACATACCCTTAATGTCAACCACCTCTTCCTCTCCACTTCCTGGAATATGAACCATTTTCTTACCAGGCTAGTCACCGCAATCTGGACTCACTGGCTGCTGTGGACTGTCTCTCCTTTCTTCTTTACCCAAGTTTCTCAACCATTGCTTTGTTTCACTTACACCTCTAGCGTGTCTTTTACCTTCTCAGACATTCCCTCCCATGATCTTCAGCAGGGCCCCAGGATTTAAAAAATTCACTCTTTGGAGTTTCCTCTGGCCATCATCACCCCAGAGCATGTTGGGGGTATTTGAAACCATGGAAATCCTAAAAAAAAAAACCTGACCTAGGTGCAACAGAGATGATCAGACCTGTTGAAAACCTAACTCTGCCTCATGTGCTTACACCAACTTGGTGGCGAAATCTCAGCTCATTGCTTTTAGCCTTCTCTCTGGATCTTGCAAGACAACTTGAACTCTGAACTAGTAGGGAAATTTCAGAGCACATCAATTTAAACTGGATACCAATGAGTCTACTTCTGCAGCCCGCATCTATTGCAGAGACAACTGTGTTCTCCCTACCTGACAAGGTTTTCCTTGGTAAGATGTCTCTAAACATCAAATTCTGAACTAAACCTTATTCTTCCTAATTCCAACCAGGACTTATGATCTTAGTTCTAAACAAGTAGAATTATGTACAACCAATTCCAGACCACGCATCATAATCTTAAGTCTACCCTGCTAGGAACGCCAGACTTACATCCCTGCATTTAACTATACTTCTGCACACAAACTTTATATCATACTCCCAATCTAACCTGCTCTTACACTAAACATCCACAACTACTAAAATATGTCTACATTGCAATTAAACTCCCTTAGCGGGCTCATGTCAGCTGTCTCAGAATGACAGGGCTCAGGTTACAAACTGTTTAATTGCAGTGTAGACATTCAGCTCACACTGGAGCATGGGTTTGGACTCCATGAAAGAAAGTCCCAGCGCTCAGGCTCTTGGCTGAGCCCAGATGCTGACATGGGCCAGCCACAGGTTTTTAATTGTGGTAGAGACATACTCTTAGGCTACATCTACACTACCAGTTTTTTTGGCAGAAAATATGCTAATGAGATTGTGACTTATGCTAATGAGTCCCTCATTAGGATATTTTCTGCCGAAAAAACTGTCAGTGTAGATGAAGCCTTAATGTTAGGAAAAAGGATGTATAGAATGGTAAAAATGGGGTAACGTTGTGATAATGATATCTGTTTTGTGGTTTGTTTTAGTTGTGGTAATGGAAAAGTGTATGCACAATGAAGGTTTTTGTGTACAAATAAGGTTGAAACTCAGACTCTATGGCTGTGTCTAGACTGGCAAGATTTTGCACAAAAACTTGCCAGCTGTCTACACTGGCCGCTTGAATTTGTGTAAGAGCACTGACTTTGTAATGTACAAAATCAGTGCTTCTTGCGCAAATACAATGACGCTCCCACTCGGGCAAAAGTCCTCTTGAGCAAATGCTTTTGCGCAAGAGGGCCAGTGTAGACAACCCAGAACCGTTTTGTGCAAAAAAGCCCTGATGACTAAAATGGCAATCGGGGCTTTCTTGCACAAAACCACATCTAGATTGGCACGGATGCTTTTGCGCAAAAGCGCTTTTTGCGCAAAAGCATCCCTGCCAATCTAGACGCTCTTCTCCGCAAATACTTTTAACAGAAAAACTTTTCCATTAAAAGCATTTGCGGAAAATCATGCAGACGCAGCCTATCAGTTCTGATTCCAAAGAAGAAACTCGTGAATTCAACTCATAGGCAGAAAGTTGCTGGATTACTCAGATATTCAAAATATTAGTCATTTGCCAGCATTGAATAAATATAAACTAGTCTAGACTTGAGCTGAGCAAATATTTTTGTACATTTTTTCCACAAAAAAATTGTTTTGAAGATTCAGGTCAATTTTTGGCAAATTGATTCAGTTGGGAAAAAATAGAAATATCAAAACAGCTTGTGTGTTCCTTTTCGAAACAAAACTTTTTTACTTTTCATTTTGGCAATTACCTCAATTTTACTTTTTAAACAACACTGTCAAGCATTTTTTTTAAAAAACTCTTGAATACCAATATTTAAAAAGGGTTCTAGAGGCGATCCGGGCAATTACAGACCGGTA
>CM057848.1:48226447-48242887 GCA_030068395.1 Apalone spinifera | reverse complement strand
CTAATTTGCATCCCTTTTACGGAAAAGGGATGCAGTCTAGACACAGCCAATAAGAATAACAACACATCATTATCCCTGGACCCAAAACTTAAACTTCAAAATCACCACAATGTACACACTGGGATGATGCAAATAAGGTCTATTCTATTCTGCCTCTTTTTCTGGTTCACCAATATGTGGCAGCAGAGAACTCCTGCACTCTAGAACTGCAAACCACATTCTTACACATAGTCATTCAGATCTGGGGAACGTGGTCCAAAACATCTGCATTAGCAGCATCACAAGGGAATGGAAAGTGACCCTTTGCAGATATACCCTAGCTTTGGGATGGGGGATTTCCAGCCCCATAGGAACATAAGAATGGCCATATTGGGTGAGACCAAAGGTTCAGCTAGCTCAGTATCCTGTCTTCCAACAGTAGCCAATGCCAGATGCCAGAGAGAATGAATAGAACTGGTAATTATCAAGTGATCATCCCTGCCACCCATTTCTAGCCCTGACAACCAGAGGCTAGGGACACCATCCCCAGCCATCCAGGCTAATCGCCATTGATGGTCCTATCCTCCATGAAGTTATCTAGCTCTTTTTTGAAGCCCCACTCTATCTTTTACCTTTGGCACTGGAATGTAGTGGAGGAAAAGCAGAGAGGAGGACATGGGAAGAGTACTGCTGCATTCTAATGATCACCTGCCAATATGCCAGAGACTACTGCTAGCCAACATAAATTAGGACTGTGCTGAGACAACTGATTCTCAGAAGTCCTTGGTTAATCAGGGAGGTTAAAAAGATAGCATACACACAGCCACCTTTATTACTCCCTTTGGGGTCCCGTGCTGAATACAGCTAGGCTAGACCTAGCACCAGAGAAAGTAAATGCAAAATGCTAACAATCAGAATGTGAGCATGTTATATTTGCTTTGTCTGGTTTTAAGTCACTGTCCAAGATGAGCTTGACAGGCAGTGTATAAGTATGATATTTTCAATACATCCTTGCTTCCCAGCATGGAATTTTCCAATGATTCTAGCTTCAATAGAAGCTACTCACTGACTGAATGGAAATAGTTTTGTCCTCCATGTCCTCCTCTACTGTCACCAAACAAGGAGGCACCAGCCAGTACTCCTGTGTAGTGTTAATTCATCGTGCAGATAAATCTTAATCATTTTTATTCTGTCATTACATTATTATTTCCTGTAGTGTTTAAGTACTGAGTGTATCAGGTCATCAGCTGTGGAGGCTTTTGTCAAACAGTTAGCTTAAATTAGCTAATATTAAAGGTTCGGCACCAGCATTGAAGAACATCAGTGCAGTGATTCTACTTGGACTTCATACATAGATTTTGAGTCTTTATGAAGTTTTCTCTGGGCACATGTACAGATGGATATTAGAAGTCAGCAAATTATTTTGCATATACATCAAAACATGGAAGTATACATTTGCTTGAAAGTAATTTTATTCCCTGTGCTCCATTAATTCATCCTTCACCCTTCCCGGAAGACATTTAAATACAACTTTTAAAAATCCTGGAATAAGGCAGTTCTAACCATCCAACTTAATTTTTATTTTATCATTCCAAATTGTTTCTCACCAGCTAGTGGTCACATAACATAATATCCATGCATCTGTGGTTGTGGTAGGACTGATGATTCACATCACTTGGTCATTTTCACCTTCCTGTGTGCTGCACTCCAGAAGTGATTAACACCCCACTGAGACACCATGGTATCCGATGGTATGTGCTAGGGAAAGTAAGTTTTCATTTTAGACAGAGTGCTATAGTATCGCTGCCAGAAAAGGAGGCTAAGGTTTCATAGATTCCAAGGCCAGAAGAAACTAGATTATGATAAACTAGAAACTAGATTATGATAATCTAGTCTAATCTCCTGTAACATGGTGATAGTAGGTGGGGCTTCTGCAAAAAAAAATTAGAACATTTTTTAGAAAAACATCCTATGTTTATTTAAAAATACTCAGGGGTAGAGAATGCATCGTGTCATTTGGTAAATTGTCCCAATAGTTAATTACGCTCACTGTCAAAAATGTCCACCTTATCACAGGTCTGAATGTATCCAGCTTTTACATCTAGCTAGCAGATCATGTTATACTTTTCTCTGCTAGACTGAAGAATCCATTGTTAAATATTTATTTCTCCATATAGATACTTACAGACTGTAATCAAGTTAAACTGTTAACCTTTGCTTTGTTAATAGATTGACCTCCTTGAGTCTATTACTATAGGACATATTCTCCAGTTCTTTAATCCTTCTCATGGCTCTTCTCTGAACCCACTCCAGTTTCTCAACAACTTTCTTGGATTGTGGACACCAGAACTAGACAGTGTTCCAGCAGTGGTTGCACCATTTCCAGATACAAAGGTAAAATAACCTCTCTATTCCCACTCAAGATTCCCCTCTTTATGCATCCCAGGATTCTGTAAGCTCTTTTGGCCACAGATTCATAGTAGGAGCTCATGTTCAGATTCCTGCTGCTCCCCTTGTCTGGAAATGGTGAATTGGAGCCAATGGGAGCTGTGAGACTCCATGGTTACAGAGCCTTTAGATAAACAAAGCAGAGCAGCCCATTAGCAGCTTTAACCCATATCAGTCATTCCTTTTTTTCCCCTAAGGATAAAAGTCAGGCTGAGAGGGCTATAATTACTTGGGTCATTCTATTTACCCCTTTCAAAAATTGGCACTTTATAGCTTTCTTCCAGACTTTCAGAGAAAACTTCCACAGACCTCCAACTCTTACTGAAAATCAAACATTAATGAACCAGACAGCTCCTCAGACAACCCTTTTAAAACTCTTGGATCCAAGTTATCTGGATCTGCTGATTTTAAAAACATCTAACACTAGAAGCTTCTGTTTAACAGCCTCCAGTGACACTAATACAATGGAAAGAGTATTGTCATCTCCATCCAGAGGAACTATATTATCTTGTTATCCACCAAATACAGAACACATTTACTGAACACCTCTGCCCTTTCTGCATTATTATTGATAATTCTGCCAATTCCATCTGAATAATGGACTAATATCACTTTCAGGATTCTTTCTGTTCCTAATACATTATTTTAATTTTTTCTTATTTTTCTGCCATAGACTTCCCTTATCGATTTTCTACAATTCTTAACTGCTTATGTATATTCATTATTATCAACTTCTTCCTTCTTCCATTTGTTATACAAGGTCATCTCAGCCCGTGCAAGCCCTGTTCATGAAAATGGTCCATATCTGACTGGCTCTGTCCAGTTTCTGAGCTGCACCTGACAGCTTCAAAATCCCTACAGGAGCAGATGCTGCATATGCCTCATACTACTGTGACATCCTCCCACTCCGACTTCTAGTGCCCAAGTTTCTGCCAGCAGATGATGATGAACCTCATGGTACAACTGAGACCAATATCAGTTCTTGTGAGTAACTATCAAGCTCCAGAATATCATTGAGTGATTTTTTTTTATATAACAAGAGGAAATGAAACAGCAAATGCTTCACTGGCTCTAATTCTTCCTTGCTTTGCACCTTGGCCATGATTTTATAGCCTTCTATCATATCTCCTCTTAGTCACCTCTTTTCCAAGCTGAAAAGTCACAGTCTGATAAATCTCTCCTAATATGGCAACTGTTACATAACCCTAATCATTTTGGTTGCCCTTTTCTGAACCTTTTCCAGTTCCAATATATCTTTTTGACATGGGGAGACCAGAACTGCACACAGTTATTTAAGGCATGGATGTGTACAGTGGCATGATGATATTTTCTGCCTTATTATCTATCCTTTTCCTAATGATTCCCAACATTGTGTTAACAGCTGCTGCACATTGAGTGGATATTTTTAGAGAACTACTCACAATAATGGCGAGACCTCTTTCTTGAGTGGTAACAGCTAATTTAGATCCCATCATTTTATATGTATAGTTGGGATTATATTTTCCAATGGGCATTACTCTACATTTATCAACATTGAATTTCAGCTGCCATTTTGTTGCCTAGTCATCCAGCTCTGTGACATCCCTTTGTAAGTCTGCTTGGGACGTAACTGTCTTGAGTGATTTGTATAGTCAACACATTTTGCCACCTTTCTCTTTACTCTTTTTTCCAAATAAAAGATTTTATCTCTTGTGTCATCCAATGATCATACATTCGATGAGGCAGGCCCAAGAACATAGCACTTTCTTGCCTGTAAAATCAACCTTAGTCCATCTCTTCCAATGAAAAACAGCTTAACATTTTATTTCAAGGATATCTGAGAGGCTCAATTTAACACCCATTGAAATCAATGGGCATTAGACAGAGACTTTATAATTTCCAATCACTCCATATTTGTTAATCCTTCTAGTATTGACTCTTTGTTTAGTTTTACTTATTTGGTATTTATGAGATTGGGTTTATTATTCTTTTATAGCATTTTTCTTTACTTATGTTGCACAATATGCCATACACCTTACTTCATTTCACTCTATCAATGAACACTTTTCATGTATTGCATGCTTGCAGATATATAGCATTGTGCAACTTACAGGAAGTATCTTGTCTGCAGTCTACTAGTAGACATTGGTCAGTTCAAAAATCACATTTCACAACAACACAGAAAACCTAATGGTCACAGAGACGCCTTCCTGCATTGTTAACAATGCCAGTACTGCTGGGGTATTAATCTGAAATAGTATTCTCTCTTATCATTCCTTCTATTATATTCTTGTACTATTTTCACGTTCATGTGTACAGCCTGAATGTAGCACAAGAATGATGCAAACTCATTTTAAAGCAATAGCATGAGATTACCAGCACAATTATTTTCAACTAGGTATAAGAATATCCCTTTCTTGCTATTAATAATTGGTTTTAAAACATCCAGTCTTGGTATCACTTCATCCCTCTCACATATGTGAAATTAGTAGCACTAATCTATTCTTCTGCAATAGCAGATAGTGTGTGTAAAAATAAAATAATACTATCTCTAACACCTTCCATTTTAGAATCAAAATGCTAAGATAGATTTTTCACATTGCTCCTTAGACACATTACTCTAGAAAAGCAAGTTTATCAGTCCAGCAGGCAATTTTTTTGTTGTTGTTCCTTTATTTGCTTTTCATTCAGCGCAAGATATTTCTTCCCCTCGCCTTCAGAAATAGTAAACATGGAAACTGAGGGATAGAGGGGAAACAGCCATTTTCTCTTTTCTAAAGAATGCATTAAAAGATTAGCTGTACACAAGAGGAAAGCAAAATGCTATCAAATGATTTTGTGTCCTGGACTTAAACATCCCATGGATTAATGCAAGTTTACACTATTAGATTGGCTTGCTTTTCTTTTTGAGAACACAGCTAACTAGTATTCGAATAAACTAGAACTGCAATTTTGTGCCTCCCATATTTTGAGATTCTGAACCTAACAAAGGTTTCCTATGAATTCTAGTCCTTTTCCCCTTCAAATGAATTGCACTAAAAGGGAAAGATGCAAGCAACAGCCTTCTCCATTAAAACACTGTTCTTCCTGTGATAGGAGTAGGTTGCCACCTACTGGTCTCTGGCCTTTACATAAAGCCAGGAAAAAGATATTTTGGACTAAATTTCTATGGTTTCCTGACATTTCCTCTCATAACAGAAAATGGTGTATTTTAGTCTCTCTGTTCATGAAAGGCACTTTGTAGAATACTCATTTAATAGCAGAAAGAATTAAAAGCACAGTGTGAAGGCACCAAAGCACATCACTTGTCTCTGGTTCCAGCCAGTGAGTCAATAAAGTTCTCTCTATTTCATGGGCATTTCGTAACCTCCATAAAATGAGTTGGTGGTCTCAGTACTTTCCCAGCTTTAAGGACAAATCTGAGCCACAATGGCTGAGAAATGCTGGGAATTTGGCAGTTACTGTCTATACCATACTTGCTTTGTTGATAATTATTCATAGCACTTGTGAATGGAGAGGGTTTATCAGTAAAAGGTGGCAGAGAGGAGAGGGACCAGGGCTATGTGCACAACCAAAAGCTGCAGTCAAGACACCAAGGGCACATCTAGACTACATGGCTCCATCGACGGAGCCATGTAGATTTGTTTACTCGGCTTCATTTAAATTAAAACGGCTGCCGCGCTGTGCCAATCAGCTGTTTGGTGGCACAGCGCTGTAGTCTGGACACTCCGCGGTTGACATCAAAGGCATTTGTCGACCTCCCTGGTAAACCTCATCCCACGAGGCATGTAGTCTAGACACAACTCCAGTGCATGAAGGTCTTCCACCAGTACAGCTACTTTATCTCCTCAGTGCACCAATGATTTGATGTGTCAGTGTCTTAGTGCAGACACACTCAGCTCTTAGGGTGTTGCTGCCTGATGTGTTGAAGAGCCAGAGACAGCAGTGTATCTGTGCCAAAGTCCTGATGCTTGAAGGGCACACCACTGCATTGGTGCTTGGTAGGATGGGAAGCTGGTGTAGCAGTATCGGGGATCTGTTCATTTGCTGAAGCCTTGGTGCAGAGTAACACCAGATCTCATGTGCTTTGCCCCCTACCTCTATCTCTCCCACATTGCTAGTGGCCACCAGCTCCTGGAGTAGGGACATAGGCACTGACTTCTCATCTTGCTGGAGGGTGCTCAACCCCTCCTCCCTTTTGCTCCCCCCCCCTCCACTTCAGGCTCTGTCCCCACTCCACCCCTTCCCCCAAGCTCCTGCCACCCCCTTACTTCTTTTCTCCCCTGCTCCACCCCACCCTGCCTCTTCCCTGCTTCCTCCCCTGAATGCACTCCATCCTAGTACTTCCCTGTCACTCCCAGAGCTTGAACACCATAAATCAGCCATTTGCAGTGCTCTGGAAGTGCTAGGAGGGACGTGAAGGAGTTGATAAGTGCAGGGCCACCGGTGGGCGAGAGGTGCTTGGGAAGGAGGAGAGCCACACTGCTGAGTGCTCCAGGCCCAGAGCACCTGCAGAGTTGATGCCTATGCATGGAGAGACTTAAAGAAGGCTTTGAGGTGGATTCAATGGTCACTAGAGAATGTGAGGAGAAGGGGAAGGGAGGGGCATAAAGACAACACTGGATGGATGGTGGGAGTGAAACAGCAGGGCCTACAGCCACCATGCGCAAGGTGTGGGGCAGAACCTCATGTGTCAGGGGTGGGGCTGAGGTCACCCAGTCCTTAGCACTACCCAGAGTGCAGCACTGGCCCTCCCTCCCCCCGTTCCCTGTGCCTCCAGTTCTCAGAGCTGTGTGGAGCGATGGAGCAGCACTCCCATGGCAATTCAAAGGGTCCTATGGCTCCAGCTATCACAGTGGCAGTGGCCAGGAGATCCAGGCCCCTTTGAAATGCTAATGTGCATTTGCCCTCCTTGCCTGCCTTCCCCATCCCTGACCCCCATTGGCGGGTCTGGAGAGAAAGTGTTCTGGTTGGAAGAGACATCATTATGGAAGTGTATATGTGAATGTCCTAGGGCAGATGAAGCTCACCATCTCTGGCTTAAAAGGATCCCCCAGCAATGGTGCTTTGACTGGTCAGCACATTGTCGAGCAGCAATGCATCAACACAGAAAGAAAAACACTTGTTCCTCAGTGCAGTATCTCCCCATTCCTGCGTGAGAGCCCACTTCTGTGTGCTCTGCTATTGAGCCTGCCATCCTGGGTACCCAGGGCTCTGTGAAAAATGGAACAGGTGTGTCAAAGAGGCAGACTAGCAGAGCTAAGAAACTAGGAGCAAGCCCTTCACTATTCTGTTAGGCTATCCCAAGTCTGAAGCCTGTAGTGTTCTTAGATAGAAAAATACACCAAAAGGAGAGCAAAATCTCTAATAGGGAGCATTTAAAATGCTGTTTGCAAAAGTCTGGGAATATTTACTTTAAAAACGGCCTGGAAAATTCAGTCAATGTTGACAGAATTATCATCCCAAATTTTTAGTCATTAAAGTGCTACACTGAAGAGCTTTAATCCTTTTTTAAAGTATAAATCTCTATCTCATAATATATTGTTGAACAATATATTCCTAGTGCTGCAGTGCACTGAATTCATGTTTGCAGTCATTTTTCTATAACTCTTCTATCTCTTTCCTAATCAGTATGCTAGATGACTGCTTTATTTAGTATGTATTCCTTAGACTGGTTCTTTCCTCCCAGCTGAATTGTTTAACATTTCTCTACAATGAACTGCATTTGCTATCTGGTAGTTCACTTACCTAAATGATCCAGAATCTTCTTGGATTTTCTCTTTTACTATTTTATATTTTTAAGAAAAAATACACAGCACAAGTCAAGAATAAGTATCACAAAATCATAAACAAAAAATGGTTCCCATCTCAGATCCTAACTACACTTCTATGTGGGAAAAGATTACCCTGATTATTTCTCTATTAAGTAATAAAATCTACACTTGTAACAAATGTGATATGTAATAGTTCCAAAGACAAAGTCTGAAATAATTTAGTCAGCCACAAATTAAAGCAGGTGGATGTGAATGCATTGGTTTTGTAAGCATGCACTTAAAGTCTATAAATAAGTATAGCAGGTCACAAAGGACTTATCTACATGCAAATGATTTATAGTTTCAAGCCTTGCAAGAACAGTGTAGAATTGATATTAAAATGTATGTTCAACCCAAACTCATAATACACTAAAATACTTTGATAAATAAGTGCAGAAATGATTACTCCAAATGCCTGCCCTATGCTTTTCCCATATAATGGACTATTACATTTGAAAATTTGTAAATAACTCTTCAGAGACATTTCATCCTAGTGAATCACAATATAAATTGCCCTCTGTCATTTGACTAGCATGAGATTCTATTAACCCAACTAATACACTGCTCCCCTATCTGACATTCATTTGCAACATTCCAACCTTGTTCCCAGTATCCTCTCACAGTTTGTCACAATGAAGAAGCTATCTCTTACTCAGAACTTACTAACTAGCAGAAACAGAGAAATAATCCTTCAGTCTCCCAACAATGAAACAGTAATTTATACTGTGAAGTATTTATGGTTCCGCCCACCGCAGACAGGATGCAAGGACAGACTTTCAAATTGCTATGGGTGTGTCGACACTTGGAGCTGAGGGTGTGAGTCCCAGCTCAAGGACACATATGTGCACTAGCTCTCAGAGAGAATGCATTTGTGGCAGCACAAGCAGTGGGACAGGCTAGCCATGACCAAGTAGATGGTGAGCGTCTCTGACAGGCACGTACATGCTGCTGCTAGTCCATCCTGCAGCCCATGCTACGTTTCATGAGAGCAAATGCACATATGTCTTCTTGAGCTGAGAATCATATTCCCAGCTTGTATGTACCCTACATGCAAAGTTTGTCTGTCTGTGTTGTTTATTCAGAGTGGAATTCATGCTTTGCAGAGTATAACCACACAGCTATTAAAGTCACACCAAAAACTTTGACAGAAGTGTCACATAGAGGACCAGCATAAGGTTTTTCTTCTCCATCAAGGAGGCCTGCAGAGAAGGGTGCCATTTCAGATTTTGGTAGGGGGAGGCTACCCCATTCCAGAGGCTACTTAGGCATCTGAAAATTCCTGGGGGGTTTTGTACGTGACAACTTACTGCATGTTTACAGTGGGGAGTTATTCCGAAATAACTCCCCTTATTTTAAAATAACAAGGCGGGCATCCACACTACCAAGCCTGTTATTTCAAAATAATGGGCTTGTTGTTTCAAAATAATAACTTCTGTGAAGAGGAATAAGCTTATTTCAAAATAGTTATTTTGGAAGTTATTTCAAAATAATTTATTTCAGAATAACCTGATAGTGTGGACACATAGCCTTAGAAATTAACTGACAGGAAGAGCTACTAATTTTTATATAAAGAACAAATATAATAAATATCAATTAAATCCATATTTTCAGTTTATTTGTAAATTTAGAAAAATCAACAGCAAGATATTTCCAGTCCCAAATCTAGAGGTGTCAGTTTTGGAGCATTAACACAACTTTGATACTTTGTACACTATCTTTAGAAGAAATAAATAAAATATGCTTAAAATATGCTTAGCCTTGCAATTATTTTTAAATGTCTTATGGTTCCAAATTATGAAGAGGAGAATGATAGTGTTAATTTCTTCAATGAATGTTTTAAAAGTAAATAAATTACTGAAAAAACAAATGACATTCCAGATTGGAAGGAGGCTCCTATTGTGTTGTTCTAAGGATGTGAGAGTATAAACATCAACCTCCATGACATCCACTGAAGATACTCAATTTTGTGAGACTCTGCTACCCTAAGAAATATAAAAGAGTAAATAAACAGGCACCAAGACTACTTACTACAGTAATTGGAAGAGAAGGACATACAGCACAGCAGACACACAGCTATAAAATGGTTGATGGCTTACTGCAGCATTTGTTTACATCTGCACATGTAAAAAAATAGCAGCTCCTTAGAAGGTGTTCTGGGGAAATCATTTAAAAGCACAATTGCCACATTTGCTTGTAACAGATTGTATGGCCCTGTCTGATAACCTGACCCAAATCTAATTGTCTAAAGGAAAACTCTCATAGATAAGTTGGATTAAATGGAAGAATAGATGGCCATCATGGAGTATTACCATTCCTCCCCCCAAAAAATTGAAAAGCTGGAAAAAATGGGAAAGTTTTAATTTAAGCAATGTTTGTGGTGTGACAGCTCATATTTGCTTCTTGATAGCAGAGAAAGATCCAAGGGGGGTCATTCTTTAGCTCTGCTGCTCTTGCAGTGAAGCACTGGAATATCCAAAACTGAGCTAACTTGAATATTCAGAAGACAGCAGCCCGCTCCCCTCCCTTCCCCTGCATAAACAGCCCCATGTCTACTGGTGTCACAAGAGGCTTGCTTCTCCCAGCTTTTGTAACATACCATCCTGTAAGGATGAGGGTAGATCAAGATGAAATATGCAGCAGTCACCTTCTGAGATTCCTTCCACACTCACTTCTCCCTGAGACTGTTTGTCTCCATGAATTTTTTAAAGGGCTACAGAAGCTTCCAGCCCTGCTATTGGATCTGCCAGACATATCTCTGCACTCCTATTGGTACAAAAAAGAATAGACAGCCCAGAGGGGAAAGGGAGGGAAGAGTGAACTACTTTCTCAATCAGTAAAAACAAACAGGGGTCCTGTGGCACCTTTAACAGATTTATTTGGGCATAAATTTTCATGGGTAAAAAACACTTTGTTTTTACCCACGAAAGCTTATGCCCAAATAAATGTTAGTCTTTAAGGTGCCATAGGGCTCCTCATCATTATTTGCAGCTACAGACTAACACAGCTACCCGTCTGAGACATTTCAAAGAGCACGTCTGCGGGCATAGGTAGCTTTTGGCTGGCTAGTGAGGGGAGAGGATTATGCCAAGAGAGGCAAGCAAGCACCATGACTGCTCATCTTTGTGTTTTGCATTTGCTGCTGCAGCTCTGTGCTTGTCAAGATGGAACCAGTATCTCAGAAGTTCTGATTTTAACCCAGCTGCTCCTGATTTTAGCCAGGAGGCAAGCAGCACTTTCCAAGGGTTGGGTCTTTTGTTGTGCTTGATAAGCCTGCCTTCCTTTCACTCTAGTGAGCAAAAGGGAGGGGAGAGGAGTAAACAAAGAAAGCTGCCTGCATTGCTCTCACTCCTGGCTAGGAGTCTTGCTATGATAGGAAATTTAGAGAGGAGACTAAATGGCATCCTTGCCTGGAGAGCATCTTTATGGTTCAGTTCCTTCCTGACCTCCACTCTGCAAGAGCAACCAGTTCTCTGAAACCTGTTGCCTCCTTTTCATTCCTTCCACATGACAGAGGATCTTCCCTACAGGCCTGACACCTCAGACAGGTCTTGCAGTATGGAGCCAACTACAACTGTTTCTATTAACATCTGTCTTCCCTGACTCTGTGTGGGATTTGTATGCCTCATTACAGGAGTCTATCCTGCCTTCCTAGAGCTCCCAGATGTGCAGGATTAATGACCAATGCTATGCCCCTTAATATAATGCAGTGCACACACCTCCACCATGTCTGCCTAGCTCTTTGACAAGTGTCAAAGGTAAGGACACTAGTCCCATATAGTTCTTGTGATCACAGCAGTTATAGCTAATCCTTGCACAGGAATACAAAAGGTAAGGAAGACTTTCTACTCTACATACCACTTCAGCAGCTGAGAACAATTTGCTCAGAGTAAATTGGTTAGTTGTGTTCACTATAGTTACACAATAGAACTATGGGATACTCCCACCAGGACTCTTGTAAGCCTCATCTGGGATGCTATCTTGGGTACTTATGCAGGTCCCCATCCCCTTAACATAGCATAGTATCTGAGCACTTTGTAGTTCTTAACATATTTTTCCTCACAACATTCAAGTGGTTGTGATGTGAAGTGATAAAGTGGGTTTTGCCCACAAAAGCTCGTGATTCTATATATTTTGGCCAGTCTCTAAAGCTATGTCTATACTACCAGGTTATTTCAAAATAAGTTATATTTTGTTCAAAATATATTATTTTGAAATAATAACTCCCAAAATAACTATTTTGAAATAAGTTTATTCCTCTTCACAAGCAGGATTTACTATTTTGACATAACCAACCCCTCATGTCAAAATAACAGGCTTGATAGTGTGGATGCCTGCCTTGTTATTTTGACATAAGGGTAGTTATTTTGAAACAACTTCCCATTGTAGACATGCTGTAAGGTGCCACAGGACCACTCAGGTTATGTCTAGACTACATCCCTCTTTCAAAAGAGGGATGTAAATTAGACATATCGAAATTGCAAATGAAGCCAGGATTTGAATTTTCTGCACTTCATTTGCATAATCATGTCATGGCGGGTTTTTTTTTGAAAAATGCTATTTTGAAAGTGAAACCATGGTCTAGACACAGTTCTTTCAAAAAGAAAAGCCTTTTTTGAAAGATCCTGTAAATCTCATTTTTTTGAGATAGAGTTTTTTGTAAAAACGCCGTGACGCGATTATGCAAATGAAATGCAGGAAATTCAAATCCCGGCTTCAGCTGCAATTTTGATATGTCTAATTTTCATCCCTCTTTCGAAAGAGGGATGTAGTTTAGACGTGCCCTCATTGTTTTTAAAGACAGAGTAGTAAAGGCATCTGAGTCTGGAGGCACATTCAGTGTGCACTTGATTTTTGTTTATTTTTAATACTTAATTTCACTCCAAATTGCCCCTTTTAAGTTCTAAGTACAAAATTTCTGTTAACACAAAATCCTCTTTTTTTCTCCCACCTCATCTCCTGCTGTATTCTACCTAGGCAAATATAATTGGCTACTAAGTGGAGCAGCAGGTTTTGCTGCTTGGTGGAAAGAGGGAATCAGGAGGCAAAACTTTACAAGAAACCTTTTCCCTCTTTTGCTTGACATTGTAAAACTTGGGTGCTCTTCTGACCCTGTGTGAAGTTAATATTGCAACAAACAGGATATCTCAGCAGTGCCTTTAAAATAGTGTTTTCTGTCTGTGCACTGAGTGGGTAAAGAGTTTTTTATTTCATACTTCATTTATACCTTGCTGAGTGATGCTATATTAATGGCAGTAGTTTCCTCTCCTCCCACCCATGCAGCAATACAATATGTGCTGCATCACCTGAACCACTCAGCAGACGCTAAGACCTCATGCTGATCTCAGGATTCATATCCATCTTTTCTTTCCAGTAGTCTAGGAGAATAGAGACATGTTTTTCTATCTGTCTGATTAAAACCTAGTTTCAGAGCTGAGAGCTGACTGTAAAACACCTCCCAAATTCTAAGGACCTGAGATATTCATCTAACATTCTTTATAAGGGAAAGAACTGATTAAATATGGAGAGCAAAATGTAATATTTTGGGGACAAATGCTGAGGTGCATTTCTTATAAAGGCAATATATTTGTATTCAAAAGCCGACACAAGAAGCAAAAGGTAAAACTGTACATCATCGGCATAACAGTCATAGCTTATTGAAAAAGGGCTACTACCATTAGAAATTGAAGAACTAAAGGTCTCTTGCAGGACTCAGAAAAAAATCTAGAACTAAACAAAGTTGAATGAATGTTAAGAACAAATGGCACTGCTTATTTAAATCAAAGATATAGGATACCAGGCTAGACTAGAGCCCAGGAGGAATTTGAGACCATCTCTTGGTCAACAGTTTTGAAAGCAGTTGATAAATCAAATAAGACTAATTAAAATAAACCACTTGCAGGCAAAACTGTTAGGCCTCTAGTCTTTACAAAATGCCCAGATGGCACAGAGGATAAATAATAAGAGATGAAGTATTGTGCCCTGAAGTACCCAGTTGACATTAGCTCAGGTTGATAGTGATGGAAAACTGTTACCCTCCAAAAATGTTGCTAGCCTAAATTAAGATATGGTATCTCAGTGGAGGTCCTATTAGAGATTTGTTCATTTCACACAAATTACCAATGGCATGCACACACATATTGTCAAAGTAAAGGTACCAAAGGTTTAATAAGCATATTCATTTGATTATTTTTTGCTCCTATACCCTGTGTATAAGTCACAAAAATGTCAGAAATAACATCTCATCTTTGGGTTTTTTGGGTTTTTTTGCAAAATTTCCCAACATGGCAGTCTCTAGATTTTAGCAACCTGAAGCTTGTGAACACCACAATGAAATGATGTTAGCTACAGTGGGAATTTTTCCCTTGTGTAGACAAAGCCCAAGTGGAAATCCCTTCAAATTGGAGTTGAGGCGCATTGGCAGGACATAAAAGAATAAAGATGAATTGAGAACTTCAGTTTGCAGGATAGTCAATGCAGCAGCTTTCTTGAACACTAAATTTAGTTTTGTGAAGCTTTGTCTTTCTCAGAGTGGTATTATCACTCTGCCCAGACCAAAACCGTGCTCAGAGGATAAAGTGTACTTCGGTGAGTCTGTAATTTCACTGTAGCTTCTTGTTCCCAAACTTTGAAAAGAAAAGGAAGATTATATATTAGCAAAAAAATCGAGTAATCATCAATTAAAAGTGAAAGGCCCTTAAACTGGATTGACTAGAGTTTGTAAATTCTGACAGTAAAAACCAATTTGTTAAAGATTAGATTTAGGAAGACTATTCACAGTAAACAATTTATTCACTGGATTTTGCCCTTGTCATGGTGGAAAATCATGATTTACATGAACTTTTGTTAAAGCTACTGTTTTGTTAAAGCTACTTTTGTTAAAGCTACTGTTTTTGTTATATTTTAGCGTGTAGATTTCTGAAACAGTTTTCTATGAGCCTTACTTTGAGTAGTAGAAATTCAACCTGATTTTTCACATAAGGTTTTGTATGCTTTTCTCCTTACACATTTTTGTGTCTTCATTCTGAGCTACATAATTTCAGCAAAGATCACAGGGTTATTTCTTTATAACACATAATGGAAATGAGCCTAATCAATCTGATTAGCATGTTCAAGAAATAAACATACTTCTGAGTCCAGATGTAGGATAGAGATAGAAACAGTAGCAAAAGATGTTGTTCCAATTGCTAAGAATGGAAAAATCCTCCCACTGTACATTTTGTGGACCCAGAATCAGAAGCTGCTATTGAGCTGCAAGTGTCTTGGCCTCTAGAGAAGTTTCTAATGCCAATTGAGAAGAAACAAAACAAAGATGAGATGTCATTTCTTACATTCTTGTGACTCCATGCCACGAACACCTACCCATCACATGCCGTCTGCACAGCTAGACTACAAGCATACAGAACATTTGACAATCAAAAAAACAAATGACTAGACAGGGTGAATGACAGATCACACTCCCTTTGGTGGAGGAAACAGCAAAAGGAATTTCACAGAAAGTCACACATTTGGAAGAACACAAAGCAACCTCAGACCAGCAGGCTGCCAAAGATAACTATGCTAGTAAAGTAGCCTAGGTGAAATATAAAGAGTACTGTAGAAAACCACATATGATCTGACAATGGTTGGTGAAAAAAAAGCTGCTAAAACTGTTAGTGGTTCTTTTGTCTTCATCAAAACACTGATTACAAGCCTTTTGGAACTGGACATTGAAGATGACCATCTGTATGCAGAAAGAGTGCACACAAGCCCTATAAAATAGAAGGTTATGTTTCCTGGGCTCAAATGTAAACATTCACTCTTCCTTTCAGGCTCTGAGGGCACAGGACTAAATGCAGAGATGAATCTATGGGTGTCTACACTGACTATACACCAACAAGTTACAAGACAAGTGGAACACTTATCTAGATTCACTCATTTACACTCTCAAACTCAGTTAGACCTTGCCTTCACTTAACAAGGTAAATGAAGTGCACAGCACTTTCAGCCTATAAGCTATGCCACCCACAAAAACATTTGGGGTACGTCTAGACTGCATCCCTCTGTTGGCAGAGGGATACAGATTAGGCAGGTCAACATTGCAAATGAGGCAGGGATTTAAATATTCCGCACCTAATTTGCATAAAAATGGCCACTGTGTTTTGCCGACTCAGCAGTTTGTCCGCAAAATGCGGCAGTCTAGAGGGGGATCTATCGAGAAAGAAAGCCTTTTTCGACAGATCCT
>CM057848.1:48196610-48226347 GCA_030068395.1 Apalone spinifera | reverse complement strand
CTCATTTGCAATGTCGACCTGCCTAATCTGCATCCCTGTGCTGACAGAGGGATGCAGTCTAGACATACCCTTGGAGAAAGAATCCATTCCTCATCTATGCCCCTGTCAGAACCATGGTACCTCCTCCTTCAAAAAGAAAAGCGAGCCCTGAAGGACAGGACTGCCTTACAGTTCTTTCAGTAATGCCTTAATACAGTGGTCACCAACGAGTAGATCTGGATCTACTGGTACATCTTGGAGCCTCTGAAAGGTGATCCTGACTGGTTTGGCCAAGAAGCTATCAAGAGCTGACACTTCAGCTGCTCCTCCCCACACTGCTGTGAATCTCCTGCCCTTTGCCTTGGAGCTATAACCTCAGGAACCTCCTGCTTTCTGGGCAAGGCAGGAGAAAGAGACGAGGGGTTTTTGTGTCAAGGTGCCCCCTCTCCCACTCTGTGTCCTATCTCCACTATGAGGGAAGACTGAAAGCATTGGGCTTGTTTAGTTTAGAAAAGAGAAGACTGAGAGGGGACATGATAGCTGTTTTCAAGTATCTAAAAGGGTGTTATAAGGAGGAGAGAGAAAAAATGTTCTCCTTGGCCTCTGAGGATAGGACAAGAAGCAATGGGCTTAAATTGCAGCAAGGGAAGTTGAGGTTGGACATCAGGAAAATCTTCCTGCCTGTCAGGGTGGTTAAAAACTGGAATACATTTCCTAACAGGGCTGTAGAATCTCCATCACAGGATATATTTAAGAGCAGGTTAGACAGACACCTGTCAGGGATGATCTAGATAGTGCTTGGTCCTGCCATAAGGGCAGGGGACTGGACCTGCCTTAGCCCCACTGCACCACCCCCAACGAGCTACCTGAGGTAAGCAGTGCCCAGCTGGAGCCCACATCCCAAAACTCTATCCCAGTCATGAACCCCCTCGTGTACCCCAAGCCCCGCCCAAGCCCAGAGCACCCGCTGCATCCAAATGCCCTCCAAGAGCCTGCATCTAGAACCTGCTCTGACACTCCAACTGCCTGCCCCAAGCTTAGCTCAGAGCCCCTCTCACACTCCAAATCCCTTAATCCAAGACCAGAACCTGCATTGCAACCCTCTGCCCCAGCCCGGTGAAAGAATGGGGAAGGAGGGTGGATAGAGTGAGCAGGGGTAGGGCTTTGGAGAAGGGACAAAAAGGCAGGGCAAGGATATTTGGGTTTGATGTAGATCTTGGATTGCACTTAAATTCAAAAAGTGATCTCGTGCTTAAAAATGTTGAAGACCAGTACCTTAATGTAAGCAACCTCCAATTAACTGATTTTTACAGCCAAGAAACTATGCTATAATATAGGCAGGGTGAAAGAGAAAATTTGGGAACAGCCATGGTAGAAGATATTGAATGGGTCACTTGGCATGTGAGGAAGAAGGGAGATTTTTTCTGTTTTGGTGGCATGAGAAGTAGCCACCAAGATATGTGCTTAATATCACCTCAGAAATTTTTCCTATTTTGTTCTTTGTTTTTTGTTTGTTTGGTTTTTTGTCAATTTAGTTTTTGTAAGCTCAATGGGTCAGGGACCATATCTTTCTATATCAGTGGGCCCTGATCCATTCGAGGGTCTCTAGACACTACCACAATGAAACAAACAACAAATCATGCTCCTAATAGCAATATTTAGAACCATGGGAAAAACTCAGTGTTAAAATACCCTCTTGTTCCTTCTGAAGCTGGATCAAGTGAGGTAGAAGAGAAACATTATTTTCAAAATATATTGTAGGAGGAGTCAAAGGCAGGATCTTTTTACCTGCAAAATTGAAAGCAATATGCTGGATAAACTCGCCTCTTCTGGGATTATGAATGCACTGAAGTTTCTATGGGGAAATAAAGTAATATCAAGTCAAGAGGAAAGAGGCCTGGATCAGTGGCTCTCAACCTATGGTCTTTGGACCCCTAGGGGGTCCATAAACTCTGTCTAAGGAGTCTGTGAAAGACACTGAAAACTGACTGAACAGAATTCAACTATACACATACATAGTTTCCAACAGAGTCCACACCTTCATTTGAAAAAATGTAGGGGTCTGCAATTGAAAAAAGTTTGAGAACCACTGTCCTGGATGATATAGTAGCTTTGCAGTGGTTCCCAATCTTTTCGAGATGGGGACTCATTTTGACAATTCAGGAAGACTTGGTGACCCAGGGCAATTCAAAAAATGTGTGAATGGATCCTTAAGAGCCACCTGGGGAGACACCTGGCAATGCACTGGAAAAAGTTGCCAGATTTCTCAAAACCTGTTCTAATATTTATTTTTATTGTGGATAAATTTGTGGTTGTGCTTGTGATGATATATTATTTATTTATAAAAGCATAAATATCATGGCAAGAAGGAGCGCAAGACATCATTTTAATTATAGAGCTGATTGGAGCAGCTATTTTACTGGTTTTTGTTAGAAAATTATGTTCATTGGAACTTTTCATGGAAATTTTCAGTTTTCACTAAACAAATTAAACCCCTAAAACAAACACTTTTTTATCATTAAACCCAAAAAAGTGAGATTTTCAATTACAATTTAAATTCTCATGAAATTTCCATTTTGGCAGCGGATAGGAAGGACCACTCACTGTACCTTCTATGCTGATACAATTGTATGGAATCTAATCAAGAGTTCTGAATTTAGAAATATATAAATTGGTGATGCAATAGTTGCCAGTGACACACAGGCTTACACTTTCTTTGTAATATCTCTTGAATGTTATAAACTATTAATTGTGATGTGCATGCAGCATGGATATCAGAAATATACATGATTCCTATTTCTTATCCTACTTATTTATATTGGAATCACAGAATATTCAAGCAATGCAATGGTCCTAACCAGGATAAAGTGTAATGTATTTATTATGAAACAATAGTTCTCCAATTCTTGCAACCTGAAGACCATTTGGCTATGTCTAGACAGAGGAGCTATTTCAGGATACCGGAAGTATCCCAAAATTCTGCATCTTTAAACACGCCCCTTATATTTGAAATATTTCAAAATAACGAGAGCGCTATTCCAGCATCCTTGTAACCCTCATTCCACAAGGATTAAGGGACTTGTTGGAGTAGTGCATTATTTTGAGGTAAAGGTGAGATGTAGAACCACCTTTTATAAGGAAAATTCTTATAAGCCCAGATTCTTAAAAATACTTAGGCTATGTCTGCACTACCGGATTATTTTGAAATAGTTATTTCAGAAGTTATTATTTTGAAATAACTTATTTCAAAATAAGCTTATTTCTCTTGGGTATGTCTATACTAGCCCCCTATTTTGAAATAGGGAGGCTAATGTAGGCATTCGAAGTTGCAAATCATGCCCGGGATTTAAATATCCCGCGCTTGATTTGTATCTTCCCGGCCGGTCACCATTATTGAAATTTACAAGTCCGGAATAACTGCCTACATCTATACGTGGCAGGGACCTGGTATTTCAAATTAAAGCCCCTAAATTGAACTACCTGGTATTCCTCCTGCATGACACTGCAAAACCCATAGACTAAAGTTGGACTTACAACTATAAAAGGGGGTGTGTAGCCATCAAGCTTTGGGTTCAGTCCTCCATCAGTCCTGTAATGCCAAAGAGCACCAAATTGTGGTCGATAGAACCCAGCTCCTTCCTTATGCCCAGCCTAATTGGCCACTAGACTGGCATGAACATAGCATGAGCATGTCATGGCAATAAGACTATGACATCATCTGCAGGACCTCTGTGTTTGTGTTATATGTGTGAATGCATATATTAATTTCTTTGCTGTATCCTTTGCTGTAAAGGCATTAAACGTGGAATATTGCCTTATCCTTCTGAAAAAGATCCCATGTCCTTCTCGTGAGCATAACAAAGAGACCTGAAAGAATGATCATGGTTCATAGACCACAGGTCGAGAAGCCCTACAATCAATTTCCATTTACCTATGTTCTCTAGCAAATGAATATCTAAAACATTTGTTTAAAATGAAGATGATGATTATAGAATATATTGTATAAAAGTCTCTGTATGTATGAAAAAGTGTAATCTGTTTGTCACCATCTGGACACAGTCTTCCATGAAGTGTCACAAATCTGCATGATGTCTCTGAATGCTAGATGTAGCCTTTGGATCTTTTATTTAGCTGGCAGATGTATAAAAATTTATGCAGTCCTGATAACTACATAGTTCTTCAGAGGTTTATGCCAAAAATATTCCAGCAGAGGATGGGCAGCAATTTCTGCTCACTAAATTGCCTCCAGATCTGGATGCTTCAAGAGACAGCTTGGTGACTGGAAACAAACTCCAACTTTTAGTCCAACTTTGTCTCTTTTCGTTGATCCACAAACACAGATGTCTGATAGATAGAATTCTGAAATATTGCAACTTCAAATGTTGTCAGCATCACCAAATTTGATAGTTTAGGTTTTCAGAACTTTAAAAACACAAGAACATTAGAACAGCCATATTGGGTCAGACCAGTGGTCAGTCTAGCCCAGTATCCTGTCTTCCAACAGTGGCCTATGACAGATACCCCAAAGGGAAATGACTAGAACTAATGATCAGTTAGGGTATGTCTACACAGCAGCTCTATTTTGGGATAAAATCTGTTATCTGAAATAGCGTTCTGAGTGCCTTAACAGCAAGCCCATAATTTTGAAATACATATGAAATAACAGGCTTGTTATTCCAACGTCCCGTAAACTTCATTGCATGAGGATTAAAGGACTCATCAGAATAATGCTCTATTTTGAAATTAGCGCTGTTTAGACAGTGCCAAATTTTGAATAAGCCATCTCAAAATAAGCTACTCAGTTTGCATAAATTGTGGAGCTTATTTCTAACTACACCCTAAGGAGGGTAGACATATCCTTAGTGAGCTACCCTCTGTAACCTGTAACCCATTACTAGTTTCTGGCAAACAGAGGCTAGAGAGACCCTCCAGGACCATTCTGGATAATTGATGGACCTATCCCTTGTGAATTTATCTAACTTTTTTTTAACTCATTTATAGTCTTGAACTTCACATCATAATCTGGCAAGCCATTCCACAGGTTAGCTGTGTGTTGTGTGAAAAAAATACATCCTTTTGTTTGTTTTAAATTTACGGACTATTCACTTCATTTCATGACCCCTATTTATTGTGTTTTGAAAAGGAATCATGGTTTTATTGACCGAAGTCATAGCCCCTCCCCCGCCATTGACTTTTTTCCAAGCTAAAAAGTTCCAGTTTCATAACTCTCTCCTTATATGGCAGCCCTTCCATGATCCTAATCATTTTTGTTTCCCTTTTGTGAACCTTTTCCAATTCTAATATGTCTTTTTTGGATGTGTATAGTGGCACTATGATATTTTTGTGTTATTATCTATCCCTGTCCTAATGAGTCCCAATATTCTGTTTGCTTTTTGACTGCTGCTGCACTTTGAGTGGATGTTTTCAGAGAACTATCCAGAGTTCTCTTTCTTGAGTAGTAACAGCTAATTTACCCTCCTTCATTTGATATGTTAGTTGGGATTATGATGTCCATTATGCATTACTTTGAATTTATCAACACTGAATTTCATCTGCCATGTTGTTACCCAGTCACCCTGAGATCCCTTTGTAGCTCTTCACAGTCTGCTTTGGACTTTACTATCTTGAGTAGTTTTATATTATCTGCAAATATTGCCACCCCACTTTTTACCTCATTTATGAATATGTTGAATAGTACTACAGGATGGACCTCCCTGGTCCAGCACCCTTGGACCAGGGAGTTTGCTGGATCAAAGAAGGTCAGTGCTCCCCTGCTGACTGCCCCATTCAAGGGCTGCTCTCCCTGGAGTTCCCTGTCCTGCCGTTGGCCCCACTAAAGCTCCCCACCTTGCGCCCACCCGCTACCCTAAGGTCTCCTGGGGCTGGCAGGGACCATATGGCTTCTGCTGGACCCATTGCCACAGGGTGTTCTCTGGGGTTCCCAACTGGGGCCACCCAGTGCTGCCGGCTCTGCTGCCACTGTTGTTCCCCAGCTGGGGCCACCTGGGTACACCTCCTCACTACTAAGGACACCCTGCTGCTGATGGGGATTCCAGTCACCTTCCTCCACTAGCCCTGCTCCAGCCAGAGGTTCCCCGGTGGAGACTGCCCTGTCATCCCAGTCCCACTGCCACCAGGGATTTGCCGGGATTCCTGGCCAGGGCTGCCTGGTCTCAGGCAGCTCAGCTGCAGGACTCCCTGGCCACATGGCCCCACTAAAGCTGGGGTTTCCCCGGCCTGAGCCGGAGCTCCCCTGATGTCTCCTGGCCCCGCTGATGCCAGCGGTTCCTTGGCCAGGGCTGGGGCTCCCTGGCCATTGCCTGGCCCTCTTGATGCTGGGGATTTCAGGCCAGGGTGGGAGCTCCCCAGATGAGACCTGGCCCAGCTAGGGCTCTCCACCCCCTGCATTGCTCCAGGGTTCTTTGGTCCAGCAACATCCCTAACCCTACCAGACCATGCATGTTGCCAGACCAGAGAGTCCCAGATTTGGGAGGTTCAACCTGTAGTTCCAGTACAGAGCCCTGGGGACATCACTATTTACCTCTCTCCATTTTGAAAACTGATCTTTTATTCCTACCAGATTTTCCTACCTTTCAACTAATAACCAGTCTATGAGGGGACCTTCCCTCTTATTCCATGACAGATTATTTTGCTTTCAACCCTTTGGTGAAGAACACTGTCAAAGGCTTTCTGAAAATGTAAGTACACTATTTCTACTAGATACCCCTTCTCTGAATGCTTGTTGACCCCCCTCAAAGTAGTGGATTGGTAAGGCATAATTTCCCTTTACAAAAATCATGTTGATTCTTCCCCAGGAAATTACATTCACCAATGTGTCTGACAATTCTGTTATTTACAATAGCTTCAACCCAAATTGCCCAGCAGTGAACTCAGGCTTACTGGTCTGCCCATTTTAAAACTTGGTGTCACATTAGCTGTCCTACAGTCATTTGGTACAGAAGCTGATTTAAATGATAGGTGGCAGTACGTCTACACTTGCTCCCTAGTTCGAGCTAGGGATGCAAATGTAGCTGACCAAAATTGCTAATGAAGCAGGGATTTAAATATCCCATGCTTCATTAGCATATTTTCGCCCGTGTGTTATTCCACTCGCCAGCTGATTCGAACCAGTAAGTGCGCTCCGGGACACATTAATTTGAATCAAACCCCTTGGTTTGAGGAGTTACTGAGGAGTAACGTTAGTTCGACCCAAGGGATTTGATTCGAACTAACATGTCCCGGAGAGCACTTCCTGGTTTGAATCAGCTGGTGAGCAGAATAACATGCGGGCGAGAATATGCTAATGAAGTGCGGGATATTTAAATCAGTCTTTTGTAGTGGCAATCTTTTGTTTGTAAGGATCTGAGGGTAGAATCTGGCCCATCTGTGCTTTTAGAAATGTTTGCTAAGATGGATAAATAGCAATTTTGTGGTAATAGCATCATAGCACAATGTAGGAAATGATACCATGCAACAATGATATGGAAGACTCAAACAGTATTAATTGGTATTAAAATCAACACTTTATGTATTAGCAAACCTTGAAATATATCCATAGTACAAGAACTTAAAAATGGTGAAGTCTACCCTCTACTCCCATCTGGCAAATTATGGATAACATATACTAACAATGCCTGAAAGTGCAAAAAACACTATGGATCACATGCAACCACCACATGTCTTTGGATCGTAAAAATGGCAGTGTCTGTACCTCATCCCCCATTGCAAGCAAGCACATTATCACAGACCCAACAAGATGCCCTTCCAGTTTTGACCAGACAAGCAGTCTTTGGACCATACTGTCCACATCCAAAGAATCAATGGAAGATGTATTTACTTGATGCAGAAGTGGAAAAACAAAGACTCCCCTTTGTGCAACTACAGTGAGAACATCCAAACCATCAAACGCATCATAACGCAGTGCTCCAAATTCAAAGGTGAACAGAATAGTATCCACATCACAGAGGAGTCCTTAAAATTGTTTATGGATTATAAGATCCTTGTGGATTTGGCTGTCTAGTGGTTTGTGCTTACCCATTAATGGAGACGATAGTAGGGAAGCCTGGGTCTGGCCACTACACTGGTCCAACAAAGCTCCAGGCTACAACGCAGATCCTTAGGAGGGTCAGCAGCACTTGGCCTCCAAGCAAGGGGGGGAGGGGACATCTGAATTCCTTCCCTGGGTCACTTCCTGCTGCTGCTTTCCTTCCTCTGTTTCAAGTCCCAGATAAGGTAAAAAGAAATTAAACCTGCCTGCCCAAACCAGGCTTAGCATATTGTCCTATATCTTCTGGGAGGCTTCTCCAGCCCTTTTCTCAGGAGTTTTCACGGAACCTTCCTCTGTCTTCCTCCACAGCCTCCCCTTCTGAGCTGTTTAGTTCCTTTTTCAACCCTGTCTCCAGCTGAAGCAATCTCTGCTGGACTGGAATGGGAGGGCTAACAGAGAATAGTACTGTTCTTGAACCCTTTCCAGCTCAGTGTGAGGTTTGTATACCCCATCCCATGGATCTACAATTGCATCTATAGAATGTTGCTCTGCAGATGCCATACCCACATAAAAGAGATTTAGTTCTATGACAATGGATTATAATAATTGAAAAGACTGAGTGTTTTATTTTCCTTACTGTCAGATTTCAGAAAACACAGGCTATGGTTTATGCATGAAAGCAAATTTAGTACAAGATTATGCTCACATCCAAAAATAATTAGCATTAAGCATTAACCTTGTCAGATCCTGAAGTGCTAGGTAAAATAAGTAGGCAAAAGTCCCTGATTTTTTTTAAGCCAAAGTTTATGTGAAGTCAAGGAAACTGTATTTACAATAGAAAATTAACTATAAAAAAAAACTTCAGCTAAAAAGAAAAATGACAGAATTCGAGGGACTAATGTCATCATTGAGCATAAACAGTAGTATTAACTGATTAGTTCTTTAAAAGGATGCTAAGGTTTTTTATTTAAAACAACCTTCATTTTTCCAGTACATTGTTAAAAAATATCATAGGCCACATCATTGTATCTGGCTCAAATATACCCAGTGTCATATCTAATTAGTGTGGATAATGGCATTATGCTATCTGACGCTCCCATCTTCACTTATCTCAGACTTGGGGGCAGCTAGGATCCAGTTCAACTTCCAATGCAACTTAGGGCTTGTCTCCACCACAGGGTGGATCGATGTTGCTGCGATTGAAACACCGATGATTAATTTAGCAAATCTAATAAAAACCCATTAAATTGACCACTGATCACTCTCTTGTCAACTCCAGTACTCCAGCAGAATGAGATGAGTGAAGTAAGTTGGCAGCAGAATTTCTTCTATTGAACCTCTGCCCAAATGTAGACCGCATGGTAAGTAGATCTAAGCTATGTCGATTTGAGTTATGCTACTAACATATGCAAATTTTGTAGCTTAAATTAATCTGTCTTTGTAGGGTAGACTTGCCCTTAGAGTACTCAGGACTGCTGCTGGTTAATGGTCCTGTAGGGACTTTTGTGCCAGCTGAAGAACGCTGGAATGGAAGGTACTCCAGCCACATTCCCTCTCACCTGTAGGATGCACTGCCCATGGTTTCCCAAGGGCAGGGGAGCACAAAATCAGCTATATTAGCTTTATACCAACCTACACAAGGGGGAATCCCCAGCTAGTTGATCAACCTAGCTTTTTCATCCCCTTTGCATCCTTGGAGCAGCATAAAGAACATAGAATGAGAAAGAGGACCCGGGTCAATGGAAACAGATGCTGGATAAAATTCTAAATCTGGATGAAAAGATGTTTCAGATTTAGCACATTCTTATGCCAAACCCTTGGATTGTGAGAAGTGCTGAGCAAACTCCATTGCCCCTGAAGTCAATGGGAGCTGAGAATGCTCAGCAGCTCTGAAAAAAACATATCAGACAATAAGAGCGCTATTTAACAGTACATTTAGCATAGAAAAGAAATGGAATTATATATGGCTTATATTGCTTTTGTAGTGTTTATTGATCACTGTGTGTGAGTAGATATCCAGACTGCATCGGGGAGGAGAGAAGGGTTGGATTTGGGCTTTGGTCTGAGCCCATCTCTAACAATGATAGGACACTGCTTTCAAGCAAGCACAGTAATTGTGACAATCAGGGTAACCTGTAATATCAAAGGGTTTCTTTCAGCTCATGGAAACAGAAAAGCAAGGTGCCATAACTTTCCAAACTTGTCCTTGAAGCACAAGAACTCTAGACACTTAGAGCTACACTGCAGCTGTGTCACAAGCCCTGTGGATGGGGTAGCAATTCCTCAGCAGCAAATTGCAAGACTACAAAATTATTACTACTCTCTGCTTTCCCTCTCTGTTAGCTCAGCTTATTAGTTTGTGTATTGGGCAGAAGGATCGAAGGATCCATCCATTCCATGTCCATCTGCTTGTTGAAGACAGAAGCAAGGACTTAGCATCTCCTAACTTCTGCATACCTGGACCAATGGCCTGGGAAACCTGTACCTGGGATAAAGAAGGACACTGACTTACTACCCCTTATTAACCTCATTAGGTGCCTAAGCTAAGTCAGAATCTAGCTTTAGTTTTCTGTGGGTACTGATCTTATAAAATCTGTTGGAAATGAACAGGAGGATCCAGGGAGTAGACAGGCTCCATTATTGCAGATACTCATTCTGCCTCAAAGTGAGCAATAAATTAACCACTAGGTACACTCTTTTATCCAAGTTAGAATGTAAATACACATATCTATTACAGCTCCCCTTAAGCCCTTATTAAATAATATGAACACCCATACAATGAATAATAATGGCCATGTGATGAATGTAATTTTACCTACTCCTGTTTACTGTTTTCAGCACTTTTAGCTAAAGCATGCAGTTTTTACATGCATAACCTCCCTAAATCAGCAGTTTATGGGGAAGGGAAGGGAGGGAAGGAACAATGACCCTGAAGGATGATAACATTGCTTTACACACAGGCTATGTCTACACTACGGCTTTTGCTGGAGAAGCAATGCAAATGAAGCGCTGATTAGCATTTTTTTGCACTTCATTTGCATAATCTATTCCGTGCCATTTTTGCACAAGGGTTTTTTGCTCAAAACAAGCAGTGTGAACATTTCCTTTTTGCGCAAAACCCTTATGCCTCCCCGGGGAAAATGGCCATGGCCACACTGCTTGTTTTTGCAAAAAAATCCCTTGTGCAAAAATGGCTCGGAATAGATTATGCAAATGAGCATGACAAAATGCTAATCAGTGCTTCATTTGCATTGCCTCTTCTGGCAAAAGCCATAGCGTAGACAAAGCCATGCAGTATTCATAGAATAGTTCCTTTTGTCATCCTCAGCAAGCACAAAGGAGGGAAAGGGTAGCAAACTTTATCTATCAAGCAGAAGAAATATTGCTGTCTTTGCCATTCTTTCCTATACCATGGTAATAGTTATCCAGATTGTTGCTCAACCCTTACTTACCCCAACAAAATCTACAGGTTTCCCAGGTTCAGCACTTACAGAAAATAATTGTAATATAGGATTAATTTTATATATCCTTCCTGAGCCTCAGGAATTTTTTCTGTGGTCTACTGCTCCAAACTCCCACCACACAAATACACACAAAACCATATTCCCCAAAGCCTGCTAATCCTACTGGATCCATCTGTTCTTGGGTCCCAAACTCTGTGGTGGTTAGTGGGATCATCTGTCTGGTCTATAATAGGCCTGGGACAGAACTGAGCAACATTAATCACATATACATTAAATAAATGCTTTTATAGAAAAATTCACACAAGTTTTTAAATAATTTTCACCAGCAGTGCATATTTTTCCACAAAATGACCATTTCTGTTCAAACAACAAGTATGTGATCTTAAAGACTAATAGATTTATTTGGGCATAAGCTTTTGTGGGCAAAAATCTACTTCGTCAGATGCCTGGAGTGGAAATTACAGAGGCAGGCATAAATATACTAGCACTTGCAAAGGAAGGAGTTACCTTATCAAGAGCAGGACCAGTGCTAACAAGAACAGTTCAGCCAGAATGGATGTGATCACTCCCAAAAGGTAATGAGGAGGTGTGAACATGAAGAGATGGAAAATTGCTTTTGTAGTGAGCCAGCCATTCCCATTCCCTATTCATACCCAGGTTAATAGTGTCAAGTTTTCAAAGGAATTGCAGCTCTGTAGTTTTTCCCTGAAGTCTTGTTTTTTAAGTTTTTTTGTTGAAGGATGGCCACTTTTAAATCTGTTACTGAGTGTTCAGGGAGATTGAAGCGTTCTCCTATTGATTTTTGTATGTTGCCTTTCTTGATGTCTGATCTATGTTCATTTACTCTTTTGTCTAAAGACTGCTCAGTTTGGCTAATGTACATGGCAACGGGGCATTGCTGGCACATGATGGTATATATCACATTACCAGATGTTCGAGTAAATGAGTCCATGATGATGTGGCTGATGTGGTTAGGGCTTAAGACAGTATCCCTTGAGTACATGTGCAGGCACTTGGTAGTGAGGTTTGCTGCAGGGATTTGGTTCCTGGGTTTTTGTGGTATGGTGTGTGGCTGCTGGTGAGTATTTGCTTCAGGTTGGGGGGCTGTCTAAAGGCAAGCACTGGCTTGCCTTCCCTTCCAAAATTCTGTGAGATTGAGGGATCGTTGTCCAAGATAGGTTGTAGATCATTGATGATGTGCTGTATGGGTTTTACCTGGGTGCTGCAGATGTTGGCTGGTGTTGTTTGTTATTTTCTTTGCTGAGCCACAGAATGCATTTATAGATCTGATCTTGGTCAATGGCCCAATAGCAGTATGATAACTGAGGTTATCACATTGGTAGAGTTAACTTGCCCCTTTGTGGTCTCCGACGCACCCCCAGGCTAAATCTGCTAAATACAATTTTTTCAGTGGCTCCCTAGTATAGAGAACTCTCCCGTCATCACAATAAAACCACCTCCATTGAGCAGCAGCAGCTGTGGCAGTGAGAGAGCATCTCCAACCAGCACAGCCCTGTCCATACCTCTTTCAGTGTAACTTACGTTGTTCTGAGAAGTGTGTTTTCACACCCCGGAGTGGCTTAGAGTGTTATAAGTATAATGATAATATGTAGGTTATAAGTTATACCTACAAAATGGCTACTATAGACACAGCCTTAATTTGCAGCAAGTGGGTATGTAAACTGACCCCATGCGAAACTGTTGCAGACTAAGACTACATCACATTCTGCAGCTCTTCATGACAAGGCTGTGTTGATGCAGCCCTGTCACTAAAAGATGACAATGTGTACATGCTGCTTGTCAATACTTTTGCCAACAAAATACTTCTAATGCCCATGTCATGATCATGAGGGTTAGCCAGCAGCCTGGGGACTAAGGGGTTAACTATGTCCCTTACCTAGCCAGGTGGAGTGGCCAATAGGACTGTAAGTAGGAATTTCAAACTGGGACAAAGGACATTTTGGTTTTTCCCTCCTTTGTTCTGGGGGCAGTTCTCTCCAGCTATTGAGGGGAACAGACACTATGTCTCCCTCCAAGAAAAGACTCTTTGTTCACTTTCTGTAAGTAGGGTAAAGTTTAGATAAATCGGTTAGGTTTCATTGTTTTATGGTTTGGGTATGGGATCTACTGTCTGTGCACTTTTTAAAAGATGTTTGGCTTTTCTTTGTAACTAAGTTCTAGGCCCATGGAGTTTCTCCATGAGTATATTATTTGTTACTTTTCCATCTAGTTATTATGCTTGCAACAGGAATATTGTGGTGATAATAAAAGTTTTCTTTTTTCTTTTATTAACCTGGTATTGGTTAATGGTGGTGTCCTGCTTTTTACTTTAGGGGTGAGATTTTCCCAAATGGTCTCTCCCTGGTTTCTTTATTAATTTTGGGGAGATTCTATCCCCAAAATCTAGGGTTTAAAGATTTTGGGGGAAAGTTTTATACCAAAGCCTGGTAGATAAGGTTTTGCGGTAATCGCTGGTCCCCATTTCTGCATTTATCGTACCAAAGTGGGAAAGGAACCATGACAGCCCACAAGCCACTTTTGCTTTGTCAGCAGGCAACAAGCAAACTAAACCAGGAGTTTCACTACCCATAAGCCATTTCCTGACTTGCCAGGGTTCCCCAAGATAAAAGTTGTGGGCACTCTTTTCTTCCCCCTTGCCTCCCCCGCCCCAGTAGCCTACTAGGGGGCCAACTTCGGGTAGAAAAAACACCCACACATAAAATTCCATACTTGAAATATATATATATATATATATATATATATATATATCTAAAGAAATCCAAAGATTTGATGGGAAGTATCTTGGGCCCAAACATGTGTTATATAAACATTCATCTAGTTTAATTTTGTGTGGCAAAGTTTCAGAGGAAGAGGGTTCAGTGTGAATGGTTCATATTGCTCTAATTCTGACAGATGAGGCTACCATCATTCTCCCTTGCTTTCTGTCAAGCCATCTGTAGCTAATCCCCCCACAAGTTCTCCTTCCTGGCAAATACAAGATAAAATGCCTGTGTGCCAAAATGGAATAACAATACAAAGGCTGCATGCTTTATCTGAAGAACATGCCATCTGTTTTATTTACCTATGCCGGGGGAAGCGGGGGTAGCTAAGAATGACTGGAAGACCCAGGTTAGAGTTCAGAACAGAAATAAACAGCATTTTTGTCTTGTTGTCTTCCTTTCATGCATCCCCAGATGTCTGTGAAAAGCATCTCTATCTATGCTGATTAAATATTTGATCCAGCTAAAACAATTTTATTTTTTCTCAGCTCTGGAACAGCCATATATCTGACTGGTCTAATTAGTTTATTTTCACTTGGTGTTTTATTAGTACCTTTCTTAAGTTGGATGGGGATTTGAGACTTCAGTCCTGCATGATCACAAAAGCAATATGAAGTGGCATATCTCCACCTAGTGGTGAGTTAGAAAATTACAAACACAAAAGTGTATTTTAAAATTACAATATAAATCTGTCTCTTAAAAAATCAGAAAGTAAAATTCCAGTTGTAAGCAATATTCTTTATCTGTATCCAAACTTAGTTTTGTATTTCTTTCCTATGGTAAAACCTCTTCATAGATCATTAATATTTCCTATATCATATTTCTCAGCTCAATAATCTCATTGAACAATAACAAAATTAGAGGGAACCAAATTCTAAACCTTAATCAAATATTATAAAATAATTGTTTTAATGTCATTGTTTTATTTCCCCTTTTTCTTAAACAGGGACTATGCTATAATTTTGTTGACTTTTTATATTTGGGTTAAAATATGGAGATATATCTATCTCATAGACCTGGAAGGGACCTTGAGAGGTCATGCAGTCCAGTCCCCTGCTGTCACAGCAGGACCAAGTACCATCCCTGACAGATTTACCCCAGATCCCTAAATGGCCCCCCTCAAGGATTGAACTCACAACCCTGTGTTTAGCAGGCCAATGCTCAAACCAGGTATTGACAGGTCTCATCTTTGCAGGTCTATTTTTTTCATCAAAATAGATGCAAAATTAACATCCACTAAGTTGTAATATACAAATTGAAAGTAAAATCCGATTTGTGTTATCAGTGAAAAAAATCTCTATTTTTGATCATGAGACTCTATTGCTCTCCTGTATTAACTGCTCACAAAGTCCTTCTTAAGAACACATATGTGGGTGTCTATTCTATGGTGCCTGGCATTGAAAAGTAGTTTGTAAATCTGATCTAGAAATGCATGTCTCAACTGCAAAAGTAAACTATCTTCAAGATTCCTGATATAAAGTATCTGTCTCCCAATAAAGATTAATTTTCTGAATTAGGATGGGTACTTAAAAACAGATCCAAACAACACCCTATAATTCAGTTGATCAGCAAGGCCATACCAGCCTGCAATAAGAATAAAGATGGTCACTTTGAGCACAAAGCACTTTTTTAGGAGTGAGGCTAATACAATGAGGCTTAAAATCCACTGTTGGGGGGAGAGAAAGGATATTGTGATAAATCTTTAAAATGCAATCAGTCATTTTTAAGACTGTATGCTGTGAGGCTTCTCGATAGCTTCTAGGTGCAGACAACATCTTGTTCCTCAGTTAGGTATGCTTCTGAGCAGCTGTCTCTGGGTGTATGTAGGTGCAGGGATTCTAGGGGGATATGCTAGAGGTCTATAAAATCAAGACAGATGTGGAAAAAGTGAATAAAGAAAAATTATTTACTTTGTTCCCATAATATAAGAACCAGAGGTCACCAAATGAAATTAATAGGTAGCATGTTTAAAACATACAAAAGCAAGTTTTTCTTCATGCAATGCACAGTCAACCTGTGGAACTCCTTGCCAGAGGATGTTGTGAACAGCAACAATTTAACAGAGTTCAAAAAAGAACTAGATAAATTCATGGAGGTTAGGTCCATCAATGGCTATTAGCCAGGATGGGTAGGAATGGTGTCCCTGTCCTCTGTTTTTCAGAGGCTGGAAAAGGATAACAGGAGAGGGATCAGGTGATGATTCCCTGTTCTGTTCATTACCTCTAGGACATCTGGTATTGGCCACTGTTGAAAGACAGGATAATGGGCTAGATGGACCTTTGGTCTGACCCAGTATGTCTATTCTTATGTTCTTATGCTTTTTGTATCTGGAAAGATTCACTTTTTTATCTGCTGTATTGCCTGGAGGAGTGTAAGTCACAAGTAACCCTGGTCATGTACTCATCTGAATAAGGGAAAACAGGAGGTGACAGTGGCACCAGCTGCTCTCAGTTTCTTACATTAGCCTGTAGACCTGCAACCAGCACAGCCCTCAAGGTAGATGGCATGGGGGTAGGAAGCAAGTAGAGTCAAACTGATGAGAGGATAATACACAGAACCAAGATATCGTCCAAGCAGCTCCCATTAAGTTTATTGAAGTTACATCTACATTGGGAGCTGGGGATGTGATTTCCAGCTCAAGTGTATGTACACACACACACACACACACACACACAGTGTAGCCACAGTAGCAAGGGTAGTAGTGAGCAGCAAAATGGGGCTAGTGCTCTTGCATATGAACCCACAGGATCCTTCTGACACACATCTGCAAGACAAAGTTGCCCTTCCCTGGGTAGAAAGGGAGTAGTGCAAATACTATGTGCCTTCCCTAAGAATAGGGCATTCCCCAGAGGTCTCCCTAATCTACATTGGCTCTTGCTGGCACAAAACTTGCCCTTTGCCAGTGAGGGATGAAGCCCATAGTATATTTCCAAGTATCCTGTAATCCTGCTTTTGTGGCTTTGAAGTAGAACAGCATCCTTTTCTGCAGGGAACAATGCAAAACCATCTGCAAACTGAAAACAAGGAGAAAGATCCTGATTCCTGCTTATCTGAACTAACAATGCATATCCAATAGATTCCTAGTTCCTCAAGAGCTACCCAGTCTCCTAATGTCCTGCACAAACACCCACTCAGTGGATTGCCAGGACAATTCTTTCATTGTCCAACAGCAGCTTATTCAAGGGCAATCAGCAGGAAAGCTCTCTGAGAAAAATGATAAAATATAAAGAACTGGATAGGTTGACAGAGCAAAAGTGTGTTTAAAGACTTCACTCAGCTTCCCTGATCATTCCCTATGTAAAGGAATCATTATGCATTTGAATAATTATCTCACCCCACAAGCACCTACTGTCTTACGTAGGTTTCTGATGAAGTCTATAGGTAGTGGGTCCATCTACTTGCTACAAAAAAAAAATACACTGGTATCAGTGTGGGGTTATTTTCCCCCTTTTTTCTACCCACATGCTCTTCACAGTTATTGAAAAGGAAAGAAAAAATCCATTCTCTTGAAGATGATCAAGGAGTATCATTTGCATTATTCACTGGTATTTCTGTCTTTACTTAACATTAATTAATATGCTTGCTGCTACATAAGACTTGAAGACAGCCCTGCCCCAGACAGTTTGCAGTCTAAAGGACTGCTAAGACTCAGGCACAATGCATTGGGAGACTCCAAGTGCAGCATTCACTTAGGGCTAGCTGGTAATGTTACAATCTGCCCTAAGGAATAGTGTGAGCTATGGTGCCCCAAGAACAGACCTGAAAACAAACAGTGACATTCTGAAGCACAATTCCTTTCCTGCTTCCTATTGATTCCAGTAGGGGAATTAATTACTTCATCCATTTTTCACACAGCAGCTTGCTCTCTGCTGTTCACCCCTCTAGCAGGTAGGAAGAGAGGGAAATAAGGACTCCTCTTGTTCTCTATCCCTTCTGTCTTTTCCCCCATCAATTACTTGTATTGGTCAAAAAGTCCATGATTTCCCCTCGTGTCTAAGCAATCTGAGTAGCCACAGCTCAGACAAGCAGGAAAGCAAAAAGTGCTCTTTCCCGCCCCTTCATGTCACCACTTAGGGTGTACCTACATTATACTTATTTATTTCAAAATAGGCTGTTTTGAAATTTGGCACATCCACCTGGCACCAAATTTCAAAAAAAAGCTCTATTTCGAGCCATCCCTTATTCCTCATGCAATGAGGTTTACAGGGATGGCGAAATAATGCATCCATTATTTTGAAAAATATTTTGAAATAACAGGAGAATTCCTTGGATGCAGGGCAGCTATTTTGGTATACCAGAGGGATCCTGAAATGGCCTTGCAGTGTTGATGTACCCTTACTCTCTTGAATTGCAAAGAATTGACAGTCTCGCTAGCTCTTAGAAATATGTATTGTTTTGTGCTCTAATAGAATACTGGGTTGCCTGGGGTATTGGATTGACATGGGCTATTGTTTATGAGCCTAGCAGAAGGAGCAAGCCTTTAGAAGGAATTTAAGCACAGAAGGGATGGTTATTTGGTACAGTGAAATTGAGAGGTTGTACCATGAGTAAGGGCCACATGGAAGAAGGCACATTGATGGCCTGGAGGAAGGAAATGAATAAGTTGCTGAAGGTGACTCCATTGTTGATTCAATAAAAAGGCAAGGAGAACTAGAATAAAAGGCAAAAACTGAACTCTGACATTGGATGGATTGTGCCCTTAATTGCAAAGATCAGAAGTTTAAATTTAAAGGGCATCCAGTTAGGAATTTGAAAGAAGGAATGACATGGACTTATTTGTGGGAGGGAAGATAACTGTGCTTGTCAGGACATGTATATTGTCCCTGAAGAAAACAAAATGCATCTTTTCTATAATAATAATTTTTTCCTCAGAAGTTTTTGGGATTTTACCCAAGCCTCCAAACTGAATTTTCCATCATTAGATTTAAACCAATGATACATTTAGTCTAACTGAACATTTTTAACCAAAAGTGGGAGCTTGCCATGGAAATTTCTATTTTCAGGAAAAAGCCTAGTGTGGACCATCTCTAAAAAGCAAATTTAGCATCTGGGCTTTGAATTAGCAAAAGTTAAGAAAGGAAGATCAAAACATTATTATTTTTGTTGATGGTACCACATATATACCTATATAAGTTTAGATAGTAAACCCAGATAAGCTATTCATGGTAAATTATGTATTGGATTAATTTTACCTTCTCCTCCTCACATCCAATACATGAATTATCCATGGAGTGTGGACTATTCACAGAGCATGTTTGCCTAGGAAGAAACATTAGTGGACAGGTTATTCTATAAATGTTGATAATGCTCACTTGGCAGAGAAATAATTGACCTGGTTCATTTCTAAGAATCATGGGTGACAACTCTGTCTCCATCAAACCCAGTGTGGAAACTAGAGTTGAAAACATGATTTACTGCAAGTTGAGCTCTGTAGCCTGAAGGGCTGTTAATATATCTACACAACCTGAGGTTGGACACAGAGGGGTACCAATATAATGCCCACTGACCTGACTGTTTACATATATTACATTATTTAGCTGATAACATGAGTCATACACTTGAGAAATTAAAAAAAAACACGAAATTACTTGTATATATTTTTCACCCAGTCCTGTTTGTCATGTCTCTGTATGAGCTAGGTATGTGCTGCAAATCACACCTATGTCAGCCACTTATGTTCTAGCTCATACAACTGAGCTGTACTCCTTCATATTACAGTAATTAAGTCCTCCATCTTTCTAACCATGTAACAATAATATTTTCTAGTGCTAGTAGAGGAGAATATTAGCAGTACTACATGCAGCTTGCACTTCTTTCCGGAGGACAGCCTCAGAGGAAATTGCTGAAAAATTATCCCGTTATCCTTGACTTTAATGGAAGTAAAGTTAAATAAATGCATGTGTGCTTCCCACAATCAGGACAAATAAGCAACAGTAGTACGCAAGCACAATTGGCAGGCAGATCAGCAACTGAAATAGCCTTCCAAACAATGATGTGAATTGGTCTCTTTCATGCATGATCCTCGGTCTAAGCTTTGTGTCCCTCTCTTCTTCTGTATAATTCCTGTATGGCACTGGATGGCTGATCTATGATTCACAATTAGCTGGAGCCTAGCAAAGAGAAATACACAGAAGCTCTGCAAAGCTGAGGACAGCCTACAAAGAGAAGTTGACTAGACTGGAGAAGGGGTTTTTTTTTGTTTTTTTTTTAAGGAAGGTAAGAGGAATATCTGCAAAAAAACACATGATGCTTTAAAGGTCCAATTTCAATGCTTAATGTCCAACCTCCAGTGTTTAAGCATACATTCATAATTCAGTTCCTAAGCAATGTTTGCCCACCTCTAACTGAATCAACTTCATGGTTGTAGCTGAGCCTCTTACTCTATTCTTCCCCACACATTAATCTCCAAAAGGTTATGTCACAGCTTTGTGAAACCGTTAGCAGAACAGTAGAGTGTGTGATTTGAAGCACGCTGGGAAACATCATGTTCATAACACCACTGTTATTTGAAAAAAAATCAGTGAATTTTGTGTCAGTAACTTCATATAGGACAGTGCCCCATGCTTCATTGAAACATGTCACAAGGAGCCATGGAGTTTTATCATTAGTGTTACCTAGAACCTCATTTTCTGTTGAGATAAACCAATCTGTTGTTTGCAATGTCAGCTGTTCACTTTTTGAAAGTCTGTGTATACTTTCTCACAAGAAATGAGTCTTGAAAACAGACTAAAAAAAACCCCATGCCCAAGAAGACCGATAAATTATTTTTACAAAGTCAAGCATTAGAATTGCTTTTAGCATAAGCTATATCCACAATCATTTGTCTCCATTACTGTTGATTAATAGAGTTTTTTAAGCTAAAGGACAAACTTTACTAGAGACCATTTCAAGTTTGTTATATTTTATTACACATGCATACCTCAATTCTCATTTACACTAATGTCTCTTTACATTTCCAGAGTGGTATGAAGAATCCTTAAAGTATATGAGAATTTGACCAAAGTTTATTTTATACGGACCTTCTTCTAAAATTAATTTAAGAAGTGTTGGGTGGAATTGAGCCCATATTTTCTTTTCATTATTACTCATTTTTTGTCTACTAAATAGACTGTCTCTAATAGTATGCTTTCATTAATAAAATTGCAAAGAAAAGCAAAGAGTACAATTTTCTATGATTTATGAGGTCATATTTTTCACAAGTGTTCAGAAACCCACTGGTGAAAATTATCACATATCCTGAAAGTTTCCCAAAATACTCATGAATTGTTGTTAGTACTATATGCTTTATTCATTATTCGGCAATTTAAAACATCTATCATCTAACCAGAGACCAAAAAACATACTATTTGACTTTGGTCACCAAACACACTATTACAGAGAATTGCTAAAGTGAACAATCTTCAAACAAACCATGGTCTGAAACTATTCACCAAAACTATTTGACAAAACCTTTTGAGTACGCTCAAAGAAAATCAAATAACTAAACAAGGATCTACATTTATGGTGCACATTATTCATAAAAAAATTCATAGACTCATCAACAAAATGTGGGGGTCAGAATTCAGATACTACTCTGATGTGTACCCCAATTCACTGGCTTTTGCATATTTTGTCTGCTGCACCGCAAATGTAACACACAAGAATTTAATGAAGCCTGTTACCACTTATAGGCAATATTGAGCAGAGGAACAAAAGGTGACAAATTATCTTCATTGTACTGCTATGTTACTCACTCATGCCAATTAATCTTTACTAGATACATTTAGTACAGTAATATAAAGTAAATGGCAGGGAGCACATGGAGCCTATCTTACAGGCACAGAGTTCAGGAAGTCATTATTTTCCTAATAACGTTTCACATAGTATCATGAACATCATTATTAGTAGAATCTCAGAAATGGAGCAGATAAATGACTTTGAGTTTAATCTTTTAGCTTATCGCTATTCCAAAACTCTTTTTATTATTTCAAAGAAAGGGAGATTCAGAAAATGAGGGGGAATACTACATCATGTTGATTGCAAATCAGTGCTCATAACTACCACCCATTGTGTCAAGTGACTCACATACCTGTCAGGTGTGTTACATTAGCCCACAGAAAGTCTTTAGTACATATTGTGTCCTAGAAAAAATTTGCTTTGTCTCCTAGTGTCACTCATGCTGATGGATGTGCTTAAGGTGTTAATGAGTAAGCATCAAGCAATATTTATGCTCTGCCAAGTCTCTGCATCACTTCTACAGGCACAAAGATTAGGCAGTTGGAAAGAGCAGAACAAGCTGAAAGAACAGCACTTCTTCTGACTCATAATCATGTTTTCAAGCTCTTCTGTCGCAATTCTCTTATAGACCCTTGTAATGTTTTTATAAACATCATTTCACATCCTAATATCAGTTTACCTAAAACAAATTAGCTCCAAATGGCTTTGATGCTTCTGCATGTACTTTTGCCATTATATTTTGCTAAATGTAGCATCTTAAAATTGATGAGCTAATTATTGAATTACTCCAGAATAACTTGTGAATGAACTGGAGCATATCTTTTTTAGAAAGGCATCAAATCTTGATTTAAACATAGAGAATAATGAACAACACACATCTGTTGGTAAGATTTTAAAAATAGGTACTTTATTGCTAGCCTACATTTGTCATGCTTCAGCTTCCAGCCACCGGAGCTTGTTTTATTTTTTTCTGCCTATTGAAAGGTCTCTGTACTATATTTTAGTGTATCTAAATACAAGAATGGGTCAAAAACAGAGGGACCCCCACATGGGAAAAAGTTCCCTTTCTTTTCATTGTAACACAAACAAATCAATTGTTTGATCAGATCTACAGATGGTTGAAAAAATAGGAATATTATTTCATGAAAAAGGCTATCTTTATACAAAAACATGGTTTTTTCAACCAGCTCTACAAAATATTGGAAGTGAAAGCAGTGCTGCCAATTCTTTCATCAAGTTACACAAGAAGTCAAAACTAATTGTACTGTTATGCTACTAAAGCCCCAAACCTTCAATGCTTAACATATACATAGTCAGATTGGTTTCATGGGTGTAACTCATGTGGCAGGATTCGAGCGTGACAGAGAACCCCCAGCTAACTGCAAGTTCTCCTGCACTGGCTTGCTTGCTCATTCACAGTTGCTTAAGCAATGCTGACTACTGCTATATTTATATAAGCGCACATGTAAATCTTTACTTCATAAAAAAGAAATCTCCCAGTTATAGATATTTTAAATCCACAGTACTTTGCAGGCTTCCAATTAAGTCTCAAGTTTATGCACATACCCATTTACCTAAGATATATTCTATTCTGAGAGCAAACGATCATTATATCTAACTTGAATCATGTTGTGTGAGGTTACATTGGGTCAAACAACATGTCACAGCCACATAATATTGTTCAATACAAATGTAATCAAAGAGAACCACTTTTTCTACTATGCTTCGAGCAATTAAAAAAGGAAAGACTGTTTTTAATTATCACAAAAAATAACAAAATATCTAAGATGTAATTTCCTGATCCTGTCATCTATATCTGACTCATCTTTATCACCAAACTTTCCAAATGTCCGTGTACAAGATAAGAATATTTATTTGTAATCCTGTGTTTGAAGGTGCAACATTGGTGCAATTCTGCATCCTATGTATTTCAGAAGTCAGATTGTCAGAAATCATAATGACCCTTCTGGCCTTAAAATCAATAGAGCTGTGAACTAGAAATCAACCCTTTCCTGAAAACGGAAAGGGTTGAGTTGACACTAGCATCTCCTTGTGTCCAGGCATGGCATAGAAGCTCTCTCCTCATCAGATACCTTCTGCCAATGATCACTCCAGCACCATAGTGGCCTGCCACTTTCTGTGAAATGGCTCTCCAGCCAGGTCACTGTAAAGTCTTTCCCTTTCTGAGAGAATCAATGAACAGAAACAAAGGTAATTAACACAAATGACTTGTCCCAGAGTTGGATTAAGGCCGTCTTCCTACAGATTTCACTCATTGGGCTGCAGCCTTATACCGAGTAAGTTCATAATAATAGAAGAGAATGGGTTTTTCTCAAAGTTATCAGCACCTAGGCCACCTTCTCTCCCTTTTGAGATGGGCCTTTGGGCAGAAGTCATTTGAGGAGCTGTCACATTATTGGATTTTAAGGGGAGCAGACAGATCACCGCTGCACCCACAGGGGGTGTTTGCCCCAAAGTCTGTACAAAGGGGGCTATGTGAGGTGTTGAACCAAAGCTTATGTTCTACTGATTCTATGTATGCTGCTCATGTACTTGTGTGATGTTAGTATGTGAAGTTATGAAAATGGACTCTGTGAGTGTACTGTGAATGTTCTCCGTCTGGGATAGAGAAATGAGCCTGGACTGCCTGTTGTAAAGAAGGATTGTTCAGTCAATGACTATGCTAATTAGCATGGCTGCAGGGACAAGGACTCTCAGGATGGCCCAATACACACCTGAGGAATGTCTGGAAACCTGCAAACCAGTCAGTATCTCCTGGCTGCTGGCATGTGAATCATGTGACCAGCTCCAGTTTGGGAGACACCAGAGATATATAAGTGCCATGAGGCAGACTCCATTTTGTGTCCAGTCTTGCTACTGATCCCAGATGTAGCCTTGCTAGGGACAGAGAGCCAGAAAGGATTGCTGACCCATCCTGACATAGGATGTACACCAGAGACTTTTAAGATAGCAGTTTGTAACATCTCTGCTAAGGGCCTGAATCAAGAACTTGGTGATTGGTGTATGAATGTATTCTCCTTAATAACCTTACTCTCAACCTTTTCTTTCTTTTATTAATAAACCTTTAGATGTTAGATTCTAAAGGATTGGCCCAGCATGCTCTTGTGGGTAAGATCTAAAGTAAAAATTGACCAGGGATCTGTGGCTGGTTCTTTGGGACCAGGAGGATCTGTTTGGGGTAGGTGAGATTGGGTTCTATAACCCCTCAGCTGTCTGTAGGCCCAGGGCTGATTGTGACACAGGGAGAGCTGTGGTTTCTGAGGGGGTTTACTCATGAGGCTTCCTGCTGGCTGGATTGGCAGCTGACGTGCTCTGTGGGACTGGTTTGTGGTCTGTTTGGGAAAGGTCTCCAGTCAAGGGCTGTAAGCAGACCTGGTTTTGAGCAGTTCACCCTCCGCGGACGCCCTCAGTGGTGGCCAGACCTGGGCCAGTCCATCACAGGAGCTCCTGTCTCTCTCAGCAGGACAGGGCCACCTGAGCCCACATTAGCTAATTAACCCTGGATTGCCTAGTGTGGGGTTTGTGTAACCTATCACACCGACAGAAAAGTTTCACTAAAAAAATTCCAATCACTTCTACTATGAATCTCAAAAACAAGAGTAGATGTAGAGTAATAGGTGACTGTTTTAAGGTGTTAGCAAATAGAGTGGGTTAACTTTTCTTTGAAAACTAAATGTATATGCCAGGCCACAGCCTGAGTTTCCTGTGATGACTGCAATGAGGGTCAAAAGATAACACTCAAAACACTTTGCTGGACTGGCATCTTGTACATTCCTCTAAGAAATCAAATAAAAGCTTCAAGCCATATATTGGCACCAGCAAGACTGATAGAATGACCAAAAATGTATTGGGCAGATCCTCAGCTGGTGAAATTTGGTATAGCTCCATTGACTTCCTGTTTACCTTCTGTCTTTTCCTTCATCCTTCCTTAGGGTAACCTGTAGATGGAGGCTTTGCTTGGATACCTTTGAAGAATATGCATAAAGTGAGTGCAGGAAGAGAGCCATGGGTGGAATGTTTTAAGAAGTCCACAAAATACTGAGCTAATTATAAAATAATAGTAAATAATGTTGCCAGCACAATGTTGTAGGTGGTGTGTGTAGTCATGCTGATTTACATGACCTTAAAATCTAGTCTATTGATTTCAATGGAGCTTTACCAGCTAGGGATAGTGTACATTTTATTAAATTAATTAAAATATGTCAGAGCATCTGTGAACATGATTTTGGTGAGAGGAGAAGAGAAATATCTCAGGAGGAGTATGCCAGACTGAAGAATCTGATTCTCCTCTCAATTACACTGGTGTAAATCAAAAGTAACTCAGTTGAAATGAATGAAGTTACTTAGTGTAAACCTAGTGCAAGTGAAAAGGGTATCAGGCCCAAGAAATCTGGAAACCACTGCTTTAAGTGAAAAGATCATAACCAAAGCCAACTTCTGTGCCCATCTGGATTTTTCAGTTCATTCTCCCTGGATACCTGTAACTTTTGGATGTAGTCAAAGGCTGAAATGCCTCCTGTTGCTTTAAAAATTTGATCATGTTTTAGCTAATTCATCATCGTGGCTCAAGGGCCACAAAATGTGACATTTCCAACACAGTTCTGTTAAATTTGCTCTAGAAAATAGCCTTTTCTGCTTGACCAATAGCAGCTATATGCTAATAGAGTTGTGAATTTATTTCCTCATATGCTACTTAGAATTCTAATTTAATATCTACCTTCAGTATCGATAGTTTTGTATAGTGGGAGTCTTCAGATAAGTATGATGTAGAAGAGAACTAATCAGGCTAGTGGAACACTAAATCTGAATTAATACATCTCTGCCATTACAATATTTATATTTGCTTTGTTCTGAGCCTGGAAATAAATGTAGGCTCTGCAACAGGTTTGTTCTTACAAGTGTATTTGATATTTTAGAAGTGTTACCTGAAATCCAAGTAAAATTCAGCAATTATAGGCCCAGCCAATGGAGAGGAGGGAGACATCTTCCAAAAAACATTGTGTGTCATTTTAAATAACAGTCTTTAAAAACTTCAAATAAGAAAAATAAAGAGGATTCCAATACAAGGAAAATAAAAGGACAATCTTAAACAAGAAGCCTTATAGTGATCATACTAAAACACTGTTGTAAAACCAAGAATGCCATTGCCCTCTGAAAGCAAGGAGGTAAGTGCTGAGATGAATGTCAAGGCACAATAAATTCCACAGCAAATAAATTCTACCACAGCAAATGGCTTATGGTATGGTGTATGTGGAAATGAATGACTGAATCAGGGTAATATCAAAAGGTAATAGAGCTGCAGATCCATACTCTCCTTGAATTAAATAAAGCCTGCATGCCTTCTAAAATACACAGAGCTGTTAGTCCCTAGAGAGCACATTTTGTATTATTAAACAATGTCCAGTCAGAGCCAGTTTTGGGGTTGAGAGCAACTAGTGAGATTATTCCTGTGTCCCTGTGAAGTTATTCTTGAAAACAGGTTATATCACTCTCTTTTCTCCAGGACCTCATATCTGCATACTCACCTCAGTTCCATTGGTCTTGCCTATCTGTCTAACTTCCACTCCTCATGGTCCTCCCATAACTTTCTAATCTATGTTGTCTCTCAGGCCCTCTGATTTCTCTGTCCCTCTCATTCATTTGGTTCCCTCATCTTTCCTTCCTTCTTCCCCACAATCTCCTGGATTTTCTCATGCCCTCCCTTCCCCTCTCCTTGCACATGCTTGTTGAGTGAGAAGGAAACTTCGGGGCCATCTGGCCTAGGATGCTGACTGTGTGGAGGATGGGGTAGCTTATCCAAACCTAAAGTAGTGCTGGTATTGCCTCAGGAACATGAAGGAGCTTCATCCTGCTATCAGCCTACCATGAAAGTGAAAGCAGTCTCTCAGGATCCTGAAGATTTATTTGGTTACCTCTCTATTCCACCTAACTCAGCTAAGCTTCTTTCTGGTGGGAGGATGGGCAGTTCAGATAGAAACCCAGAACCTAAAAGGAACTCACTGCAGCCTAGTTCCATTGATTCCCCTCGCCACACAAAAACAGTGAATCAGTTTAGTTCCCTTCTCATGTCAGCCTAGTGTCTAATAATCCCATTCTTCTGGGAAACATTTAAATACATTCTAGTATCAGCTAGAAAATGCAGCACCTATCTCACATACGAAAAGAGAGGATAATTCAATGGTTAGAACAGTATCCTAGAAATTGGAAGATCTGCATTCACTTGCCTGTTTCACTCTAGACTGAGCAAGTCACTTGTTTTCCCTGTGCCTCTATTTCTCATGTTTTACAGATAGGAAAGCTAGCACTGCCCAATCTCACTGGAGTGGTGTGAAGATAAGTCATTAAAAATTGTAAAGTACTCAGATGGTTAAGTGATGGGAGCCAAACAAGTACCTCAGCTAAATGAATATATTCTCCTACTCTATATATTTGGAGGAGGCACTAGTTTTACTAAAAAAATTTAATAAGGAATTTTTAAGTCCTTGTAATTGTACAATATATGTATTTTGCAATTAGAAATGGTTGTTTCAGGCTCACAAACCTCTGAAAGCATAGTCTCTCTTCCTCCTCCCTTTCCCTATTCTCATACTGCAGAATCACATAGTAAATATTCATAATCAGATTATATGGCCCAGTGATTCTGAATATTACCTGATTACTTCACTTCCCCGACTAAGTGTACTAAGGTACATAATGATATTCTTCGAAAATTAATTGAGAAGTAGAGCTAGAGAGTGAATGAGCCACTTGTTTACCCTTCTCATTGAAAAAAAAAACCAATTAAACTTTGTTTTCCTTTACTTATGTCAGAGAACCCAGATTGCCATCTCAAACATACCATCTCAGTGCCATCACTTCAGGCACTGCCATTCAGAAAACTGTATGTAGGAAACATATCACAGAGTTGACCAGTCACCAGGATTTGATGCTGTGCTATTGCCCCACAAAGTTCAATTCTATTATGTTCTGGGAGAGATGCTATGGAAATTACCTCTATGAACTGATTCAAACAGCACAAAAGCCTTTTAACAACCCTCTTGACAATTATATCATATGGGAACTTACATGGAGCAAATAGGGCATAAAATAGGCTCAGAGAAGATGTTCTTGTGGTTAAGGTGCTGGACTGAAATACAGACAAACTGAGTTCTGTTCCCAGCTTTACCATAGATTTCATTTGGTGCTTTGGACAATTCATTTCAGGGGGATGATCCTACACCACTGAAGTGTATGAGAAATGGTCAGATATTACAATGAAGCCTCCATAAAATAAATCTCAACAGGTTCACAAACTTTCTAGTGAACTGAGAGAGGTGTATACCCTAGAGATAGGATTTTAATGAAAAGCACAGTTAAAAATCTAGGGGCAAAAAAACAGACTTACCTCATAATTGTTAGTCTGTGGCTTTTTCTGGCTCATACTTATGGAATGTTTCAAAAGGAATTTTGCTAGTGTACAATACTAAAATATAATTTATGTATAAAATAGTTCTTAAGTCTTAAATGAAAAGGGAGAGAAAATTCTGAATACATTTCAGCCATTGTATTTAAAATCTATGGTTTTGAGAGGAAAGCTATGAGAAAGATCAAATATTTATAAATAAACTAACAACAGAATACTGGACCAAATTCAGGCTTGCTGTAAGCAGATGCAGTTACACTTGTGCCAATGAAATGGTCTGAAATTAGTGCAGTATTATTTTTCTGTTTTTTATTAAGTTAAAGCCATTGTCAAACACCTTGGCTACATCTACACTGGCATGATTTTCCGGAAATGCTTTTAACGGAAA
>CM057848.1:48166953-48177128 GCA_030068395.1 Apalone spinifera | reverse complement strand
AAATTCATGGAGGTTAAGTCCATTAATGGCTATTAGCCAAGATGGGTAAGGAATAGTATTCCTAGACTCTGTTTGTCAGAGGGTGGAGATGGATGGCAGGAGAGAGATAGCTTGATCATTACCTGTTTGGTTCACTCCCTCTGGGGTACCTGGCATTGTCCACTTTCAGCAGACAGGATACTGGGCTGGATGGACTTTGGTCTGACCCAGTATGGGCATTCTTATGGTCTTATGTTACTACTGGTGCACATTTGCACATACTTTGGTACCTGTAACAAAATTTGTTCTGGACATGGATGGAAAAAAATAGAGGAAACATTGCCTGACGTTGCTAATAAAAGCACAGCATAGACATGGTCTGTTGAGCTTCTAAGCTGCGTAACTAACACTCATGGTCTGAGAAACATTGTCTATGATCAGAGCAGGAGAAAATATAAAATCCAGAACCACAGAGTTAATTTTGACTCATGGGAGTGCCAGCGTGGCATGAAGAGAGAATGGTTCTCATTTAAAGCAGGGTTCGGATATTTTCCTGCTCAAGTCCATCCACAGAAATTCATTCACCCAACCAGTAACACAAAGAAACATTAGATCCTTTACAATATGTTCTAAAACAATTATTTTAAAACCTTTTTACCCAATAAAGTATTTGCACAATATTCTGCAAACTTTCAGGGGGAATCTGACTTGTTAAAAATATTAAAGTAAGTGTGAAGAGGCTGCTTCTTTTTTGTTTTGTTTTGTTTTGCTTTATTTTATTTCATTTTGTTGGTTTGTTTTGTGGGCCATTTCTGCATATGTTGTTTGTTTTTGTTTGGGATTTTAATCAAGTAAGAGAATTAAAATTTTCCTTGTAATGAAATTCAGATTGAAAACATAACTAAATGGAAACTATGGGTCTATCTATAATAGAATCTCTGGGGCACTTCCATAACTTGAGTTAGCATTTGTTTGCCCTATAGCAAGGAAGGGATAATATAGTAATTTATTCAACAGACTAATTTTGAGATGTTCTGTCTCTCTCCTGGGTTTTTTTTTTCTTATTTTGATGTTATTTCTGATTTCATTACATTTTCCATCATGAAACATTTAATTGCATATGCTGACTTCCCACTATACTGTAGACTTAACAGAGGCAAAAAAGACAGATTATCTCTTGGGGACACCTGGATGGGAAATGAGGCGATATTAATGGGTAACGAATGTCACTTGGTAGAGTAAAACAGATGATCCAATCTTTTCTAAATGGAATACACTCTGTTCTCAGAAAATGCTAACAGAACTAAATTGGTCTGACCAAAAATGAAAGAATAGTACATATTGGATACTTTCAATTTACCAACAGCACAATGTACTTCTGAATTTATGTCAATTTGTGAGAAACTGGATCCCTTTACATTAAAAAGCTAAAATTATCAGTATATTCTAGAAGATATACTAGGATTTTCAGCAAATGAGGTACAGTCTGGAGTAACTATAAAAAAGCTGTTGATATTAGAGATAGATGACTTTATAAAAGGTAGTGAAATAAATACTCTGTGTTCAGGTGACGGAAAAGTTTCATATTACATGAGAACTTGGAAAGAGAAAATTACATCTTTGGGAAGTTTGTATGAAGGACTAAAATAATTAAGGACTAAAAATAAAGATAAAAAAGGGTCAAAGAAATTTTCAAATGCAATAAAAAGGATTAAAATAATGAAGAGCTGTCAATGAACTTACAGAATGCACAGTTATTAATTTTACATGTTCACATTATTTTTCCATGAAACTTCTGCCTCATTCAGTGCATGGGATGGGTAGCGATCACTTAATAAGTCGTTGTTTAGTATGTTGTTTTTTTTCATTGTTCAGCATGTGGCCTTAGGCTGATGCACGCTATTCAAATCCAACTCTGAAGACACAAATGCTAATTTCCTAATGCTCTCCTCATTATAGTATGTGAGGGGTTCACAAATATTTATTTTCACAATATCCCTGGGAGGTAAAGGGGGGACATTATCCCAATTTTACAAATAGGGAACTGAGGCACAGAAAACTTGAACTCAAAAGTGTTCAAGACTGAGGACCTGATCTTTCAAAGTATTAAGAACATGAAATATGTTTAAAGCATTGCTGCCACTAACTTCAACTGTAGCTGTGAGTGATCTGCACTTCTGGAATTTAAACCCTAGGATGTCAAGTTTCAGGCACTGAGAAAATGAGGGACACACTATTAGTCACCTCCGGTGAAAGGTTTGGTTTAAGTGACTTGCCCAGCATCACCTAATAACTCAATGACAGAAACAGAGATGGAGTAGCATCTAATCTTCTAAACTATGAGAGCATCCTTTCACTTCCTGAAATCTCCTGACTTGTCCACTACACTCCTTCCAACTCAGCAACAAATGTAGTAGGGGTCCAACAGAAAATAGTCTCCTTTACTGCATTCATCCATCCTATGCAGGAAATGAGCCCGTCATGCCCCTGTGGAATGTATGCAACCTTGTAATTACAGATTGCTTCATAATTCCTACAAAGGGGTCAAATTAAGGTTGCAATGGCAACCTTAATTCTGGTCTTTCCTAACTTTTGAATGCTTGATTTTGGAACCGTGTGTGTGTGTGTGTGTGTGTGTTCCTCTCTCCTGTCTTCTCATCCAATCCATTTCCTACACCCTCCAAGTCCAGTCATTCCCCTGAAACCCAACTTTTCATCCATGTTTCCCATCCCCCCTGGATCCTAATTCTTTCCTGGGGTCATCTTCCAGTTTCAATGTGTGTGTGTCACTCCTTGTCAAAGTCTCTTTGCTCAACAAGTTTCATTTTGTTACCCAGACTCCAATTCCTCATCAGATATGCTTCCCACCACCCTTTTCCCTCTGCTCCACAGGTTCTCCAACACAATCTCCTTGCCAAGCCAGTGCAATCCCTTCCCTCCATTGCCCCTACTCCCAGTTTTCCTCTTTGTCTCCACCAGCCTGCAGTCCCAATTTCTCATCCCCAACAGCCTGAGGCACCTTGTTTCTATCTGCTCCCCACACCAGCTCCAGCTGTTGTCTCTTCAGCATTGGAATCAGTAAGCTTCCTCCTCTCTACTGCCTGGGCCCAGTAGGGGAGGTACTGAGAGCAATGGAGAGACAGTCTCTCAATGCCCAGTAGCCTGGAGCTGCAAATGCAAGGAAAGTCTGCTCAAGCCTAAGAGGGAGAAACCTAACTGTTGGAGCTTGACGTTTCTGAGTGTATTAATATGACCAGGTTGGCTGTGATAGCAAGGGACTGGATCAAAGCCCATAGAACTATGTCTGCACTGCAATGAACAACCCACAACTGGCCTGGGCCAGCTGAGTTGGGATCAATGGGGCTTAGGCTAAGGGGCTGTTTGATAGCAGTGTAACCATTCATGCTTGGGCTAGTTAGTTCCTGGGCTCTGGAAACCTGTGGAATGGGAGGGACCTAGAGCTTGGGCTGCGGCCCATCCCCAAACATCTACATGGCAATTAAGCAGCCTCTTAACATAAGACACACATGCCCGAGTCAGCTGGCACAGATTGCTCACCATAGACAGAGGATTTTGCAAAGTTTTTTATCTGCTAAACGTACACAAACCGGCAATTTTCCAAAGATTTATAACTTGGCCAAATTTGAGTGGCTTTTCATGGGGATAGCAAAAGCCAAATTTCAAGACCTGGTTCCAAAGGATGGAGCACTGAAGCATCTCAATAAAAACGGCCATCAGCATTTTAACCGTGAATAAAACAATGCATTTTTCTCTAGCTCAGTTTTTAAAGTGAACCTGAGGCAGACACCCAGCAAGGGAAATCCCAGAACATACAGTAACAGTCTGGCAAAGCTATAAACAACTGAAAACATGTCAGACAATCTTAACAATGGTGGTGCTACCTGCCTTGGCTAGTATAAGATGCCTGATTCTCGTAGAGGGTGTGAAATATAAGGAGAAGGGTGCAATTAGCCATTCCTATCCATTGCACAACAACAGTAAGTAAAATCGCATCTCCACTGCTCCCCCCTAAAGCTCCTCTGAGCCTACAGTAATTTGAAGCAGGATGTGGCTGGGACCTTGTCCATGTCCCAAACAGCCAGTGAAGCACAAGCAATATGCAGTAGAGAATACCCTGGACTGCATTAAGGAGTGTGGCAAAAGACATGTGTTTCCCTGAATGTTAAGGAGGTATAATGGGAGTCATGCTGCTTCTAAATGCTGGGTGGAGCTTAGGCTAAAGTGGCTGCTTACTTGCTGTATAGATATTTGGACAGCAGTGGGCAACCAAGACTCGTGGAGATTCGTGCTCCTCTCCCTCTCTCCCAAAGCTTGAATGCTGCAAATTAGCTGATTCTCAACACTCTGAATGTGCTGGTAGGGAAGGGGAGGAGTCAGTAAGCCTTTTTTCAGCAAGGGTCAAGGGCCCCAGTGTGCAAAAGGAATGGGGGAAGGGGACAGAGAGGGGGTGCACTGGCCACAGCTGGAACTCCAATGGGCTACGTGCAGCCCAAGAGCGGCAGGTTGCCCCCCCACTGTGTTTGGGCATGGGCTGCAGCATGAGGCCTGGGTCACTCCTACTTCACAGGTTCTAGAGTCCAGGCACTAGTTCAGGCATGAACATCTTACACTGCAATTAAACATGATAGTTCCTTACTACTCCCAACAAAAGGCTGTGATTTAAAGGCAAAGCTAAACCCCTCATTATTAATATTGTGCTCTTTCTTTCTTTCTTTTATTAAAACAGTAAACTTTAGATCCCATGTAGAAGAGCAAAGTGTCCAAGGATAGGATACTCATATGTTAAGAAATTAGAAGATATGAGTATTTTTCTTTGTAAGTATTGCCCTATTTCACTCATATAATTTAACCCAACCCACTTGAAAAACTATCTACACTATTGTTGATGAATTTAATTACAAAGAAGCCTGTTCTAACTTTTCTCCAGTTTAGATGCAGATATTTTCACTATATAGCAACTGTCTTTTTAAAATTCACTAACGATATGTCATTATTAATAGACAAAAGAACATTGATGATATCCATAGAACTAGCTCAAGCTTTTGGATTTAATCATCATGTTCTCTTGATTAAAGAATTTGATGTTCTTTGGCCAATTTATCCCTGCTATTATCTTGGGTTGATTTTCTTGGACAGTCACACAAATGTTGGAGAGACAAGTTCTAATCAAATCTGATACAGTTATGAGTTATTTGGAAATGTTGATTGACCTGTTATTGTGATGGGAAAACAAACTGTGAAATAAGAAATTGTACATGGAATTGAACACTAAGGCAAAGATTATCTCTTTTACTCAGCCTTCAATCAAGGCAGCAGAGAATAAGGGGCAGGTCTATGCCACCATAGGCCCCAGATTAGGACAGAGGAAGTTGGGGCTTCCCAACTGATGCCAGCTGGTTATAGTTCCAAAAGATCCGCACACCATGTCCTCTGTGCAGCACCTGAGTGGCAGAGTGGCATGGGGACAAAGTGCCAGGTAAGAGTTCAAGTGCTGGAAAATTGTCTGCTGACTGGGTGTCTGCTTCTGGATTCCTCGCACTACTTAGATGGTTTAAAAGGACCAAACCCAAACCAAGAATCTGGGCCTAGAGCTGGGAAACTTTCTAGAATTTGGGGTTGAGATAAATGAAGGCAGAAGTCCCAACAACATCTAAGGCTGCCAGTATTTCATGCAGCATCCTTTGTGTGACAGGATATGGTACTTTACGCTGGATAGTGTGCCATTATATTTTCCCATCAAACTAAAGGAGATTGCAATCCAGGATGTGTCCTCCCTGCTTACCTAACCACATTCCTTTACCAGTGAAACCTCAGACAATGCAAATACAGTATTCCTACTCTGAAAACATGAGTAAGATTTTAGTATCATATCCTTTGTTCAGCTAACATATACCAGGTTCAAGAGTCATCTGTTTACCATTATGAATTTAAAATCTTCTTCATTTCAAATACTGTGAAATGTCACTGCATTTAGTCAGGTTAAGCTAGGGGTTTTTTAATAGATCATATGCTGGGAGATCTGCATCTATAGTTTTTCCTCTGTGTGATTTAAAACAATTGCCCCCCATCTTTTGCAAGGAAGATAACTTTTTAAAATTTCAGTTAAAATATATCTGACAGAGGCTGGTAACTCTGCATAAACAACATCTTTTGCAGAGCTTTTCTTTTGCAGATAAATTTCTGAACATGTGCCCTTGGAGATTTTTCTTGGAAATAATTACAGAGTTTTGGAACACAAGATTCAGCATCTGGAATACAACCTACATAAATTGAAGAATATGAGAAGAAGCATACAGATTGCTGTCCTAGCAGAAGGTTCTCCATCCACCAAGCTCATTTGTTTTCACAGCAGATGATTCAGTAGACTTGAAACCCTGCTAGTAGCTACACAACCTCCATGCATAACATACACAGTTCTCATTGTGTTTCCACTATATCACCAGGAATGGCACATGATCCTCAGTGTAGGGTAGAGACTCACATAATCAGGGAAATTAGAGATGTTAAAGATCTCTTAGATCATTCAGACTATCCCCCACTGACACCAGATTGCTCCCGGGGGTACATTTTCTAGTAATTTGTCCAATCCATTTTTAAATTCCCCAAGTGATAATGCTTTCACTATTTCCCTTTAAAGACTATGCCACAGTCTTATAACTTCTCTTATAACTCCATTAAGAATATTTGCTTGATATTGCTAAATTTCCTTTTCTCAGTTTCACTCCATTATCCCTACAGTACATATCCAATTGTGCACCCTAAAACAATTATTCCCTTATGATAGTTCACACCCTTCTAAATATTTGTAGACAGCTGTCATGTTCCTCCCTCCTAACATTGTTGAACCAATGTATGCCTGTTCAACTCTTTTAATCTTTCCTCAGAAAGAATCCCAGCTGATTTATGCCTCCCTCTTCTCACACTTCCCTCCACCACCGCCCGATGTAAGAAGAGTGTGTATTGTTAGGGTGGTTGAAAAACATGAATTTTTTTACGCAGATTTTTCATTAACACATTATCATGTATTCCTAGGGGGGAAGGTTGCTGAAAGTTACTATAATCTAACAGTGATTTTGTGTTGTTACAGGTTGCGCTCTCCAATCCTTCATCTGTTCAGCTCTTACATTTATGATACAGCCTGAAGTTTTTAATTGGAATCCAAAGTTACTCACTGTGATGGTTCTTGGGTTACCCAGAACTCTGAGTCACCCGTTACTTAATGCCCCCAGCAGGAGGGAGTCTTGCTTGTATTTAGCTGGGTGTCCACAGCACAAAACCACCTTTAGATTATAGTAACTCTCTGACACTACCCACCTATTAGTCACTCACTCACTCTCCTCTGGACTATGCCAGCCCTTAGTTTGCCTTGTAGTGCCCAGTCCCTTTGCCACTGAATGCTCACAGAAATATCAGGTCTCCAAAGGTTCAGTATCCACAGTAGCTCATAAGGTTCAGTTCAGGACCAGCACATTATTTAACAGCTCAACACTGAGATAGTCTTATAGTGAAAAATAAGTATATTATCAACATCTAGCAATTCAGAAAACATCGAGTAAGAATGTTGGAAAGAAATGGTGAGACTACAAAAGAAAATCACAACATGCTTTCTAAATACTAAAGCTAACTATTAAGAAGCGTATCTCACCCAAAGCCTTTTGCTGTGCTCCGGCCTGCCAACAAGGGCGGGCACAGGGGAATTTTCCCTAGGACCTGGTGATTCAAAAGGGCCCAGGGCTCCCAGATATTGCTACTGTAGCAGTAGCTGGAGCCCTGGATTCTTTAAATTGCCTTCAGAGCTACATATGGCACACTCTAGGCAATTCTGAGTGCTAAGGGGTACAGAATGTTTCAGGCGGCATTTAGGGATGGCTGCCCCAGCCCTGCCCCTTCTGCCTGAGGCCCCATCCGTTCCGAGAGCAAGTCCTCCACGCACCTTGTCCAGAGGCCAAGTGGCAAGTCTGTCAGACCCCTTGGCTGCACTTGCAACCAAGATTGACTGAGATCCCGTTTTCAGGACTATATACCCCAGCACATTTCTCTCCTGAAGGATGAGAGAGTATCTTCTTGGCCTCCTAGAAATGCCCCCAAAGTTCTTTGTCTTATCACACAGCCAGGACAACCCCCTCCTCCACTCCCACCATATACATGCATTTTTTATTCCTCTTTGCCTCTTTCTTACTGACTTTGAATGCAACTGGGCATCCATTGTATTAGTGTCCAATGCTTAATTTACATCCTGACAGAGAGATAGGCAATTCTTACCTATCTGGAGGCAAACCTGTTTTTGTTTTTTCATCTCTGATGTGGGCAAGTACTTTGATACATATATATATATTTATATATATATATATAGAGAGAGAGAGAGAGAAATTACTCCTTACATAGTAAGGAGTCTGGGTGGGGTGTATTGGCACTGAGACCACATACAGAGAGAAGACATGTCTGCTCTACAGCCTTAGCTACCAGCCAGCTGGCTTTTAGCTCATGTCAGTTTGGTTCTGGCTGTCAGGGTTTCATATGTACATACATTTGGGAAAAAACTTGTTCATCTTGGCCTCTGAAGATAGAACAAGAAGCAATGGGCTTAAACTGCAGCAAGGGAGGTTTAGGTTGAACATTAGGAAAAAGTTCCTAACTGTCAGGGTAGTCAAACACTGGAATAAATTGCCCAGGGAGGTTGTGGAATTCCCATCTCTGGAGATATATAAAAGTAGGTTAGATAAATGTCTATCAGGGATGGTCTAGACAGTATTTGGTCCTGCCATGAGGGCAGAGGACTGGACTCGATGACCTCTCGAGGTCCCTTCCAGTCCTAGTATTCTATGATTCTATGATTTTGCAATTATATTAATGACTAATGTGACCCTAAGCCTTCATTTAATTCCTCCTATGACATTCTTTTGTGAATCAGACTGTACATACCAGAATCAGTACATCGCCGTAACCCTTTCACTAGCTGGCATTAAGGAATTCTTGGTCACACTCACCAGGGGTGCAAAACTCTTGAGTTATTATAGAATTGTTGAAGGGGAACAATTTTAGCACTGGAGGATATAATTCAAAGACTTTTGTCCTGGCCTATACCTGACATGCTTTGTTACCCTGACTTCATGACTTCATATCTAAAGCATGTATTTTAAAACACAGCACAGTCAGAAAGCATTATGGATAGAATATACAAAAAACACCTCTTTGAGTTAGGAGCACAGCTCCCATTGTGCTGTCAGTGAGGGTTCATTTACTTTTAATGTGTTGTTTTTTCCCCCACTCACTTCAGCACCTTTGAAAATCCTATCTTATATGTCTTTATTTCTATTATTTACACAACAGAGGCCAAATCACAGTAGAAGAAACATGACAGTAAAATAGGTTCTATGGCAACTGTGTTACTGAAAAATTAACTAGTACAGAAAAATTATGTAATAAAATAAAAGAGAAATAAGCCCACCAAAACTTACAAATGCCTATTTATGGAATATATGTGTAAAGCACACCATCTATGGCTACGTTTACATTACAGAATTTAGAGCAAAAACTCGCGGAGAGTCCACACTACAAGCGCGTTTTTATGCAAGAAAATTTACAGTACATCGTAAGAAGAGAAGGCTTTTTGCGGAAGAGTTATTCCTCTTTCTATGAGGAATAAGCCTTTTGTGCAAGAGCTCTTGCACAAAAAGGTGTGTGTGGATGGCAAAGAGGGGTTTCTTGTGCAAAAATAGCCAATCGGAAAAAACACAGGTGTTCTTGTGGCCATTCTGTTAATGGCAATCAGAGCTTTCTTGCACAAGAGCGTCCATGCAGTGTGGACACTCTCTTGTGCAAAAGTGCATCACTTTTGCAATGCGCTTTTATAGTGTGGACGCTCTCTTGCTCAAGAACTTTTTGTGTAGACATAGCCCCCAAGTGTAGGCGTAGCCCCCATGTCTATCATAGAAAATATGTGTGCTAGAAAGATACAGCTATCATGTTTTTGTCAATAACAGGGTAGCACCTGAGGACCCCAGTCAGAGATTGAAGCCCCAGAGTGCTATTTACTGTGCAGACAATTCCAAAGACTTTGTAATCCATTAGGGTATGTCTAGATTACATGGCTCCATTGACAGAGCCATGTAGATGAGTTAACTAGACATAGGAAAATGAAGCGTCGATTTAAATAATCGCCGCTTCATTTACAT
>CM057848.1:48134630-48158028 GCA_030068395.1 Apalone spinifera | reverse complement strand
GGGGGGGGGGGTGCTCCAACAGCGCTTCCCATGCAGGAGCTCTCTAGATTCCTAGCTAGCTGCACAGGCGTTCGCTTTAGCGCAACGCTCGCGAAGTGGTGCAAACCTGCCAAAGCCTCTGCAAACCGAGCTACCGTTTCTCATGTCTTTCAGCCTCTCCGCTGACCCCGCTCCTCACGCAGCAACCGCTTTCCCAATCCCTGTTTATGTCAACAGTGCGATCTTCCCCGTCGTCTCACTCTCCCCCACACAGACCGTTGTCCAGGTAAAGGCGGGTTACAGGAGGTCGCGCTCACATACGTATTTGTAGCGCTTAACTGGCCTGCAAAATTTTATCTGCTTTATTACTGAGGTAGGAAACAGTCTTGTGTTGGTGGGACGGTCTGTTGCTTGCCTTTGAACTGGCCCTCTAATTTTGGTTATTTTCTACATGGCTCATCTCTTTATGGCCATTTTCTTCTTTCATTCTGTATCTGTGGTTCTAGCAGCTGGATCAGGGCTGGCTATGGCGATGCAGAAATAGCCCCTAACGTCAGAACAACTGTTGTTCCCATTTGCCCGCGCACTGCCCGGCAAAGACTATTGTGCAGTTGCTGAATTTGTCTGAGCACGGCAGAAACTATCTTTCTGGGTTTCTGTATCCATTGGGTTTTTAAATGGTCATTCAAAGCCTTCCCTTCTGCCGCTATTGCGACGGCTATTCATGAGAAGACAGATGCCTAGTTTCTTAACTTTTCCTTGGGGAAGAGCTAGAAAGATAAAAAAAGGTGCTGTCGCAGAAGAACATATCTTCAAATCCAGTCGGAATCTGCCAAGTTTCTTGCACTGCAATCAATGAAGCTACAATAATAGAATAAACAAGTGGTTGTGGTTTGCTTTATTGTTTTGCTTTGTTTTGCTGGTTTGTCTTTGTTTGGTTGTGTATGGCATTAAATCGATGCACCCGACAAGGTCTGCCGAAGGGGAAAGATTATTTGAGCTGTTAATGAGAGCTGACACTAACACTTAAATAGGATAATTACATTTAGTCGAGAATGCGTCAAAATTTCCTATTTTTCTTACAGCTAATAGAAAGTTACCATTACACACTTTGTGCAATCGTTTTAATGATGCTGCCACTTAACTATTATACCTGGGAAAATATGGGTGATTCCCTAATCGCTCTTGTTTCTTTGTTTTAATGTAGGTTTCTTGCAGGGAAAGGGAGAAAATGAATGTTAAAAAATGCTCTTTTGCAATTCCTTAATGCAAAATACCCAGAAACGGCAATCAAGAAAACCATTCCATTTATACAGACGAGGGGGACAGATAGTTTAGTTTGTACCGAAAACTTTGAAGCCCCTACATGAAGAAGCAAGTGCCTATTGCTTTGAAAATCAGAAGCGAAATCTTGTAAGAAGTTTTCGTCCTGGCCTTCTTCACTAAAATTAATTGACAGCTTTACTAAGCTAACTGGCATAGCACACGTCTTGCGTCCGTAAAGAAACAGGGTGGACGTGCTGCTTTGGAAAATAGGCAGCATTGCTTCTTACTAGAAGAAATCCTGTCGTCAGTGAATCCGCAGGCGAAGCGCCTTGAATCCAGAAGCTGCAGTTGCGCGTCTCGGGCACGAGATGTCGCTGATGCAGTTCGGATCAAGACTGTAGGTTTCTGTTTTGTTTTAGCTGCGCTGTAATGAAAAGTTAGAACGCGGTAATGAAAGTTCTTGGATCTCCCCCACACAGATATATTTGGCTTGTAACTAGTAGGCTACTCGGTTTCTGAAACAAATTATAATGGTTTGGGCCACCAAATTCCTCCAATGTTTTTTCTCTACGAATGTTTGTCTCACTGTGGATGCTCTGGCATTATATGTTGAATTGTTTATTGAAGTGTTTGAGGGTCCTTGTGTTTCTTGCGCCTTCAGTCAGCTTGAAGGAAAACGAGGAAATTGGTCCCCGCTTATGGTCACTCCTTATTAAAGACTATAAACATACGCAAGGGGGTTGAAATAAAGCCTTGCCAATAATAGGAGAGGCTGATGTGAATTTCCTTCGGATAAGACGTATGTTGATGGAAGTTTACAAACGGGGAAAGGGAAGATTAGTTAAAGACCCCAGGTCCTCTCTAGACTCAGGAGTTAGGGTCTCTTGCAGGGGACATTTGTGTCATTGTAACGTGTGCTTTGGATGCTTTGGGAGGGGAAAACATACGCCAGTTGAAATTATTGGCATAAAAATCGGAGAAACAAGAGCTCCCACTAAAAACTTTCTTAGACTTACCCCCTTTCCACCGGCCCCTCCCCTTTTTCCACCCCCGAAAGACCGTGTCCTGTAACTAAAGGAAAGGGCGCACAAATCCATGTCTGCCCCTGCGAAGGAAGGGCTCGAAAGATGAGCATTTTTTGTTGTGTTAAATGGTCGGCATTAGCAGCCTAACCACGTAGAAAAAGGCTAACATCTGCGGTTTAATAAAATGCAGACAAGAAATGATAGACCTGTGAGTTCAAATGGAAGCCACTGGCTAGGCTCATAACAAAAAGAACCCGCAACCGTCCGTTTCCACTAGTGTTTGTTGGAAAGTGAAGAGGGAGGGGAAACCTTCTTCCTTAATATTTTATTGAGTTTTAAAACATTACTATTTTTGCAAAGTCTGTCGGTTTTAAACGTTCAGCCGCGTGAGACAGGAGTGGAATAATAAAGAAGAAAAACTGTACGAGCAGCGTTGGCCATTCTTCATCTATTTAGGATCAGATGGGGAAATAGACACAAATAATCTAAACTTTTTTTTGACCAGCTTCATGAATAATACACTTCTCTAACTAGAAACAATTGTTGGTCTCTTAATTATTGTCCCAAATTTTACCATTGCTCTTATAATACACTAATGTAGAATTGAATGTTCAACTTAAATGTCAAAAGCTATCTATGCCCTGGACCTGAAACAAATAAACTAAGACACCAGTTATGTAGAGTATATCAACGAATTACACGTCCCGAGTGAAATGTGCAATTGAATCTTTGAGACTGAGCTCACTCTGCAAATTCAAGGAGCAATCTATACGCCCCAAATTGGAATCAGATGCTCCCGGCAGTGCAATATCGGACCCTTTGTGCAGTAATAATCACTAAGAAAGGAATAAATATTTGGCAAGAAAGAAAGAAAAAAAATCATTGTCTTGACTGGAGGCAACCAGAATAAAGAAACTCTTGAACGCTTGTTTAAACTCCCCCTTGTGTTTTCTAATGTTTGAACTCGGGTGTTTGAATCACATCACTGCGGTCTTGCGTGTAAACCAACTCCATGGGTATATTTGTATGATCAAAATATTAAGCGGCACTTTTTCTCCTCTGGATTTCTCAGCAAGGGCTGGACCGTTACAACTGAATTGTAACCCTAACTATTAAGCACTGGGGGCTAGGTATTTAGTGTCTAAACAGATTAGTCTGTTGATGGTGTAGCTGGAGTGTGTGTATTCTCAAAGAATAAATAGATTAACTTAAAGGTACAGCATTATTAGTTTCCATATGACACAATCATCGCATAGTCTGCCTTCAAAGGATGGGGGAGGTTTTTCTGGTTCTGGTTTTTTGTTTGTTTGTTTTTGTTTGATTTTTTTCCTTTGAGGTCTCGTTAGAATTCTTCCACGTTCATCATCACGTAGAGAAACCTGGACAATGTAAACCGCATTTCTAGCAACTGACTGAACAATCTTTAAATAAATCAGTTTGCGTTAACAAGACAAATGTATTTCGTCAAGGAAAATTTAAAAAAAATTTCACGTCTCCCACAGGCAAATAAGAGGCCTCCTGTAAAAGGATTCCTAGATCATGTCAACCGTTAACAAACTGAATCGAGAGAAGCAAATATTGTGATCATTGTTATGAGTAAACCGGGACAGAATTTAAAGAGGAATATTAGCTTTGAGTTTTGAGGTAATCAGTGATTAAATTCGTATTGAGTATAAAGATCTTTTCCTGTAGATGGCGTCCTTTGAACACAGAGTAACCAGTAATAATGTAGTTATACCCAGGAGACTGTATTAAGCTTTGGGTAGTAAAATAATTAATATTCTTTCTAAAATATTTATTTATTGCGAGGGAAAAGTCATTGATTTCTCATAGGCAAAAGTGTGTTTCTCCTTCACGTGGATGCAAATAAAAACTGTTTGAATAAATAAGTTGTTTCTGAACATTTTGTTGTCAAAGTGTTAAATGTTCCCGTCATTTTTATTCAAACACTAACATGATTACAGCCAATTATATATTCACCAGTGTTCTTTATTTTAGAGTAATTGTACTTGTCACTAATAAAACAGAGACATAATAGATCGCTACTATTCTGGATTTTAAAGCAATTTTCTGTAATTTGATTGAATTATACATCGTCTCTGCTACTTTTTTATTATTTCTATATTTTGGAATCCTATTTTCTTGAAAATTGCAGCTCTGTTCCTGTTTTGCTATTTCTGAAGTAATGTATCCTTCTGTAAAATGTATAAATAGAGCCTCGTCCCTTTTGAAATATGGGAAACCATATTTTTCCCTAAAACCTTAAAGCGATTGGTCTTAAAATCCGAGAGTCCAAAAGAAGGCATATGCAGTACCATGGCGCTTTGCTTATTGTGGTGCAGAGAAGGCAGTACACAAACAAAAAAATATGTTCCGTACATAATAGGGTTTGATCGCTTTATTATAATGATTTTGTTGTTCTTTTTGTGCTTCAAAACACAGGAACATGTCGAGACAAGCAGTTCAGTTTTTAATATTTGTCCAGGGAGAATAGTTATAGACACAGTGCAACAGAAAAATATAACTCCAATTACATTCCTCCCAGCAATTAGAGCAATTATCTGTATACTGTTCATATGTTCTTTTTGGTGTCGATTACAGGAAACAAGTCCAAGGGATGCTTGGCTATCTTTAGGTATTGACTATAGAGGGACACACAAATGTATGAGTGGATTGCTCGGGTATGGAAATAAAGCATAGTAGAATAAAGCTGCAGAGTTCTTGGTTATTTCTCTCAGCGTTGTGCAATAAACCTGAAGCGCATATATATAGTTTTACAAATAAATCAAGAGCTTAACACGATAAGCAATGATCTGTAATACGTCGATGCCAAAAAAGCTCGAGGAATAAGACAGAGACTCCCCTCTATTGCATTTCGTATGACAAAATATGCATTCACAATAACAAAGAAAGTTGAATATATTTTTGTAATTTGTTAGAATACGTGAAATAGTATTGTATGCATATTGTTAGAATGGCCAGACCCGAACGTAGTCATCTTTCCCAATGCTTTGCATCTGAAAGTAAAAATAAGCACAGTAATTTATAATCTAGATTGGTTAATTTAAGAGCCAGTTAATTATATTTAGTCTATAAATGGTGGGTTCCATCTATGATAAAATGTAATGTAGTTATTGCTGCTCTAGTATACTATCATGATATATCATCAGAAAGATTAGCTGTAACCATCATGGGGGGAGGGGAGGAGAATCCATCTCTAAACTAATCTCTAAAGTGTATCTATCTCTAAACTAATATAGTTTTGTTCAATATAATTTGGCACTTTTCTTAAACACATAAACCGTCAGACCTTCATGCTTATTGGTGTTTGAAACTAAGAGCAAAAACATTTTTGCAATACGATCCTTTTATTAATAATATTTTGCCAGGATGCAAAGGAGGTGCAGTTCATTTACTTAAGTTTCCTGAGCTATCAAATTCATTTGTGATGTTTATGTCTCCGTTAAAAATAACAACATGCAACGTTGTTTTCCAAAAACACCCGGAGACACACAACCTGTGTCTATGTGTGATATGTGCGTGCGTTGTCCAATCTGAAAGGTTGAGAGGAAAAAACATACAAAGAGAAAGGTCTCTGGAGAATTGTTTCTTTCAATATTTTTCCTCTTTCCTCTTGTCACTGCATGGAGAGTCTGTCTGCAGCCGCTTCGCTTTGTTGGACAAATTAACGTCAAGGCAAAAACTACAAACTCAGATCTTTAGCGAAGCACGGTCCACGCTTGGTGGGAGGGACACAAATAGGATTTCACTTGTTGCCAGTAATTTTTGTTTGTTTGTTTGTTTGTTTTGTGTTTGTGCTGGGGCTTCACAGAGAACACTTCAAGAAGCGAAGCAAAAACAAACACACAAAACGAAGGCTCTCTACAAAAGACATATCATATTATTAAAAATAATAAATGGAGACACCCACTGTTATGGTATGGTACCAACCCCTCCCAAAGAAACTTACTTAAGAGTGATAGCAGTTACGATAAAGCAAAACGCGTCTTTCCACACACACCCCATCTCCCGAGAAAAGGAAGAAACCCGGAGACGGTTCTGACCAACATAAAGTGTATTGATAATAATATATATAGAAAGTTCAAATCCTGATAGCCTTACTCACGCGAGTAGTCCCAAGAGGCAATCAAGATTCAGTACGTACACAACTTCGGTCCATCAACCTAGGGTCACTCCTATGCCGGTGCTTGTGATTTACCAGTCTCACTGTTACCGTATACAGTCTGAAATAAGCACCTTACACAGACACGCTGCGCTTTTGTTTGAACCAAAGACTCGGAGAAAGCTGAAGTTGTATGTGAAAGTGCAGAAGTTTACCTGGCTTGCAAGTGACTTTTCGATGCGTGCTTGTTATTTGTGTGTTTTATGTTGTCTATTGCAAGTTGCTGTCACTTGGCAGTGAGAAAGAGCATTCAACTCCTCCAGGGCCTAAAAACCTGGGTCTATCACTCGGCGTGTCTGACTGGGACTCTGCTAAGAAAAAACTTTGCTCTCTTGCTTTGGAAAGAATGCACCTCAGCTAAGGAACAGCTGTAGCAAATGTGGCTTGTTGAACTGACAAAATATAACGCTAAGATCTATAGAGTGTCATCTCGCATCGAAAATTCCTCACCAGTCTGTTTTTGAAGCGTGGAAATGAAATAACTCGGGGAGGAGGGAGAGGTGTATGTGTGTCCATATGATGGGGGAGAGGGGCTGGGGATGTGTTCTGTATTGTTTTTTGCCATAGCTACAGCTGTAAACGCAAAACATAATATTTGTCATTTCCAACATAGTACATTACATGTCAGGGACCTCAAGGTATAATTTTGAAAGGGGAGGGTGGCATGTGTTAGTTGAGAGGGCAATCTACGAACAGCTAAAGGTTTCGGTTTAGACTACTGCGTTTTACAAATCCGTCTTGCTCCCTTAATTTTCGTCACCTGTTATCTCAAATTTTTTAATGCAAGATGATAACTTTGGCATGCTTAGATATAATCAAACTATCTGGCCCAGGCATGCTTTAAGAATCGATCGAGGTAAAGCGATTTCTTTAAGTATGCAGCCTCGCATGAGACTTGAAACTTGCTTACATTTTTCTTTGTGTTTTGTTACCGTTTACGAAGAGTCTGGCGGTAACTGCGACTGGTGTTTTATTAATACTATTATCATTATTCTTTCAATTCCCTTGTGAAACAGGCAAGACTTTCGCTGTACTATGTGGAGCATATTTACCACATGCATGTGGTTTGTAGAACGGACAAATAAAACGTTATTGGTAGTTTGCATTCTGAAGAAAATTAATTCAACCCCTTAGGTTCATATTTAATGCAAATATGAGACTATTCTGTCTCGTTTACGAGCAACGAAACTCGTGCCAGGTTATAAACATTCGAACGCTTATCAATATAATACGATTAGGAGCGCTTAACATTTCCTGTCGGATCTGTAGCTTTATTTGCCTTAGATTGGTTTGAGATTTCTCTCTGCTTTACGCACAGTGGGAAATGTACGCTTTATAATGTTTACTCCTCTCTGTTTCTGTCACCCCCAATTCTATCCCGTTTCACGCTCAAAACATCAATAAACGCTTCTGTCCCCTACAGCAATGGTTTCCCATTTCCAAGGTTCTCCCCTCCTCCCCCCCCCCCTCCCGCAGCATACGCTAGACACTTGCATAAGTTTAACGTTAGAGGAACCCTTTAAACATGGTTGATTGCTTTCATTGTTTTAATGCTGTCTGTCCTGGCGTTCTGTAGACTCCTCCTTATACAGTATACTGTGCTCTACTGGCCGTGCTTTCTTTCTGGTACAGTGCAGATTCTCAAAAGATCACGGAATGAGAAATTTAGCTCTTCTTGAAACATTTAACGAGAGAGTAGTTCACCCCTTGGGCGGGAGGGGGAGCGGGTTGAAGAGGTGGGATTCTAAAAAGTGGGGCCAAGGGAGACACATCACCCAAATGGCCCGAAAACAACCGGGGGAACCTTAAAATGTTTGTATTTAAAGGGTACTTGCAGGGTCTTCGGCGCAATATGTGCTGCTCCCCTTAAAGGGGCTCTCAGTGCCAATAACCATTAGTCATCCAGTAAGAACTTTTCATTGCAGATCTATCATTAGGGGGAGTTCCCCCGACGTCTGGTGAAGAAACCCGGCAGTGGATTTCAAAATGATCCAGTTTGATTCGCATAGTGCCTACGGTCCTGCTTCAATAGACTGGAGAGATACTTACCAGAGTTTCAGGAAGTGCCTGGATCGCCCAGTGGTCTTTGCAGCAGTCATTGCCTCTTCGGACTCCTAGCTTGCACCCAAAGTAGCTCCCAGTGTACACTTGTAGTGAACACGTATGCTATCTCAAATAGGAGGCTCTCCCATCGAATTTTTTCCCCAGGTTTTCAAGCAAATTTCCCTGTGCCACAATGTTATGATGGAAGGATGCTGAAATGACAGGCCTCGCAGACGCTTGTCTTAATCATCGGCTTCTTAATTTAGTTTCAGTGCTGCGGTTTTGTGTGTGTGCGTGCGTGTGCGCGCAAGAGAAGCGCCTGACAACCTGCAGCTTCCTAATGAGTGACGAGGCACGGCTGCTGCAGCGAAGTAACACTTCCCTGGTGTGAAGACCTCTCACTGGGAAGTTTAGTTCACTACTGTTCTCGCAAACCTAATCGTATAACCTGTAACCAAAACGCACAGAAGAAGGATACAACACGCTAAATACAGTAACTTCTAATCACTGAATGTTAGCACCATTACCAGCTGTTAAGGATTAGATGCGAGCTGGCTAGAGAGAGGACACCTATACATAACTATATCTATGTAAATATATGGGTGTGTTATACGTAATTAATCTCTCATCTCCCGAGCTTCAAAATGTTTGACACATATTGTTAGTGCATTGCTCCATACACGCCTGAAATGCCCCAAAAGCAGGGTATCAGTGGATGGTTAGGTTGCTTTGCACGCAACGCTCACTTCAATTGCTCGGGGAACGGGAAACAGATAAACCTATACCCACCAGGGCAAATAGATGAGCACTTGATTGTATTGAATGTGCCATTATGAGATGATAAAACGAAGTGCTCTGACTCGTGTTATGGAAGCATGATGTCATCGAAGCTTGGTTATTAAATACCCTTTATTCACGGCGGAAGAAACACTGAATCATATTTAAGGTGTCATTACATTTGACCAGCGGGTGTGACTCTGGGTCTATGGTATCTCTTACCTTCTTCTGAAAACAAACAGAACACCATGAAAAAGAGCACAGCTTAAGCATCTGAAGACCACCTGGATTCGTTCAGGTTGCTGGTGGGTACGATTTGACTTAGTTCTTTCACATAAATCAAGAATAAAGAAAAATGGCCAAAAATACACCAATAATCGAAGCACTCTCTGGAAAAGACTGGGTCACGAAATTTCAGATCGAATCCTTAGTCCAGTCTTTATGCGTGTTCTCATTCTATGCCTTATCAAGCTGTTCCAGTTCTTAAAGCAACGTGGACTAGGGACACCAGGTGAATATACACCAACAATGAGCGTGCACTGCTGGAGGGAAACGCACGTCACACAAAGAGCGGAGTAACATTCTTTGCGCCTGTTCTTCGCGCTTGTAGTTCTTGGCTTACCTACAAACTCCTCTTCTCAGGCATTGCACCTGGGCTTACACGTCCCTTCTAGGTACCCTCAGAATAACTCCTAATGTCGCCATAGTCTCGGGGTCAAATCATCCATTCGGTTGTGATGTAGGCAAAGCTGCCACTGAAACGAATGGGAACTCTGCCTGAGTCAGGTCTGAGAGAGAAGAGTGTAGGCTTTGGCCATTAGACCAGCACATTCTGCGTTTCCAAAGTAAATAGCTATATGTACAGTTCTATAAACTGAGAATTTTCTACGGAGGAAAAAAATAGACAGGCCTGGACGTTAACATCCGTCAGAGATCATAATTGATGCGGTTTCTATTACATATCCTCCCGTGTCCTGTAAACAATGAATGAAACCCTCACGGCCGTAGAAAGATACGTCTTACAATTTGAAAGAAGAATTTCCTTTTTAGGGAGAATTGTATACCCTCAGTATTAAAAAAATATATTAAAAAATCCTAAATTTGGGTACAATGCTTTATTCTGCGGCCATGACAAATGGCTGGACACTAAATTTAGATTATTAGGCATTTTAAAAGCACGTTTCTCTCGTTATTAAACCCTTGTTCAGAAATGCAATATGACGAAGTGTTTATTTTTCCCGTGCTACATTTTCATCCTCGATCACAGAGCAATGTAAACGCAGCTTTGACCTAAGGAACCCCTCAGAGCATTAAAATTTCAACAGGCGATGTCAGTGTTACATTAAGCGAGATCTCTTCCAGTTTGCTGCAGAGCAGGGATTTGAATAAAACGTTCAATGTTAACAAACAATACACACGTTTGGCACTTTGTGTATTAAATGGATCAAAGAGATTTGATAAGGCACAATGCACCATTTACACAGACCTGATTGAGTTAATATAATATCAGCAAATTTTACAGCGAAATGAATCTGTTTCTTTTCTTTGTGTTTAAAACCAGCACAGATTACAAATTTTAATGATCTGAAAATGTTTGGTATACAAAATCATGCTTATTTCAGTATTAGCAAAAACACAAGAAATTTTTCAACACAAACACCCAGCTGTGTCTATTTTAAAAGCAGTTCAATGACAGCTTGCACTTATGAGCATGCAATCAGCTAATTTCGCTTTTTTTTCTTCTGTGTTAATCAACACTTTCCTTCCTGCATATCAGAGTACAAATAGTATAGTTACTCCACATCAGTAAATGTTTACGTAACCTGTCCTTTCTCGAGCATCCGGTTACATCGAATCATTACATGCTAGACCGAGTAAGAAAACGCACTGGGCCCAACCACCCAAAAGGGATCCCATACACCATAATCATACATATTAAATGTACAGCATCATTATCATATGCACAGATCTTACCTTTCCTCTTACCCCGTCCTATCAGAGGATCATGCCATAGGCCATACTACAAGTTTTCTGAAGAATTCCAGTACAGTGTTGTGCATTGACATGATTATCATTCAAAACGGTTAAAAATACGGAAAACATCTCTTTTAAAAAAAAAGTTTGATCATTGACGTCTATCTTTTTTGTCAGTAGCGACCTGTTACGAAATAGGATAAATAAATACAATTGTGGTAAGGTCATTCGAGGTTAATCCAATGCACAGAGTTCATGCCATCCCCAGTTGCAATCGTTTATTATTGGCCAATTGTAATTGTTCTTCTCAACCCTTCCCCCCCCCCCCCCATGTACTCGTTGCTGAGTTCTAATCTGAGTTTCCGTAGGTTGAATAACATTATATATTAGAATTGAGTTTTCCACATATTTTCTCCTGCATCGCTCTTCCCCCACCCCCTTCACCCGTTATAATCCTACAGAAGAAGCACAAGTGGAAGGTGTTTATGCAGCGACAGAGAAAGTAAAAATGTCTGTTGCCCTTTTTTACTGCTTTGTTTTAATGTGATCCATATGTTTTCCCTGGACGATATTTTGCTCTTCTGCTCCCTCAGTAAAAAGCCTGTGTGTGTGAAACCTCGAGTAAAGAAGGATTTGAGCTGGATGATTAACACTGAATTCCTGTCCCCAGGAAATCTTAGCCGTAAGCTCGCCCCTTTCCCCTCGTATTTATTTAAAGAAGGATAGTAGGAAAGGAGCGCTACAAGATCATTTTGTTTAACCCAGCAGCACCCACCTCATTATCGCCCCAACCCCCTTCCTCAAACAAGAAGAAGAACAGCAGTACCACAACAGCACGGATCGCACCGAAAAAAAGGGGGGGCAACAAATAGTGAGCGGGTTGTTTATAGGGCTATTTTATGTACAACATATCTGCACATGGCCTACTTTTCCCAAACTGAAAACAAAACGCAGTGAAAAGAAGAGTAACGAAAAAAAAATTACAAGACGCGCTGTCCATTGCAGTTCAAAACAAACCCCTCGAGGAAGGAGCATTTCCCGTGGAGAAAGAGTGGCTAGGAACATTTCCGATTGCAAGGGAAACTTTAAAGTGGCAATGAGGCGCAGAGAATGAAATTAAGAAGAGAGGCGGTTACAGGCAAAGCCTTACAACGTGCATTATTTTCACCCCGATCGCTCGCTCTCTCTCTCTCTCTCTCTCTCTCTCTCTCTCTCACACACACACACACACACACACACACACACACACACTTCTTGTTTCTATCTCCTCCCTCCCCCAACCCCATAACTCACACAGTTCGGAGATTAACACACAAGAGAGTAAAGGCCCAAACGGCTGGCACTGCCAAGTGCACTGTAATGGGGTGGAAGTAGCTGCTCGTTTCTTCCCCGAAAGGCCGATGTTCAGGACCCCGAGTGGCCGGGGAACGAGATCACGTTCTACCCCTGCTTTTCCGGGAGAGGACGGAGACTGAAGGAGGGTTGTAAGTAAATCTTTCCTCCCCCCCCCCCCCCCCCAAGAAAGAAACAGCCTGAAGCGACAGTAAACCAAGAGGGCAAAACAAACCCGGGAGGGGGAGGGGGGACAAACCCTCCCAAAACATTTTTTTAATCAAGCTCCAAAAATATTTCTCCCTTCAAACTGATGCTTGAAAAAGTACAAAAAAAAATCAACACAAGGGGCCTAAAACGAAAGGATACGCTGCGCCCTCCGATAGACAGCGCTGGGGTAAGCAAAGTAGTACCTCTCCTGTACCAGCACCACCACCATTGCCTTCTCATCCCTCACTCCTCCCCCCTGCACCGACCTCTCGCCTCCCAGCCTGAAAAAGGTAGAAGCCAACTTTAATCGCGTGGAAAACACTGAGGTAATAAAACTAGCATGATCCCATACAGTGGGATGGGGAGAGGCTGGTTTTAAGAGGAGGGGAGCGTGGGGCGGTAGAGGCATGAGAACGGTACGCTTCCGCGGCGATGCGCCCTTCCCTGCGATCCCTGCGCGGTTCGAGTCTCGGCGGTGCTGGGGAGAGGGGGGACAGGAGGAGGAGGAGAGGGAAGGGGTTAGGGAAGAGGAGGAGAAGGGGGGCCCTGATTGGCTGGCGGCGGGAGAGACGCTCCTGCACGCCGAGTGCTCTGATTGGGCGGCCGGTGGAAAAGGTTAAACCAAAAATTTTTTTACAGCCCTAGCGTGAGTCTGTAGCTCTGAAATTAATTGTGGCCAACGCTGCCTCTATCGCTGCCTCTGCCGCTCTCCGCCGCCGACCCGCCCGGCTGCCGCTGTCCCCCCCGGGCTCTGGTGGAAGCGGGGGGACCGGGCAGCATGCAGTAGTCGGCGCGGGGCTGGCCGCCTGCTCCCTGTCTCTGAGCGGGCGTTGGGTTTGGTTTTTCTCCCTTCTGGTCCCTGCCTGGCGGCGCCCGTCCTTGCTACATGCCGTGCCAGCGCCGGAGCCTGCGGTCCAACTGCCCTGCTGCTGCTCCCGTCGGGGGTGCTGCCGCCTCGCTGCCCAGCGCTGCCACCGCCGCCCCGTGCGCTGCTCCCGGGGCCGCCGCCACTTTCCCCCCCGGGCTAGCGTGTGATGTTGGACATGGGAGATAGGAAGGAAGTGAAAATGCTGCCGAAATCCTCCTTTAGCATAAACAGCCTGGTGCCCGAAGCCGTCCAGAGCGACAACAACCACAGCCACCACCACAACAGCCACCATCCCCACCACCACCACCATCACCACCACCACCACCACCACCCGCAGCAGCAGCAGCCCCAGCGGGCTGCCCCGGCCGAGGAGGAGGAAGAGGAGAAGAGCCAGCTGCTCCTGCAGCCCCCCGTGGTGGCGGCGGCCGCGGCGGCCACCACCTCCGGCACCTTGGAAGTGGCCAAGGACACCCTGCCGGGCAAGGGGGAGCCGGGCTCGGGCGCGGAGCTGGAGGAGAAGGAAAAGGCGGCGGCGGCGGAGGAGAAGAAGGGGGCAGCGGAGGGGGGCAAGGAAGGGGAGAGCGGGAAGGAAGGGGAGAAGAAGAACGGCAAGTACGAGAAGCCCCCGTTCAGCTACAACGCGCTGATCATGATGGCCATCCGGCAGAGCCCCGAGAAGCGCCTCACCCTCAACGGCATCTACGAGTTCATCATGAAGAACTTCCCCTACTACCGGGAGAACAAGCAGGGTTGGCAGAACTCCATCCGCCACAACCTCTCCCTCAACAAGTGCTTCGTCAAGGTGCCCCGCCACTACGACGACCCGGGCAAAGGGAACTACTGGATGTTGGACCCTTCCAGCGACGATGTCTTCATCGGGGGGACCACGGGCAAGCTCCGCCGGAGGTCCACCACCTCCCGGGCCAAGCTGGCTTTCAAGCGGGGCGCTCGGCTCACCTCCACCGGACTGACATTCATGGATAGGGCTGGATCTTTGTATTGGCCTATGTCCCCTTTCCTCTCCCTGCACCACCCCCGGGCCAGCAGCACTTTGAGTTACAATGGGACCACGTCCGCCTACCCCAGCCACCCCATGCCCTACAGTTCAGTGTTGACTCAAAACTCTTTGGGAAACAACCACTCCTTTTCCACGTCTAATGGGTTAAGTGTTGATAGACTAGTCAATGGAGAGATACCTTATGCCACTCATCACCTCACAGCAGCAGCTCTGGCCGCTTCAGTGCCATGTGGCTTGTCAGTCCCCTGCTCTGGCACCTATTCCCTAAACCCTTGCTCTGTAAACCTTCTAGCAGGACAGACGAGTTACTTTTTCCCCCATGTTCCTCACCCTTCAATGACTTCTCAAAGCAGCACTTCAATGACGGCCAGGGCAGCCTCCTCCTCCACGTCTCCACAGGCGCCCTCCACTCTCCCTTGTGAGTCCTTAAGACCTTCTTTGCCAAGTTTTACAACAGGACTTTCCGGGGGACTTTCTGATTATTTCACACATCAGAATCAGGGGTCTTCTTCAAACCCTTTAATACATTAACATCCATGGGACCAGACTGTAAGTGAACATTTTACACACATTTGCATTGTAAATGATAATTAAAAGAAAAACATCCAGGTATTTTTTATTAAGTCCCGCATTTTCTGTACGTTTGTTCAGTCTTTAGGGTTGTTTATTATTCCAACAAGGTGAGGAATGTCAGCCAGGTGCAATGTGGGGAGATGACATTGTAGACTATGAAGTTTGGAAGTCAAAATTATAGTAGATTGTGTATCTAAATAGTGACTGCTTTTGCAATTTTTATTCAAACATGACAAGTCTATAACTAAAATCCTCCAGATTTTCCATGTTTGCAGTATTATAAGTTATCATGGATATGTGGGTGGACGCAGACCTTGAAAAAAATACTAAATTTATTAAAACAATGAAAAGATTAAAATGTAATTTGTATTTAAGCGGAAGTAATAGTAAACGATGCCCAAGAACTACATTTTGGCCATTTATTATTTTGTCCTTTTCTTTAATGAGATGGATTTTTTATTTTTGTTTACTTTTAGACCAAAGATTGGGTTTTAGAAAATGCACTCCGTGTACGAAGTAATTTAAAACAACAACAAAAACAACATTGTTTCAGTTTGCAGCACTGCCCGTTCCAATGAATCAGAAGGGGACAAAATTAATGATTGCCTTCAGTTTGTGTTGTGTATATTTTGATGTATGTGGTCACTAACAGGTCACCTTTATTTTTTTCTAAATGTAGTGAAATGTTAATACCTATTGTACTTATAGGTAAACCTTGCAAATATGTAACCTGTGTTGCGCAAATGCCGCATAAATTTGAGTGATTGTTAATGTCGTCTTAAAATTTCTTGATTGTGATACTGTGGTCATATGCCCGTGTTTGTCACTTACAAAAAATGTTTACTATGAAGACACAGAAATAAAAATAGGCTAAATTCATATATACTTGATAGTTTTTGTCTCTTTTATTAAATAGAATTAATATTCCAAAGGCATTAAAGCTACAGGGAATTCAAAGTGATAGTTAGGTAGGCCCCCATTTTTCACATGCTCCTATTTTCTTAATTCACCTTCCCTTTTGCAATCTATATTATATATTTTTAAGGAGCAGTCTACTTAATCAAAAGCTGAGACCATTTAATTTTTTATCAGAATTCTTTATTGACTTCAATGGAGAATTCTACTTAAAAACTGGTAGTGTGATTTGTCCCCGGTTACTATACTATTTGTTAAATTAGAGGTGTCATGGACGGTACAGTTTAATCTCATGTAATATATAATTTGTATAAAAGAGATAATTTAAATATACACATCTGTGTTACTTTGTGTTAATTTTCAAACCTAATTCAAGGAAAAAATTCTTCTGAAAGGGTTAATTTTGTTTTAAAGTCCACTGAGGACATATAAATGACTTACATTTCTATATATTTTTGTATATGGTGTTTAATTTCCGCATTTGGCTTATATATGGCTAGATATAGCTAGATATAATACATGTGTATATAAATATATAAAACCACAGTCTTTTCCCTTTAAACAAAAGTCAGGTCAGGAAGTATATACACTTTTAATGCTGCAAACACTTTTGCTTAAAATATTTTTAAAGGTGTCCATAGCTATTAGTCAGCATTTACTATTCCTGTGGCTGTTCCCTCCCCTTCCACCGCGATTAAAAAGTCTAATAAAGATGTGCTGAAGTTGCAGCATGTTACAATTGCTGAAGTGGTCACATGATGTGATGGATTGCATACCAGTTTAAGATTTTCAAAAAATAATTCTGAGTTTAAATTTGAAGCACCAAAACGAATCTTTTTCACATGCTGCCCTCCAGCGATAAATACGTAATGAAGCCCACCAGCCTATAAAAAGCATACGTACGTAAGTATCTTTCATTTGCTGGAGGATTGATCCTTTTGCTAGAAGGGGGCAGTGCTATTATCTGATGCGGGACTTCATCCTGAAAAGAATCAGTTTCTTGTCGAATTTAAGAAATCCCATGAAAGCCGCAACTCTTGCAAATAATTAGAAAACTTGTGCAAAAAGGTTTACTAACTAATTGGATCCCGCAGTGAGTCCGTGGAAGACAAGTTGTTCATTTGTTACAATTGTATAGTCTGAAATGTGTTCTGCAGTAATGCAATAAGCCGGCTACTTCTCACAATAGACCCAATGAAAAATAATCTCTATCCCGGAGATGTTATCGGCAAACACTTTAAAGAGTTGATCTTAAAAGGATTGTGTGTGGGGGAGGCGGGCATAAGGGAAAGGAGCAACAGCAAATCTAAATTCTTGAAAACAGAATATTGACGACACTGGGACAGAGAAAAAAAGATCTTCTGAAAATAAGAATTAAACCAAACAGATTCGAGCAAATCTGCAGGGAAGAGAAAGGAGTGAAAGGTTAAGGAGAAGATGGGACACCAAGCTCTGCACATATGGGGGAGAGGGAGATAAATCACTGATGTTCTTGGCTTCCCTTCTAAATCAGATGAATCATAACAGTAAGGAAAAGGTTGCTTTGTTTTAAGTAGAGAGGGATGATATCACTTTGAAGGATCCCCGCCTCCAAATTCTTCACTCTATTGCAATTTAAATCCGTGCCTCAAAAATAATTGATCTCGACAACTAAAAACAAAAAGATCTCTAAATAAATCTGAAACTGCACTTGATCAGAAAAAAAAATCTGTGAGTTTAAACGGTTAAAAACTGGAGTTTCTGTTCTGTATATTTTTACCTAAGGAAATTAGAAGAATGGCATCTGCTGCAGCTGACAAAGGACAATGATTTATTATTTAACACTTGCAATTGGTTGCATATTGTGGGAAATTCAATAGCGCGTTTTAAGGTGTTATTCCATTTACATTTTTCCTCGGAAAACGCCGATAATATATCGAGGATTTAAATTGTTTGAAAGCATAATCCCTACGTCCATATCTTTGTGAATTAATAAGCATTAATTAGGTAAACGTAATAGACAATCATTCTAAAAAAAAGTTTGTAAAACGGTATTTTTAGATATGCTTCCAAAAGGCAAGATTTATATAAGCACTCATTCTTAGTGCTTTACTTAAGCTTCAGTGATATCTGAATTGCTTAGGCAACAGTTTGTTACTGAGTTTTTCTCTTCGCATTGAAGCGGGACGGAGGAACATGTTTGATTTGGTCGTTTACTCAAGTTACCATATAAATATTACCTGAGATGAAAATGTACCCGGTAGGAAAAGTGCTAAAGTAGTAATATAGTGGAACAGGCCTATCAAGGCCCAAAATTTGTCTTGCATTTACCTCCCTCCGACGCAACAAGTTAAACCTTTTGTTCCTTCAAGATGTCTTTTCACACATACATATGACAATGTGGTATGGAATTTAAAGCACTTTTTTTTATCCTTCAACCAAATAATGATGTGATCTGATATTATTTTCATAAACTTTTGACGTGTGAACATCTGAAGTCGAACTTTTAAGAACCTTTACTGATTTTTTAAATTATTTATAACTTGTCAACCCATAATAGGGGCCTTTGCTAGCGTTTACATTTATACAGCTTATGGACTTTTTTAGAATTAAGAAGTTATTGGTATTTTTTCTGATTCGTGTTTGGTATTATTGCACTTGTCGGTATAGTCCATATTAAAGAAAATTCCAAGTGTATTTTAAAAAAAATTGCCCTAGGAGGAAAAATGAGAGTTAATGAGCCAATGATGTGAGTAGAAAACACAGCCCAACTGTACAATGGGACAGTAATCAAATGTCCTCGTGTAATATCTATATTTTCTATAACATATTTTATATTTCTCTAATATATGTATTTATAGACTGTATACTGGATTTAGTCAAATCCTAAGTGTTATGTAGGATAAATATGGGCCAAAATCATTTACATTATAATAAGCGATCATATAATCTACTCTCAATATGACGATTATTTGGATGATACCTTTAAAAACGTCTAACCCCTGTAAAAACTCTGGTGGGAGTGTATTGTGCTCATTGTGACCTCTTCTGGATGATGATTAAGGTTTATGTCGGAAAGTATTCAGAGGGGATTTTCTTCTCCTTCTCACCGCCCGTTATGCGATTAGACCCAGGCATCATTTACTCGCCCCTTCCTCAGGCAAATTTCATTGAATTTCAGTTACTCCATAGCTGAACTCAGTGAACATTTTGCCTTGCTAAAGAGTCGGTGTTGAATAAGACCCATTGGGTAGGTTTTTTTTGATGTTCCTATTATTTTATTGGCCACAATATTTTCCTAGGACAGAAGAAGGTATAGGTGTATATATTTAATTCTATATTCCTATATGAACATAGAATTAACCATATAGAAACTAAGATATACTCTTATATATCTCCTTTTATATAAGCTGCTATATATACACGGAGTTGTGTGTCTATATATATTATATATATATACTTATAGAATGTAGAATATACACACATATTACAATTTATTATTTTATATACAATTTATATATAATACGTTATTATATATATAGTATATAATTTTCCACAGTATCGGCTGGGCAGATTTGTATGTCCAATGCTCTTGTTTTGAAGAACGTTTTCCTGTGGTGAAGGTGCCAGGGTAAACGGGTCATAAAGTGGTGGAGAACTGGGTTAGCAAGAGGTGAAGGTGAAGATCATTAGAGGTTTTAAGGCTGGCTGTGGCTGTACTGCTGGGATTGTGTGGCTGTGCCCAGAGGGCGGAGTTCCTGCATATTCCTACCTCACCGGAGAACCTGCCCTCAACTCCACTGCAGTTTATTCTAGACAGATGGGACCCTCCGGAAAGAAAACCTGCCCAGCAATCTCAGCAAGCCTTCCCGCCAGCAGGGTAGGTGAAGTAAAAGAAAACCTTCACTACTTCTCCCTAGAGACAGATCCCTGTGATGCGAATTAAAATACATGCCAGACTTGTGTCTACACATACTGTTTTCCACTGTCCATAAAATAACCAGATCGTCCACACGCCTGAAGCACAGCTTAAAAACTCTGAACTGCTTATCCCCCAAATTAGGCTTTTTTCTTCTCCTCTCCCAAGTTATTTGATTTTAATCAGGTAAGTTGCACATTTCTTCATTATTTTCATAAATTCTGCCGGTCAATCTGTGAGTTGATTTTTAACATTATTTCTTTTTCTAGCTAAGAGGACTAAAGACAAGGAAGTGACACGTGTGCGATGTTTTGTTTGGTTTTTAAAGACTGTGCAGAACTACCTGTACCTGCTGCAGGGAAAGAAAGGACGCCAGGCTGGTTGCGATACTTTTTCGTGCCGACTTGGTGAGTGTACATTTTATTCCTCAGCAATAAGTACACGTAGAGCTTGGACGTGATTTACTTCTTCGATCTCGTTGTGAAGTGGAAGTATTCTTTAGAATGAGCTGTGTAATACGTGCTTTGCTCTTCTAGGGTTAAAGCTGCTATTGAATCGAAGTCTTAGTAATAGATGCCGTTTGGGGGTGGAGGGTTGTTGGGGGAATGGGAGTGGACTTTGTTTCTAAAAAATAAAAAAGCCCCCAATTTCACTTTTAGATTTTAAAAAATGGGAATGGGGTTTTCGATGGGTTTACGCATTTCGGGTAGTGTGCAAATATTGCTAAATTTCCTAACCGCGCAGGAAGTGACTACTTCCAAAAGTTAAAAGGATGGAGGCTTTTTAAAGAATGTATATAAAGCGAACATCGCCTGTGCTCTGGATATACCAGCAGGCAAACGCTTCCCCCCAGGAATGGCAAATGAATCACTTGACAATTTCAAGTTCCACTCTAGAGTTTGTGGGGGGTTTGTTTTTATTTTATAATAGATTAAGGCATTTCTGCTCGTCCTCCCACCTTCCAACATGCTGCGCTCCTGCGTGCCAGAGATATCGGGAATTTAATATACTTAGGCGCTCTACTTTGTGAAATGAGAGGGTGGTGACAGTATTGTTCTGCTCGATCTATTGATTTGCCAAACTTGATCACATCTCTGCAGGGGAGGGGGGGCGAGCCTGCTTCTAAACTGACTGTACTTCTGGTTCTTATGCCTTCGAAAAGGTGGGGGGGGGGGGGGGGGGGGGGGGGAAAGGACAATGCATGGTGTTCAACTCTGCTAATGATTTTAATTCCCTTGTTCCGCAATTTGTAATCTCATGAAAATAATTAATTTTTAATACACCAATTTAAGTCACCAAAACGCAGTGAGATAAGACACCTGCTGAAGGTAATCAGAGCAAATGGTAATGAAGTTGTGCGGGGTGGCTCTCTCGATTCACACTGCAGGAAATGGGAGCAGTGTACATTTTATTTTCCGCCATATACAAAGAATGAAGTAGCCTTAAAGAGAGTTGACAAATTGTTTACATACAGTTCCCTCCTCCCCTCCCCCAGAAACCTACCTATAGATTAAATTGGTTCGTACTGAGTAAGGATAAATAGAGTGTTTGTCGATTTCTATAAACATGAGTTTGTCTGTATACATGTAAATATTCTATCAATAAGACTCTCGCTCACTGTAGCTTTCTCTCGACTGGTACATCCAGTGCATAGGTGCTGTCAGAAAGACTGCAGTAAGGATAGACGCAGAGGCTTAGATCGAAATGTATATAGATCATGGGGCTGCGGACAGGCTATGCTTTCCTCATATACAATGTAAGCTGAGTCTGCAGTGTCTAGGAGCTGCTCTCAAAGCAGCAAGGTGAGGGCGCTCTTGTCAAACAGGAGAGCTGGAGTCACTCGCTTGTCACACACATGCAGGTTCGATTTTCGGGTGCCAGGGAAAAGGACTCTGTAGAGCAAAGCCATTTTTGAAAAAAAAAGTCGATCTTTCGTGTTTACTCAGTGCCTGTTTCAGATCTCAGCACTTTATCTGCCAGTTGAGAAAGCTGTGTTTTCCCTGTGGTAGACAAAAAAAAAAAAAAAAAGACTTCTGCCCGTTTCCCTCTCCTGTTCGTCACCAATTTGGCAATGTCTCCTACGGTAATTCGGCTGGTCTACTTTTCAGGCAGTTTACATTTGTCTAACGATACATTCCGTTCTCTGAACGCAGCTGGGTACTGTCCGTGTTTTATTTTTCTTGTTGTGAGCGGACAACAATATGGGAACAATGTCTTAAAGTACAAAACCCAACCACCTGCTTTTTTACCCCCTTTACAATAGCATTTAACAAAATGCACCATACTGCGAATGCCTATGAACAAATCACCCCAATAAAACGCTGGAAATGTTACCGAGAGATATCCAGCGTTTACATTTAACGAAAGGATTATCAAAAACATGTTTGTGGTGTAAACACAGTTACCTCCCCAAACCTATCAAATAGCATGGGGCGCAAAATATGTTTGTTATTAACCAGCAAGGGGAAGATAAACTAATAAAAGGTGTAATAATTATGATTAATGCATTTATATGGATGAGTACCTGGACACATTAAAATACTTAATATAAGATTCCTCCTGTTTCTGCTGAGCTGCTCTTAATTCTAAAGGAAAGATCTAAGTATTAATTTAGAATACTTAGTGAGGCTGAGAAAAATTTTGCATTTGTCATGTTGCGTTAAAATATTAGTTAATTACCCCGATAGAGTTAACTGCAAGTTGCTGCTTAATGTTAGAATAGGCATTTTTCATTCAAGCACATCTGACTCATTCTGGTCAATGGGGCTTTGGGACTGCAAAAAAACCAGCTAGTTTTATTTTCTTTTACACTGCATTCAGTAGATGCCCTTTGCACGGTGATATGAACATGTGAAAAGTGACGGGCTTTTCCTTCGGATCAGTGGAGCAGGAGTTGGTGGCGCTCAGTTTTTCGCGGGATCCCCTCTTGGAGATGAGTTGGGAAAATCCAAGTCTATAGGCCAGTCTTAGGCTAAACTCGTCGCTGTCTTCAGCGGGCTAGGATTTCCACCCAGGAGTGATTTGATAGACAGTATTTAATGTTCAATTATTTGTTATATTCGTTATATGCAATGGGAAGTAAGATATCCTGAAACGGTCAAAAAATCGCGTGAAGGTCTCATATAAAAAGGCACATTATTTTTTAGTGTATTCGAAGAGGGTATCAAATCTTTTTTTTTAATTAACCGCATGTGACATAGTTAAGCCCCACTGTTAACATTTTCGTTTTCCGAAGGGCTACAATATTTTTTGAGAATTTAACACTAGTTAAATACCTCGGCTGTCCTTTTCCTCAATGATGTTATAGCAAAGATGATATTACCCTCCTTTTTCTCCC
>CM057848.1:48082877-48122355 GCA_030068395.1 Apalone spinifera | reverse complement strand
AATAACTTATTTCGAATTAACTATTTCAAAATAAGATATTTCGAAATAATGCTGAAGTGTAGACATCCCCTAAGTCTATGATTTTACCAAAGAACAAAACTGATCAATACATTAGTTGCATGTTCATTCTAGACATATCAGGATAAACTCTTATTCAGTTATTGTCACAATAGGTACCTATCAGCAGGGCTTGTCAAACGGCGGCGGAATCTACTTGCCAGCCCCGCACTGCTCATGTGCGCATTTCCAGTGAACGGGGCAACCGGCTGAAATCTACTCACCATGGGCGAGTAGAAACAGCGATTTGTCAAGCTCTGCCTATCAGAACCTAGGATATGTCTACAGTAGCCCCCTAGTTTGAACTAGGGAGGCTAATGAGGGCAACTGAAATTGCAAATGAAGCACGGGATTTAAATATCCCGCGCTTCATTAGCATGTTCCTGGCCGGTTGCCATTTTGGAAATTCACTAGCCTGGAATAACTGCCCGTGTCTACATGTGGCAGAAAAGGGCGATTCCAAAATAAACCCCTTACTTCGAATTACCAGTTAAACCGAGGATATTTAAATCCCGGGCTTCATTTGCAATTTCGGTCGCCCTCATTAGCCTCCCTAGTTCGAACTAGGGGGCTAGTGTAGACATACCCCTAGAGAGTACAGAAATGGACAGGGATAATTAATATTGTTGAATTTCCTTAAAAAATACAACAAGCTGTTGTTGAATTTAGACTATCATTAAACTTCAGAGGTAACACCCCAGGACCAATGCAAGAGCGAATTTCACGAATTTTGTGAAACTGTTGTTTGAGGCTGGCAGGCTCTAGAATCAGGAGAGAACCCTGCATTGGTTTACATTCAAAACTTCTCCCAGAGCACTGGAAACTTATTTTTCTTTAACTAATGGAATCTTATGCTCTGGATACATTTATGAGATTATCAGGGAAGTGGCCTCTTCCAGCTCTACCTCTATTACTGAAAGAAGCCATAGCCATTACTCCCCATATCCACTGCCAGTTTTTAACAATCACTGTGACTAGTGTCTCCTTTGATGCAAAACAACCTTCAAATTGGGTGTATGCAAGAATACACCCAATATGCATACACTATGCATACACTTTTAGTTGCCTTAGGACAACACTTCTAATAGCACTTCTCATATTGCCAGTCATTGAGCCTTTCATTAATGCCTTTTTGGTCAAGATTCTCAAGGGTATTTAGGCACCTATAAATGATGCTAGGCACATTGCCAGATTTTCAAAAAATAGGTACCCATCTCCATTGATTTCAAGAATTAAGTGCCTGTTTACCTTTCGACATGTGACCCTTTGTCAAATTACTTCTGATGAATTAGAGTTTCTACTTGGCATGATCTGGCTTTTCTACATGGGCAAAACCAACTGATTTCACTGATTCCTTTTCCCTCTGCATGGACTGCAGTATTATGCCCATTCTGTGTAAAAAGCAGACTCCACTATGAGAAATTATGGGGATACTGTAGATAGAAGAAAGCCACACCTAATTTCTAGCAGATGAGAAAAGTGACATGTTTATGTAGATGGAGTAAGCAGAAGCTGAACTGAATGATTAGGTGTGAACACCCAAAATGTATATTGTATTCTTGGCTTCTTATGTGTAATATCTGATTTTGCTGACACAGGACTGGTGCAAAGAGAACTAGAGCTACTTCTTAAGTCATAAGTGTTCATGCTCTTCTTCTTTGACTCATTGGTTGAGCCCTTCCCCAAATCTCAGAATTCCCGTGGTTGCAGGACTGAGAGCTTTCTTTCACCCAGCTACCCAAAGCAGAGAGGTAGCAAGTTTCAGATGCATTTCACTAATCCCCTGGATCTTGTTGTATCTGGCCTCCCCCCTCCCAAGTTTGAAAAAGGGAGAGTGCAGGATTCCATGTGTCAAACTGGAGTGGCCAGTTGCTAAAATCCAGGGTAGTTTCCTCTTTCTCAGTGTGTAGTCTGGGACACTGGAACATTAAAGGAAATAAGATATTGCAGCAATATAAACACCGAACATTCTTCCAAAACATCAAATTAATTTAGAAATGATGGTGGCTTAATAGGGTAAGCAAACCTGTGGAAAATGGATCACTGGCAACTCTCAGAAATTTCCTTTTACATGACATTAGTAAAACACACTATACTCTGACTGCAATGCAGTGGTTTTCAACTACCCATGCTGTATGCTATTTCAGGCTTTACACAGGACACACCCACCCATGCTAACGTAATGTCCTGATTTGTCATCTCCATGCTCCTTCCACTCACTGATGCGTGATCTAACCTGCAGTTATGCCTGGGATACTGCATGTCCCTGTATCGCTCCATTACAGGGTTGCCAACTGCTGACAGTTATTTTTATGGACACTATAGAAAAAATTACTGACAACGAACCTTTTTTTACAGACACATTCTAATGTGATATAAAGATAGGACAAAAGTGAATAAAAATTCAGTGTTTTTATTCAGACATGATGACAGCAATGTTATCATACTAGTTTAACCTATTTATTAGACACATCAGTGCAGCATCCTCTAAATTTTGAGAGCCTTTGGGGGCGTGGCAGTTAACTAGCACATGTAAAACAAGGGACCCTTTTGGGCATGAGGCCAGATTTTAAAAGGTGGGGTTGTATAGCCTTTTCTTCAGGTTATATCTGAAGATGGTAGTGCCCATCTTTAAAAAAGGGAAGAAGGACAATCCAGGGAACTACAGACCAGTCAGCTGTACTTCAGTCCCAAGAAAAATCATGGAGGGGATCCTCAAGGAATCCATTTTGAAACACTTGGAAGAGAGGAAAGTGATCAGGAATAGTCAACATGGATTCACGTAGGGCAAGTCATGCCTGACCAATCTGATTAGCTTCTATCATGAGGTAACTGTCTCTGTGGATATGGGAAAGTCAGTGGATGTGATATACTTTGACTTTAGCAAAGCTTTTGATACAGTCTACCACAATATTCTTGCCAGCAAGTTAAGAGAGTATGGATTGGTTAAATGGACTGTAAGATGGATAAAAAGCTGGCTAGACTGTCAGGCCCAATGGGTAGAGATCAACGGCTCCATGGCAGGTTGGTGGTCGGTTTCAAGTGGAGTACCCCAAGGATGAGTTCTAGGACCAGTTTTGTTCAACATCTTTATTAATGACCTGGATGAGGGGATGGATTGCACCTTCAGCAAGTCTGCGGATGACAATAAGCTAGGGGGAGAGGAAGACACACTGGAGGGCAGGGGTAGGGTCCAGAGTGACCTACACAGATTAAAGTATTTGGCCAAAAGAAATCTGATGAGGTTCAACAAGGACACGTGTAGAGTCCTGCACTTGGGATAGAAAAATCCCAAGCATTGTTACAGGCTAGAGACTGACTGGCTAATTAACAGTTCTGCAGAAAAGGACCTGGGGATTACAGTGGATGAGAAGCTGGATATGAATCAACAGTGTGCCCTTGTGGCCAAGAAGGTTAATGGCATATTACATTGCATTAGGAGGAGTATTGCTAGCAGATCTAGATAAGTGATTATTCCCCTTCATTCGGCTCTGGTGAGGCCACATCTGGAGTATTGTGTTGAGTTCTTCACCCCCCACAATAGAAAAGATATGGACGCATTGGAGAGGGTCCAGCGGAGGGCAACCAAAATGATGAGGGGGCTGGAGCACATGACCTATGAAGAGAGACTGAGGAGTTTGGGTTTGTTTAGTCTGCAAAAAAGAAGAGTGAGGGGGAATTTGATAGCAGTCTTCAACTTCCTGAAGGGAGGTTCCAAAGAGGATGGAGAGAGGCTGTTCACAGTAGTGACGGATGGCAGAACAAGGAGCAATGGTCTCAAGTTACAGTGGGGGAGGTCTAGGTTGGATATTAAGAAAAACTATTTCACTAGAAGGATGGTGAAACACTAAAATGGTTTACCTCTGGAGGTGGTGGAATCTCCATCCCAAGAGGTTTTTAAGTCTTGGCTTGACAAAGCCCTGCCTGGGTTGATTTAGTTGGGATTGGTCCTGCCTTGGGCAGGGAGCTGGACTTGATGACCTCCTGAGGTCTCTTCCAGCCCTATGATTCTATCTACTTCACATCTGGGAAGGTTGAGGCTGAAAGGCTGCAGCAGGACCATGAGTGCAGAGGGGGTTAGCTGAGGCCAAAGAGTTCAAAGATGGTCACTGGAGGTGGGGAAGAGTAGCTCGTGCTAGCCAGCAACAGGTCTAAGGGAGACCATGCCAGGAGACTTCCCCTCTCTACTTCTGCCTCAGGAATTGTAGAGTTCCTGGAGCTGCCCCACAGTCAGTGCAGAGCTCACCCTAGGACCAAGGGGGAAGAAGCTCATGTTTTTTAGTGACATGAAAATGTTTTTATGGATTTTATGATCAGGTCCAATTTTAACTCTTTTTAACTATCTATAACTTTACTGATGGTTGGCCACCCAAGATGCAAATATGAGGCAGCAGCCAGTGGCTGGTACAGATGAAGTTACAGTCTAGTAGACCAGGAGTATGAAGAAATTAGGAACCATTAGGCTAGTGATCTGGAGAAGTGTTTGAAAATAGAAATATCTCTGTCCGACAGTCAAATACGGAGTATAATAGATTTTATGCCAGTTTTCAACTTCAGCTTTCCATAGATTTAAGGTCTGTAGGTTGGTACATATTTTGAAGTGCTTGCCACCAGAAGAAGTATCTCCTAATTTAATAGAAAATGCTTTGGAAGTTGCTAAGCAACTTATAGAAAGCTTGATTTTTAAGAAGCTTATTTGTTTGTGTAAATCCAAGGAAGGTTGCATATTAGTAGCTGCATTATGTAAATAACAAAGAAATGTACACTGGAAAGGGAATAGGCCACTTCAATACATTTTTTTCTTTCTGTGTTTTGCAATTAAAACCACTTTAATTCTCTGGTGGAGTTTCATCAACTATTCAACAAATGTTATTTATGTATAAAACTTCAACAGACTATTGAGCATGCAAAAGAAACAAAGGGAAAAATGAAGCAGGTTTATGTTATGGTATGTGTTTATCTTAACCTTTCTTCTTCAAAAATCCTATCTGCTAAGTACTTTTATCAGACACTAATTATACTCTTTCTAAAAAGAATTTTTCCAACACCCTTCAGTGCCTACACCCTTTAATCATATCTCATTACATCTATCTAATCCATCTTTTTTTCACATTGCCAGGGCTCATTAACAGTTTTAAAAGCCAATCCTGGACATTATCATTCTCTGCTGCAGCATTACAAATAGGTACCAATAATATTTTATCCTGAAAATGATAGACAGTTCCAATTAGAGCTAACATTATTTGATGATATTTAAGCATCACACGAAAAAATAACTTTTAACATATATTAGGCTAACAGATGTAAAAAGTTCCTATTAGAAAACTACACAAAACTTTTCCTAATAAATTATTTTAAGAAGCTGTTTTAGTAGTGGATCAACAATCACTTTGAAAGGAAATGATCCTTGACTAACATTTAGCATATATTGTGCTTCATGGTTGTTTGATAGGCGATACATGTGCCACCTAGAAAACAGCATGGGTAATCCACAGGATCTCTGTTTGTGCATGAGTGGAAAAATAAAAGATGAGGCCAACAAACTGCCTTCATTCCTATGATAAGTGTGTTCCTTACATTATTGCACTATGAAAAGCTTACAGAAAATGTCTCTACTGTGGTTTCAGCTTAAGTGGAGTAATTAATGTTTGATGAATAATTGATCTGGCAAATTTTGCCTCTTTTTCTCATCTAGAATTGTCCAGATAGAAAAATTCTCCACTGTATTCATCACTGAAAATTATTCATAAATCGCTTCACTGAATAATCCTGGGTCTGAAGATCCTTCATGAAAAGTTTGTTGTATAATTTTTGCAATTTACACTGTTCTACTTAATCATATACATCACAAAAGTATTGTTTGTGTTCCTTTATTTAAAAATGTATGCAGCTAACACAGTATGCTTTAGGAATTGTGAATATTACACTTTAATATATAGGGCAAAGATGTTCTCTTTTACACCAACTGAGGATCTGGTCTCTGATTTACAAATAATACTTCCTTGACTACTTATATAAGTTATCCGACGATGTAAAATTAAGAATACTTGTGTATCCAAACAACACAGCACACATTTGGGCTTGCATATGTGATTGCAATTTTTACAAGTCTCAATTGTGCTTTGTTGGTTAGTTACAAAAACAAAAAATAATTTCCATTCCCTGATTGGATGACTTATTTAAGGTAACACAATATTTTATATACTGTAAATGTTAGAATCAAATAGACAATTTGAAATTTGATTTTGGTGAACAGTCAAATGTTCAAGCTAAAAATTAAATTTCCCAAAGATTTGTTTTTGGAGCTCAGGTATAAAAGGGTTATGAATAGAAATGTCCAGAGGACACTAATTCAGTTTTGCAACAGTTTTTGAAGTTTCAAAATGTGTTTTTTTTTCTGCACCAGAATGCAAAGAATGCCCACATCCACAGGGGAAAGAAAATTACATTTTAATTAATGAGTAGCTCTTACCCCTTTGCTGATAATGTACTTCAAAGATGCTTTATTACGTTGAAGGGCAAAGTAAAATAGATGGTAATTTTAAGATTATGAAGAGATCAAATCCTCTTACTTAAGCAAATATAAGGGATACCATTGAAACATGCATACAGTAGGACATTATAGCATTTATACTGATTCAAATGAGCATTTCTCAAACAGTGTGTCCTGACCCACCAGTGGCCACCTGAAGGTTCTAAATAGGTGGCCGCATTCAGGACCAGATTAATCCATCACTGGGCTCCTACCTAGACAAACATACTTTTTTCTGAGTATGGTGTGGAGGAGAGGCCCTCAGCAAGGTGGAGTTGGAAATGAGTTTGCTCTGCATTTGCTCTTGAGTGGCAGCTCCCAGCTCATGTTGCCCAGTCTGGCTTTTCTCTCCAGGCATTGCAATATTACAATTTTTGTCCTGTTGGTGCAATCCCATGTGCCAGATTGCAACACCCAGAGCAAGGGTGAGTGAAGGACAGTCTCATTTTCCCTCCCTCCACTGGGGCCTCTCAGCTATACTGGCCCAGGATTAAGGTTGCAGTGCTAGGGAGGTGGGTGCGTATATGTAATCAAGGGCTGCAAAAAACAAAGCAATAAAGCAGTTGGTGGGTCACCTTAGTAACACATTCGCGTAATTTACATTTCTTTTAGCTCTTCTACTGTAAGTATCTTTTGAGCATTTGTAACTTCACTGGAAACATAGACTTCTGATTAAAATCACTATTGCAAGTTATCAACCAGAAAACACATTTTAAACAAAATGTATTTGGCCATTTTGAAGGTACAGAAGTTAAAACATAAGAGAAGTTCAGGTTGGGACATTTACATGCTTATGTAACTCTGTGGACGTGACCCTACAATTGTCTTATACTCAGAACTCCCATTTATCTGTAAGGACATTCACACACACTATAACTACAGGACCAGGGATTGCAAAAGAGATTCTTCTTTCATGAGCAGGTTGCAGGCCATTAGCATCAGACGTGGATTAAGCATGGGCATGGTGCAAGTATTCAGACATAATGGAAATCTTTTATTTTAATAATAGAGTTACAACAGAGGCAGAGTAAATTTTGGTTAGTCAGAAAGTACATTTGCACGGTACCTATTTTAGAGTTTATATTTCACAGTTTTGTATAAGGCAGAGCCAACAACTGAACTCTTGCTCCAAAGAGCCTACAGCAGTGGTGGACAACTTGTGGCCAGAAGGCTTCTTGCAGCCGCTTGAGGTTCTATGTGTGGCCCACATGACTTTTTGTTTACCATTGCCCACACATAAGGGTGTCAGACTCTGCTGGTTTTCAGCCACATAGTTTTTTTCCTGCTGCTACAACAAGTATGATATGCACCTAAAACAAGGGCATATGAAGTGAGATGTGTATACGAGCACAGTTAGCAAAACTATCTTATCCTAGGAGACTGCTGTGGTTATGACAATCTTGCAGCCCACTGAGATGAAGGAGGGCCACTTATGTGGCCCACTCACTATCCTAGATTGTCCCTCACTGGCCTACTACCTAATTACATGGACAAGACTTACAGTGGAAAACATTGTGAAGATTCAATCTTGGAGGTTTCCCCCATATATATTTGTAATGGGCAACTGTAATGGGGTGAGGAGCCTTTTTTGTGAGACTTATAGCAAAGCTGAGCTTTGAAGAATGGACCCAAAAAAGAATGGTAAATGTGTGGCATGCTGGAATAGGGAGAGAGTTCCAGGAATAGGAACAGTATATAAAATGGAAAAGGCAGATGAGTAGCAGAATTTGTTTGTACAGTAAAAGGGAGTGATTGGGCAGTGGTAGGAAATATGAGCAGAAGTATGAGGGACCCAGTAGTGAAGACCCATGAAGATGAGGACAATGATATGGAATGATATGGAAGGTCAGAGAAAACTAATAGAAGGAAAAAACCTGGTTCTAGTAGTTGCTGAGAAAGCTGATTTTAACCACAATATTCTGACTAGAATAGAGGGGATGGGCTAGCAATCTAGAGACGAGGAGATTTCAATGAATAAATGAAACATAGCAAAGTCACTTATATGCTTTTCAGCTGTAGTGACATTGAGGAAGGGTCATATGTTTGGTATGCTGTGGTGAAAGGACTGGAAGGCCTTGGCAACTGCCTTGATGTAGAGGAAGGTGAGAGAGGAGTGGAAAAACCCAGGAAGGATGTCTGCCAGCAACACAGGAGAGTGGTGGATAAGTCAGGCAGACAGATGTTGGTTTAGGCATTGCAAATATGCACAAGGAGACATGATTCCAGAACTGAATAGTTTATAATCTAAATAAGCAAAGGATAAAGGATGGGAGAATTGGTATCCATTGCTGGTGTCCAAAGGTCTGGAGAGGGTCTTTCTGTGGAGAAGTCTCTGATCCTGAGGTTGGCTCTTCAACCAATAATGCTTCTTTCTCTCCCCTAGCTTGTGTAGCTGAGAGAGAGGATACTGGCCACTGCACAAATGCAGAAGGTGTGCAGAAGGTGAAAGAAGTGTTCAAGGGCGGCTTTCACTCACCTAAATGCAAGAGCTATGGCTAAGAGCTATTTCTTCTAGCCTCTGAAAAGCAGAGGAGAGATTGTGGGGCCTGGTTGGCAAGAAATGGGGTTTTCTCATGACATCTCCTTAAGAGATGGAAGAGAGGCTACAATTCGACAGCTCAGCAGAACGCTCTGGATAGGCAATGAAACACCACACTGCACCCTATATGAACCATTGCTTTAGAAAATCTGCCCAGTTTTGTACAGTACACAAAAATAAATATCATCCCAGTTCTATTGAGCAGTTAGTATGGTAGAAAATGTGATCAGTCATACTATTAAACTTTTCTTTACAGCTGTTGCTTTGAGATGATGAATCTGGATGGAAAGTGTCATGAGAGAATCTAAGGAAACTTTCTTTGGGAACTTGAATATTCTTCTGTGCTGAGCCGTATTATATATTTCCTTGACATTGCAATAATATTATACAATTTTGCTGTAAATCCTGCTTACTTTACTTGTGAATAACCCCACTGAAATCTGTGGGATTGCTTCTGTGAATAAAGCAGGCAGAATTTGGCCTGTTATTTTGAACCTACCTGAATGAAGGTAATAAAGTTAGGAGACCATGGTTTACAGTCTGTCCATGTTTTGCAAGTTACTGAACATTTCTAAATGGAGTATTTCTATATAGCACTTGCTATGTCTAGGTAGATGGTTTTCATATTGTTTATTCATTATTAAAGTGGTTAAGACAATTTTCATATTTAATAGTACTCTTGATGGAAAAATATTCTAAATTAGGACTAGATTCTGCAAGGTGCTGCACACTTTAGCTGTACTCCAGCAAAGGACATAATGTGTTTAACTTAAACACCAGTACTCCCATTGACTTCAGTCTGCTCACATGATTGAAGTTAAACGTATCCTTAAGTGCTCGGCAGGAATGCTCTGCAACTCACACAACCAAGCCCTTAATAAATCATTTTTTATTTTTTTAAGTAACATTAATTGGCACAATTTCCTCATGGACATTATTGCCGTGTCCTAGTAAAGTGGTATAGAGTAATTATAGGATATGCAAAACATGTATATATTTTCCAAAATTGTATTTGTCTGTTTTCATGTCTCGGTCATAAAGTAGCTAAATCAGAAAGCGTTTTCCTTAGCATTTGAAATCATGTCATGGTGTAACTTCAAAGCCAATTAACATTCACTGGCAAGTCATTTAAGATTTTATGTAGGTTGACTTAAAGACATTTCTTTCCAAAACAGTTGTTACATTTTTTCCATGTTGCTGCATGGTGGATTTTGTGCTTAGCATCTGACATGTTTTCTCAACTACTGGTTTATAATGAAAACATGGAGATACTCGGGGGAATGTGATAAAAGCAAAATTCCTATGATCTCGGCAAGGTAAATGACAGCACTGAAATTGTCACATCTGGATCAAAAATATTTCGTCTGCTTATCTAAATAAACAAATGTAAACAAAGATAATTAGTATCATATCTCAATGTATGTTTCTTGTAACAGCTTCTTGCTTCTCATTAATTTTTTGATTTGGTCATGATCATTGATATTACTAATGTCTTACTTTGCTTTGTTTCAAGAAACTAATGGAAATATAGTTTTGTTATTTATTTTGTTTTTTCCATATTCCTTTACTTAGTGCTAACATATAACTTGTGTGTTCTCATTATAGATGGTGGTAACATTGATAATATAAAAGGAGGAAATGAAAGAGAAAAATAAAATAACATAAACAAGATGTTTTAATAATAAAACATTATTTCTTTTATTATTATTATTTATTATGTTAGCAGACTCATGTAAGTTAATAGAACTTCTTAGGTGAGTAAATCATACAAATATAAACCTTTGTCCTTTGTCTAAATTGAAACAATAGAGTTAATAAAATACATGTCAGATTTGCTAATATATAGATGTGGAAATAGAGATACAGTTCGGTCAAATAAAAGGTAAACAGAGAAAAAAACATGGGTAAAATCACAATAATTTAAAAAATACTTCCCAACCATTGCTGTTATATGATTTAGTTTTTTAAAAACCTTTTAAAAAATGTTAGACAATTAGTGGTTTGAAGCAGGAGTTAAAATGGGAAGATATATTTTGTAAATTTCATTAATTCAAAAATCTTACAAAGAAACTATTTGTGATATTTGTAAAGATACAGATTTCAATATTTTGTTTACATTCTAGTCACATGTCTTATATCAAAATTAAGATAATCAGACCTCCTCATTGAGCTGAAAATGTTTTCTTTAAAATTTGGTCACAGGTCCTGCTATTAAATTAATATAATCATACCCTCTTGTTCTGCTGGAAATAAAGTACTTGTTTAATTAAACATGCCAGTTGTTTATAATATAATGTTTCAAGAAATACTTGTTTGAAAGAAAGGATAAAGATTTATATCAAACATTTCAATCTGACAAGTAAATTACATTTCCTCTACCATGAAGAGAGGTAGAGCAGGAAAAAAATGGTTACAATCCAAGTGTAACTTGGGTTGTTGCATTAAGGAAAAGCACACTTGTTTCTCGTTACTCAGAGATATGATATACATCAGGCTACAAAGGTGACCTTCTACATTCTGGAGATTAAAGCTTCGTGTTTTACTGCCTTTAATATAGGGATTAATAGATGATTTAAAAATTGTCTACACAAACTTGAACTAGTAACTTCTTTTAATAGCTAATGAATTCAGAAATGAGGAAAAAAGATGCAGGCTAAATTTTAAGATTAGAATATGGACAGAATTTGGTGTATATGTATTAGTATACCTTAGACAAACGATAGTGAAAACAATCAGTTATGTTTTCTGTAGGTGCCAAAGCAAGATTATTCTCCCACCTCCTCACAACAGAAACAATAATATCATGCCTATAACACACAATCAAAATCCCATAGGCAGGAATTTCATTTGAAAGTAATGGTGCTGGAAACAAATGTGGGATGACCTACAACAGTCCTTGCATTAGATATATTTGGTTGAAGAGATATATGTTTTAAAGTCATTGTTTTAAGTGCCACATTCTTTGCTAGAAAGTTCTCTTTCTCCTTGTGGTAACTGCAGTGCTAGCAAGGAGACTAGTGCTTCTTGAGGTTTTATCAAAGCATATGACTGGTTCTTCTAACCGATTGCATTTTGTTTTGTTCATAAATCATATTTTTGGTTGGAGGAGTGGGTGGAGAAGTTCTTTGAATGACCTAGAAGATTTGACATGGTTTTCAGGTCACAGAATCTTGATGCCTCTATGTGTCAAATCATTAGACGTTATATAATTTGTTAAATACCTGTACGATTTGGGTGGTGGGAGGGAATATTAACAGTAAGTCACATGAATAATTTCCAATTCTAAAAGACTGCCATAGCTTCTTTTGATAACTCAGTCTAGGAGAACATGTATATATTGTTGTCCATAATAGTGGAATGAGAAACCTAAGCTTAACTGCTTTCATCATGTAATTAACTTAATAAAACAGAAATGCCAGCCTCTGGTGGTGTTTTTTTGTGTACATTTTTGTGTAATTTTACATCAGCTTATATATATTTTTTCTAGTGAACCACAAGAATGAAGATGGGTATGATTTTGCAGGGGTGAAATAGGTTGCCTGTCAGTTGGGTTTAGGCGACAGTCTGTCTGCAGGCCGTAAGATGATCTGCATAGTGCCAGAAGAAAGCAGGCAGAATTCCTGGCTTGCAAGCATAGATATTGATCTACCTTAGCCACCTAAACAATGCCTCACCTGTTTGCCTTGTCCATACCTTATTTTACGCAGTCTAATGCTTGTTTTGTTTGACTTTTCTTTTATTTCTGTGGATCTGAGCTTTGATACACTTTGGGGAGTACATAAACACAGTGTTGTACTTGAACATCACCATACTTCAGAGTACTCTGGTGGCTTAAGACCACCCCTCCCTGTACAAGAACAGCGCTGTTATTGAAAATTATGAGCAAGCAGCTAAATAAGTAGGCCACATACACAAGTGTTTGATCTATCAGACTAGTGTCCAATAACATTGAATGTGAGATGCTACTAATTACTGCACTATGTACCCCAGTTAAAATTTCTTAAATTGGAACTAGTAAAAGGCTCTATTTTTATTAATTCTTTTTTTGGTAGCTGATAGTTAGAAGATAAGTTACTACCGCGTTTAGAATTCTATGTGCTCACTTTGAAATACAACTATGTTACTGTGTACTGCCTGAAGCGGTAATGAAATAGAAAACGACATTCATTTCCCCAGTAAACTATAATATAAATATTTTACCACCATTTATTATTAGTTTGCCATTTCCTGCTGACAGCTATTCCAACTTTGCCAGCAGGCACTAGGTCTTACAATTGTATTGTTCTTGAAACAAATAAAGATAAACACAATTTCTTACAAATAAATCAACAAAATTTGTGACAAAACCTCTACTGAAGCTAAATGAGCATTTCTTTTAAGTGCTGACACTTGGTATTATTTAATTTGCATACAGCACATTTCACTTTTGCTGGAAAACAATTAAGTTAACGAAGAACTAAATCATCTGTACTCTTAGGGATAATTTAACATTGTTTGATTTTAAACTGTTTTACGTTAAAGCTGTGCAGGAGCAGCCAGCACTATGGGAAGTCTTATCAGTAGCTTAAATGAGTGGAATACTTTTGGCCCAATAATATATGAGTTGGATAGATCAAGATGTAACACAAACTGCCATTGACTCCGTGGGAGTTGAGTTGGGCAATACAGAAATACTGTAAAATATAGAAGGCTGATCCTGCAAATCCTTGAGCTGTACTTTACATTTAATGACATCCCTTGCTTGAGTAAGGTTTACTTAAATGAGAAAGGCTTTTACAGTATCAAGACTCAGATTTTCTTATCTAGAATATCCTTGGGAATATTATTAATATTACTAAGGAATGTGCACAGTGAGGAGAGAAGTACAAAGGAAAAACTTCATAAATGAATCAGATTCTGCTCTCAGTTACATCCATGTAACTCTGTAGTAATTCCATTGACTTCGGTGCTGTTACTCTGCTTCTGCACTGGTCTGTACCTGATAACTATATTTCTACTATCTAGTTTCATAGGAGCCAGGAAATAGCAATAAGCACATCTTGAGTTGTATATTATGGATCTAGTACAAATCTGCATAAAGGTGAAATGTTGCATGACAGAAATGTAAAACCTCTAAATGTTGAGTCTTTTTGTTTCTATACAACTAGCAATAGGCCAGGATAGCAGGATTCACCAAGTGGAAGGAAGAATTCCAGGGTAGAAGATAGAGGATCTATACTTAGAACAGAAGAAAGAATTCTGATCTTCCTGTTGCAAAGTCTGACACCATTCATCCTCCCCTCTAGACTGACATAATTAATAAAATCTGTGTTAATTATGCTTTGTTATTCTAGACATCCATAGCTCCATACATGGACCCTCCCTGTTCAGGAACAGGGGTCATATCTGGCTATGTCTGGATCAGAGCTAATATGTATTGATAAGTGCCATCTTTCTCCATTATGCTCTATGGTAGAATGCTAATCTGTGACTGAAATGCTGATGGTCTTTGCATGGGTTTCAGAAACACATTTAGCTCATGCTCCGCACTCTAATTTTTTATTTTCTAGAATGTACATAGCACAAATGCCAGACAGTATTTGTTTGCAGGCCTTATAGTCATGTTAGTCTCAGGATATTAGAGAGACAATGTGGGGGAAGTAATATCTTTTATTGGACCAACTTCTATTGGTGAAAGAGACAAAAGTCTGATGCATAGAAAGCTCTTCTTCAGGTCTGAGAAAAGTACCCAGAGTGTCACAGCTAAATACAAGGTGGAACTGATTGTTCAGCGTAATAGTTAACACAAATTGAAAGAGACCATACATAGGATGAAGAAGGAGTGTTAGTGGGCTACAAATTGTTGTAATTAACAATAAATCCAGGGTATTTATGAAGTCCATGATTTTTAGGGTACAGCTACACTGTAATAAAAGCCCTTCAACATGGAGTCTCTGAACCTGGGTCAATTGACTTGTGGGGATCAGGTTGCAGGCCTAAAAACTGCAATATGGACATTCAGACTCAGACTGGAGTCTGGCCTCTGAGACCATTCTACCATAACCAGCACTCCAGTCTGAACCTAAATGTCTGCACTGAAATGTTTAGTGCCACAGCCTGACCCCCATAAACCCAAGTTAGGTGATGCTGGCCTACTGCTATATAGAAATACTCCATTTAGAAATGTTCAGTAACTTGCAAAACATGGACAGATTGTAAACCATGGTCTCCTAACTTTATTACCTTCATTCAGGTAGGTTCAAAATAACAGGCCAAATTCTGCCTGCTTTATTCACAGAAGCAATCCCACAGATTTCAGTGGGGTTATTCACAAGTAAAGTAAGCAGGATTTACAGCAAAATTGTATAATATTATTGCAATGTCAAGGAAATATATAATTCCTGCAGTGTTCATGTTCTCTTAATTTCTAATAAAGGTATGAATTTAAGCTCCCAAGCTCATCTTTAAGGTGCGAAGCATTCTTTGAAGCAACCTCCACTGTACGCCCCCTCCTACTCCACCGCTGCTTCACCCGCCCCCCCGCTCACCACTTCCACACATCTTCTCACAAGCCCTGTTCCACCTCTTCCCAGCCTTTGTCCGAGCTGGGGGATAAGTGGGGAGCCTGGCACAATGTGGCAGCAGGAGTTGCCCCCCTCTCCTGCATTCATCATGGCAGTATGAGCAGGAGTGACTGGGAAGCCTGCTCTACTCTGCCTCTATTGCCCTCTCCCAGCTTGCTGCACTCCACTTCACCTGGGTGATGGGAAGGGGAGTGCTCCAGGGCTACCCAAAGTGCGGGGCCTGGGATGACCACCCCAAACTGTCCTACATATGGGATGGCTCTGTCTGTCAAAGATGAACTATAATTATTTAAATAAGCTTAAAAAAACCCAAATAGTCTGGTAGCACTTTAAAGGTTATCAAAACATGTAGATGGTATCATGAGCTTTCGTGGGCACAGCCCACTTCTTCAGATGACCAGCTGATACTTCATATGGGTTCCAGTGGCTGGTGGTAGGTGATATCTAGAGGTATGTGGTCCAAGTTCCCCCCTCCCCACGAACTGAAGCAGGTTCTCTTGAGGTATGTAGATGCCCCATTCCATCATGCAATTTACTTTTCTGGGTGGAATGTCCTGGTTTGTTGAAGTTGGTTTTGAGTGTGTTAAAATGTATATCCTGCACTTTCTTTTTAGAGCATATTCTGTTGGTATTTCAGTGCCTGGCTGTAGATCACTGGTTTGTTGGTATGTCTGGGGTATTTTCTGGATTTGTGAAGGCAAGTAGGAAGATCTGTGGATTTCTTGTATATACTTGTCTGTAGTATTCCGTTGTTCAATCTGATCATGGTGTCCAGGAAGACGATGCTGGTGTGCAAGTGTTCTAAATAGAGTTTGATGAATATGTGGTGTTGTTGAAGTTGTGGTGGAAATCTATGAAGGGAGTTTAAGTCGATGACTCAGGGGATAAAAATGTCATTGGTGTATCAGAGATACATCATTGGTTTCATTGTTGATTTTCCAGAAATTCTCCCTCAAAGAAGCTTATGAAGAAGCTGCTGTATTGGGGAGCCATCTTATTAAATATGGCTTTTCCTATGGTTTGAACAAAGTGTTAGTTACTGAGTGTAAAATTGTTGTGGGTGAGGATGAAAAGGATGAAATGGATGAGTATGCTGATGTGTTTTGTGTACATATTTCACTGTTGTCCATTGCCTTATAGATATTTGAGGCAGAAGGTTATGTAAGCATTACGAGGGAAGTTGGTATGACAAAGCAAATGCATATGTGCCTCATATTTGGATCCATATAATATTAGGCCAAATGTGTTTATTTCATTTATCTGTAATGTGTAAACATATATCAAGGTCAATTTTTATTCAGTCTTAAATCAAATCCAAATTTGAAACAGAGATGAAGATCAATCTGCTAGACCTTACTTAGGCAAAACTCCTATTAACTTCAATAACAGTACAGGCCTATGACAAGTAAAGGCAGGTCTTCACTCTGAAAAATTAGACAAGGCCAGGGCACAGCCTTTATATATATAAATAAATGGAATTCAATTGTAATGTGGCTGCCAGTCTATGCTGAACATATGAAAGGCTTGTGTCTACTACAGGGTGGACTGATGCTGCAGCGACCAATACAACGGTGGTCAATTTAGTGAGTCTAGTAATGACCCCCTAAATCAACTGCTGATCACTCTCCTATTGACCCCAGTATTCCAGGTGTATATGATGAGTAAAGGGAGTTGACAATAGAGTATTTTTTTTGCCAACCCCTCACAGAGTGGACCTCACAGTAAACAAATCTAAGCTACATTGATTTGAGTTATGCTACTAACAAACTCAAATAGTGTAGCTTATATTGAACTGTCTTTGTAGTGTAGACCTGGCCTAGAGCTTCAAACTAACAAAACTGGTAACCAAATTCTTCATTATTTCACAGCTCAAGCACACATATCTGTGAAAACTTCCCCAAACCACTCTGTAAATATGCTTCCATTTTTAAGCCATAAAGTCCACCTATTGAGATGAGAGAGCTGTTCAATCTGTATGCCGATTCACTTTTTGGCCTCTCAACTGAGAATCCCAACTGGGATGGTAATTCTTCTGCTTTAAATAAATTGTGAGGGTGACAAATTACGGCTGCCTCTGAGAAATTTTGTAGTCAGAAAAAATGCAATTTTAAACTACATTCCTTTAAAAATATTTAAATAAGCAATACAATTAGTCAAGCACTTACATTTTATTAGCAATAGCAAGTAAAATTAATAAGTAAATTCAATGAAAAATGATTATGTGTCACAGTATATGGTTTTTACATTGACATTTCACATAATCTGACTTTGCTGAGAGGAGAAATCACTCATCTGTTAAAATTACTTTTTAAAAGCTGTCAAAATTGAAAAACCTGCTGTCAAAAATATGATGAGAAAAGTTTAAAAATGGTAAAGTATGTTGACTTAGACAAAAAATATTACCTTTAAACTAGAAAACTTGAATGTTGTATCATTATCCTCTATATAGACTAAAATGTTATGTTTTATCCTAAACTGGTCATTTTTCCCCTTTCAGATTTATGTTTAGCATTTGCATTTCATTTGATCATCAATATGAATGAAGCCACTTTAATTGCTACACTGCAGTAGAGTGTGGATAGTTGTGCATTTATTTTTAATTTTTTCTGTGAATTTTTATGCTCAGAAAATGTATAGGCTTAACAGTTCTGAAGAATGAAACCCTCTGTATAGCCAGGCCTTCATTTTACAAAGTGTTGGGCATGGGTTGAGCCTTTTTTAAGTCAGTAGGGCAATGGAGGAGAGCAGAAAATCAATCTGTGCAAAGTAGTTTCCAGGTCCTGCCTCCAGAGAACAGGTTCAGTATGAACAATCAAAGCCAAAGCTGGAGTCCCAGAATGACTCAGCTGTGACCTAGAGGGGCAGTCTCTAGGCACAAGGTGGTTATTTATTCTCTATACCTCTTCAGTCATTGGCTTCTTTGCTGAGACTGCCAACAAGTATGTCAATTAACACCATTAATTTAACTCAAATATTGTAATAGCAAAATACAAAATTACAAGGCTACAACATAAAATCATAATGAAATAGAAACAAGATGAAACAAAGTATGAAGTAAGATTTGACTAAGAACTACAGAAGGAAATTACTCAAGGATCATGTCTCATTTTTATCAGTTGATGCTGCAGCAAATTCTGTCTGAATAATAACCTCTGCATGTGTAACCCACACACTCAGGCTGTGTCTACATTGGCGCGATCTTGCGCAAAAGCAGCTGCTTTTGCACAAAAACTTGCTGCCTGTCTACACTGGCCGCAAGTTCTTGCGCAAGAACACTGACATTCTAATGTATGAAATCAGTGCTTCTTGCGCAAGAACTATGATGCTCCCGCTCAGGAATAAGCCCTCTTGCACAACTGTTCTTGCGCAAGAGGCCAGTGTAGACAGGCAACATGAATTTCTTGCGCAAGAAAGCCCTATGGTTAAAATGTCCATCAGAGCTTTCTTGCGCAAGAGAGTGTCTACACTGGCATGGATGCTCTTGCGCAAAAGCACATCTCTTGCACAAAGGCACATGCCAGTGTAGACGCTCTCTTGTGCAAATACTTTAACGCAAGAACTCTTGCATTAAAGAGTATTTGCGCAAGATCATGCCAATGTAGCTGTAGCTCCAGGGCTTATCTAGACTACTGGGAACAGTTGAAAGCAGAGCTTTTGAAAGTGAAAGTAGTTTAGACGTGGCTTTTTCAGCAATCCCCCCCTTTGTCAAAAAGCCGCGTAAACCTTCTCTTTCAAATGTTCCTATTAGTGTGGTTCTCTGTCCCATTCAGTGGCACCTAGATAACAATAACAGTTAAGAACAAGAGACCTGTACAGGATGGGCAGAGAGGCAGCTGGCTTTTAACTCAAAGGATGGAGGCTCCCATACTGAGGTCCCAGGTTCAAATCCTCCTGGTGGCTGTTACAAGTGGGGGCTGGTCTGGGATCTCAACTGGGTCTCTGAAATTTGGACAGGCTTTCTCACCTAGGGGAAGTATGTATTCCACACATCTACAGGGCTATGTGTACACTGGCAGTTTTTCAGAAGAGGAAATGCAAATCTCATGCTCATTTACAAATTTCATGCTCTCATTTGCATATTCTTTTCCAATCCTTTTTGCGGAAGAGGTTTTTGCGATAAAAAGCCCTGAGTAGATGGGGTCATTTGTTGGAAAACCCCCCATTTTGCGCAAGATCCCTTATTCCTCAGGTTTACAGGATCTTGCGCAAAAACAGGGTTTTTCCAACAAATGGCCCCATCTATCCAGGGCTTTTTATCACAAAAACCTCTTCAGCAAAAAGGATAGGAAGAGACTATGCAAATGAGAGCACGAGATTTGCAAGTGAGTGCTCCGTTTGCATTTTCTTTTCTGAAAAACTGCCGCAGTGTATACATAGCCCTAGTGTGTTTCACTGTCCTATGCAGTGGCACCTAGCTCACAGCTAAGAACAAGTGATCACTACAGCATGGGCTGAGAGCCAGCTGGCTTTTAGCTCAATGGGTAGAGGCTCCAGAGGTCCCAGGTTCAAATCAGGTTACCCATGCACACGGTGAGGTAATGAGGGAACTCTCTGAGGGAGAATGAGCATTCCACTGACCATTTGGGAGTGTGGGTGGGGGAAGTGTCATCTTATTGACCTGTAGGGAAACCAGCCAAAGTCCCATACCAGAAAAATGCAAGGATCATGCATTGATGACGCAAGGCAAGCAAAGTTCAGTAGTTCATGATTTAACAGTGCTTAGTTCTATGCACTAGCAATGCATTTTGGCATCAGGTATGTGTGCTTGCAGCACTTTTTGCCAGTACTGGGGACTTGTGATATGATGGGAGCGGAAAGATAAAATCCATGTTTTATAGTACCATCCAGTGCCATACAATCTGATTGCAGCATGGAAATTTAGCTGGAAGTGAAGACAGCTTGAAGCAGTATTCAGCAATTTCTGATTTCTCCAAAAAGTTGCTAGTGAATAGCAACAGTGGGACCTAGCCAAAATCAGTATGATTCTAGCATGATCTATGATGCCAGGAGGAAAAGAGTCTAATAGAAACTAAGGGTAAGAGAAACATGTGGATAATTCCAGCTTCTACAGACCTAATAGATCTTTCCTCTTCTAGGTTGGGAGGTGATAAAAACTTTAAAAAATTGTATAATCTTTCAGAATTTACCTAAGGTATGACAAGTCACCTGACTCATTCTGAAACTGGCTTTGGATCTCGGGGAGTGGGGAAGAGGGGAGGTGAATATGGCAGAACTGTTCTCCTCCTTGGAACAAGAGAGACTAAATCCTTGTTATGATGACCTTAACTGGATTTGTAGCACAATACCAATGCATGCGAAATAACTCTGTGAAGGCTATATGGGCCAGAACTTGTCAAGTGATTATTTGAGTTTAGTATTCAGAGAAATCAGGTACCCAACTTACATCCACAGTGTGACAATATCTTGTGCTGCCAGTAAGCCATCAGGCCCACCAGTGTTCACTTTTCCAGAGCAGAGAAACAAATTAAGCCCCAGGCAAGATCTATAGTACCTCTATGGAAACCGAACAAAGTATTGCAGGATCATTTATGCCTGCTGCTATTTTCATCCCACTTATGTGTTTTAGGTAAAACAGTTTTTTGAGTGGCAAGTTTATTATCATCAAGGAACTTGCAGAAACTCATCAACACTAGTGCATCAAATAAATAAATAATTTTACAGACAGAAATGAAAGGTAGCTATAGCTGAAAAAATCTCAAAAGCAATGTAAAATGTGAAGGTAAAATTCAATAAATTGACCATCATTCTGATTCACAGTAATGCATTATAAACTCTCTTTTGTACAGCACTCAGCAAACTGTTGGGGGTACCCAACAAATAATAAATGACACTCCTATCTATTGTAAATAGCAATTTAAGATGTTAAGAAAGCATAGTAAAGATATCAAAAGTCAGGAAATGTGAAAGTTAATGCTGAATTCATAACCTAGACTCTTGTTTGCATATGCACATTACAGTACAGTTTTTATAGCTGTAATGACATGTGCATGGGTGTACATAGTGTTTCCCCTCCCACCCCAAGCATTCAGAAATCATGTGTCAGGCCCCAAAAACTATGAATTTGCCTTGAGTATCATGAGATTTTTAAAAGAAGGACAAAAACCCAGCCTGTGGGTTTTTTTCCAAGCCTTCCTCCACAACCAGGAGGACTAGAAATGTGGTTATTAAAAAAATGAAAGCTGAGATTCATGACTCCAGGAGCTGACATTTGAGGTAAAACAGCAAATTACCATGAGATTCACAATAAGGTCCCAAGAATTGGCAATGATGTAAGAGTTCAGTTTTTCTAGTTGCCATTCACAGTATTGTTGACATCATCCTGAGACTGACTCTCTTCTTAAAGTTTAAAAGGTGTATTGAATTGTATAGGTTCTGCTTGTCTGGTAGAAATGGGAGAATTCAAATCTGGACTCATCCCATGTTATCATCGTATTTACTTCTACGTGATGGAGATTGGATACTGTTTAAAATAAACCACAATAATTCTGTTTTCTTTAAGAAGAGGCATCTATCTGCATTTTCTCGTTAACCCAGCCCAGATGTTGATAAATTGGCATAATTAAAAACAAGAGTTTTATGCCATTAGTATGAAGTGCTAGGATTTGGCAAAAAAAGGATAGTTTGGTGTAAAGCCAACAGAGATTTATGTGAAATCTGACCAGACTTGCTTAATGTTTAAAGTAAGGCGATTGAATTGACCCAAAGGACATCTAAGCCTGTAAATGCCTGATCCTGAGCTCCTGGAAGTCAATGGCAAAGCTCTGATTAACTTCATAGATTCAAGGATCAAGCTATGAATTAATATAACCTACTAGGGAGTATATTGTAAATGCATTTCTTAAAACTAGTTCACCCCACACTACTAAATTTCCATACTTTGCTTTAGCACTAACCAGTGGTTTCAATAGATAAACACAGAAGAGGAAGTTCTCACCCCCACCTGGCCAGGAAGAGGAGCAGCAGGCTCCATCTCTGCTTTCAGCAGAGACAAAACAGCTGCAGTCCTCCCTGCACCTTCTGTATTTAAGCACCTGGAATTTTTTATACACCCTATTGAAATATTACCCCCAATGTTTAAAATCTGCAGATCTCTTAAAGTCATAGGATAGGTAAGCAAGACAGCTAGCACATTGATTTAGGCTTTGATTAAAATATTTTTATTTATTTCATATAAGATTTTACCTCTAAAGTTGTGATGGAGTTCAGTGATACACAAAAGTACATAATCTCCACATATGTTCCACTCTTCCAGGCTTGAAATCATGAACTTTTGTATAGGACCAAATGTTGGCTGTGAATTATTCCTGGCTCAGGCTTATGAAAGGAAAGAAAGAGGACAATCCTCTTTGGTATCTCGCTTAAGTGGAAATCAACAAGAGGAGAGCCTTTTGGTCAGGATGAATACTCTGGCATTTGAGAAAGTCATGTGAATGAAGCATTTCTGAAACATGTCCTCACTGCTAAATGTTTTGAACAAATGGAACAAGAAATTATAATTCCCCCTATCAAAAATCTGAAGAGGGAGGGAATATTTTTGCTATGTGCAAGCTGAATCAAGTTAATGAGGCATCTAACATTGCAAAAAGAGCGTTGTCTATAAATAAATCCAGTCTGATTGGGATATATTAGTCTTCTGATAACGTTCTATAGCCTACAGATGCTTTGAATAGAATGTATATGTGTGCAAATACATGGACCTATAGGAGTTACTGTTTTCCAAGCCCTTGTCCATCATAGATATTAAAGTGATTTTCATAATTAAACATTGAAAAAAACCTAAACCCTCACTTCTGTGCCCAGCCAGAAGAGGTGGGCTTAGTAACCTGGGCAAAAGCTTGGGGGATTTGAGAGAAGAATTGCACACACAACCACAGCCGCTGAACATCAGTGTAGACTCTCAGCAGAGGATAATTCATTCAACTACTTGAAGTAACAAATTCTTGAAAGCACTAAAGAATTCATGCAGCGGAAGATCATTTAGCCCTACTATGTGCATATCTGCCCCTCACACAGGAAGTGTCTCAGCCCATCGTTGAGCTATCCGAGGTGAAGGTAGCACCATTTGTGCCACAATAATCTAGACAGCAGTTCTCAAACTGTGGCTCAGGTCACAGTTCCATTTTAATGGGGTCACAGGGTTGATTTTGACTTGCTGGGGCACAGGGCAGAAGCCCAAGTGACATCACCCAAGGCCAAAGCTAAAAACTGATTACAGGTCCCTGCCTGGGTCTGAAGCCCTTGGGCTTCAGCTTTAGACCTCTCCCCAGCCTGGGGGATTGGGCTTTGGCCACTTTCACTCGGGGCATTGAGGCTTGTGCAGGCTCAGGCATCAGACCCCACTACTTGGAGTCATGTAGTAATTTTTGTTGTCAGAAGGGGGTCACAGCGCAGTGAAGTTTGAAACCCCTTGCTTTAGATGGTGAGGTGAATGTTGAATCTTGGATGCAGAATCAGCAGGTCCTGTGGAGGGAAATGGTTCTTTTGGGGATGGAGCATAGTGTTTGGATGGTCCACACCATGGTATCACTGATGGTGGGGGGAATATGAATTTCAGGGGGGTTGTTAGAAAGGGTAGTGAGTTTAAATGGGAAATCTGGTTAGGATATTAAACTTGATTTTCACAGAAGACAAGATTTTGGAAGTGCTTCCTCTGAGTTATTCTCTGAGCGTTTATTACCCATACAAGCTGAGAATCTCTCACTATAAATGGACTCTGGATGTTCGCTCCACCCTCACTTTCTTGTGTTTTTAATTATGAATTTATTCTTTATGTTTTTCTTCTTTAACACTTTCGTTCTCCCAATTTAGTATATGGAGTGCTCTGAATCATAAGGGAGAATGGGTGCTGTGTTCTTTTTGTTTAGGCTTTTCTAGATGGCTGTTTGTGTGTTATGTGAAAAGGGGTCACTATATATGTTGAGTTTGAGTGTCACGTGGATAGTTGCTTTTTATAGCAAGTCAAAATAAATGAAATAAAATAAATGTCCAGTGCAAAGAAGCCAAAAGGAACATAAAATAATAAAGCAGCAAACAATAATGAACAGTCAGGGGAATAAGTTTTATGCACACTTTTCACATATCCTAGATTGGGTATTGATAGAGTCGGTCTTCGACATCAAGTACTCATAATGAAAGGGTTCAGTGGACATCCTGACAGTTTCTTAAACTCATTGGTAGCCTTATACTCTTTGGTTTCTGGAACCAAACTTAGCAGCTTTTCGAGCCTCTGATGAGTTTTAAAGCAGCACATGTATTTAGGACATCAACATTCAGGAATAAGGCTCACATTCTCAAAGGTATAGAGGCACCTAAAACCTATTGAAATCACTGGAACTTAAATGCCTCTAGTTGCCTTTGAGGATCTGGGCCTAAGAATTTAGGGATTCCAAGTAACGAAATTACAACCAGTAATGGCACCTGCAAGGCTGCACAAATAGGTTTTAGTTAATAAAAACATAATTGTCCTGAAGTTTATTTGGTAAGAAATTTGCGTAGAGTTGACACTGAAATATAGATTTGTTTTTTATTTTCCCATAATTTTTACAGCTCAGAACCTCAAACCTGTATATTGTTCTTTGAACTGGTGCTTACATATTATGAGCAGCAGCCTTGTCCTATCAGAAGAAGGCCTCTCAAAGGAGCTGATGACTGTCATTTTTGCCTTAGTCCTGAAACAAATACAACCTGCTGGGCTGTTCCCCATAGTTGATGATGACAGTTTGTACATGTTCCTCCATGGAACTGTGGGCAGACTTTTGAAGTGTGGGGGAACTGGGTGTAGCTGCAAAAATGGGCATACTTCAGCTACATGAGGGCCTATGCACCTGTGTCTTGCTTTGTGTTCCATCCTGAGTTTATATCCCTTTTGACATCAAAGATCACAGCTGCCTACCTTTTTTGCAGGGATGTGCAAGGGAGCCCGCCAAGGCTAGCTCTGGGGAAGTATGAACTCTCCAGTATCCCACAGTACATTTGAGGAGACTCTGCGTCTCTCAAGGGCAAGAGCAGGAGTAAGCTAGAGGGGTCACCTCGTGTTTTTGAGGAGATTACAGAAATGAGCTATATTGTGCAGCAAAGGTCCACCCTTTATGTTTGATGGGACTTGTGATAAAGAAAGCCAATAAGGAGTTTTCATTTATCCTTAAATAATTATGTATTTGTTCACATTACAATAGTATCTAAGAGCCCCCGGCATGGATTAGGACACCACTATGCTGGGTGCTGTATAAACACAGAACAAAAAGACAGTTCCCCCCTCAAGAATTTTAAAGAGGATAAATATGTTTGTTCATTTCCCCAGTATAAAACACCATCCGCACCCTTGGATTCTTTCTTGCAGTCTGAATTGTTTGCCCTGTAAGAAAGGGCCTCTGTTTTGAAAAAAAAAATGCTGTGACTAAGCCCCTGGCTCATTACTTAAACAATAAGGTGGAATTTTTTTTTGTTATATACATGTACAGTGCCTAGCACAATGGGGTCCCAGTGTGATATCCACCTCCACCAGGGACTGAGTTAAGGTTGTTTAATGTGTTGCAGATAGAAATTTGCAATCTATGGTTATATTAAACATTGTATCAGCACTGAATGCTTTACCTCAGCTAATGATTTCCATTGCTTTACTGTTTTTTGTATTTATTTTTGTAAATGATGTGATTGTATGTGTTAGAGAACAGCACTTTGCAGCATTAACTGTTAGGTAACAAAGTTTTTTGTTTGAGAGTGTTTATATGTAATTTGCAAATCATTTTGTAAAATACTTTGATCCTTTCAGATAGAAGGTGCAAATGCTAGTCATTATCTTAAGTGATTATTGTCCACAATAGGAGAATATAATAAGAGCTTGTATTTGATAACAGTCATTTTAATTAGACATTGATCATGCATACATCTAAGAAATGCATTACTGTTGTTTTTTTTTAAAACAGCCTCAAAAATAGAAAAAAACCTACAACAGAGTTTCATTTTTTAAAAACAGATAGCTTTATCCAAGAAATGTGTCAGGTATAGGGAGATGTACAAAACTGATATTCCACTAAATAAATAAGGAGATAATGACAGTTTTCATCAGAGCACTGGACCATTTTTTTCCCCAGAATTTGCTGCTGTTAATGCAAAATACGTTGCTGTGATTGCAACATATGTATTATATGGCACATATGCTACCTCTTAGATAAAAGTGTAACTCTTGTGGTTTCTAGCATTTTTCTAAGGACATACAGTGTTTAGCAGTAACAGATCTTTTTATAATATTTTTGCCATGTTTTTGGCAACTAAATATTTTTTCTTTAACCTTTCTCATTCATAAGTTAAATTTGTTGTTAGAGAAAAATCGAGTGTGGAGGTAGAACGCAACAGTGTGAATGAGGGAGCAAGAGTGTTTTGACTGTCAGTTTTCTCTTTGGCTACCATTTTGGTTTTTCGTTGTAATGCAAGAGGACAACAAATTGCCAGCTGCAAACAAGGTTTTGTTTAGCTCCTCATTGTATATACAATCTCATTTATGGATCAAAATGTCTGTATAGCACTTAAAAAATTCATCATAGAACATACTTTTAGGAAGAATGGGATTCACTGCCTAGCTCCTCTAATATTATGTTGTAATATGCATATCTTTGTGACTCTCATTCTTTGTTGCATATTCAGTCCCCAGATTTTTGCTGTTAAGATTTTGGCTTTGACTAAGTCATGGTCATGCATATTTTTGCACATGTGATCATGTATCACAGCAAAAAGAATATTAACTAAGGACCTACGTCTTCATCACATAGTCCTAGTGAGTAGGATTTGCTCATGTAAGTAGTCCTAATGAAGTCAGGGAACTACTTTTAGGAATAAATCCAGCTCAGTGATAACAAGGGTTGCAGAAATGGGCCCTGAGCTAGATCCTAATATTGAAAACCAACTTTCTTTAAGTTGCAGAAATGGGCCCTGAGCTAGATCCTAATATTGAAAACCAACTTTCTTTAAAAGGTGACACACTCTGCTCCCCAAATAAAGCCCAAGTAAATGGGATTGAACCTACAGCGAATGCCACCATACGGGTAGGCCACAGAGACGCAGAGTAGTCCCAGTGTCCCAGAATAATGATCCCCCTCTTAACTCTCCCTCTGGGCCTGATCCAAAGCACAGTGAAGTTGTTGGAAAGACTCCCATTATCTTCAGTTGACTTTGGATCAAACCTTTTCTGAAGATTTTGGGTTGCATGGTCTCTATTAATGTTGAGTCAGTGGCCTATTTTGTACTTATGAGTCCAGGGTTTCCATCCCTGCCATCACTATTATATGTAAAAGATATGGAAGTCCCAGAAAAAGAATGCCCCTGGCCCACAACTATACCCAGGGCACTGCAGTACTACTTTGGGATGCTTCTGGTATCCCAAAATAACTATTCTCCATCCTTACAGTGCACCATTATTCCAAAATATCTTTCAAAATAACCGGTGTGCTATTCCAATGTCCCAGTAAACATCATTCCATGAGGATTAAGGGACATTTCAGGATAGAGGTTTATTTCGAAATTTTGTGCTGTGTAGACAGTGCCAAATTACAAAATAAACTATTTTGAAATTAACTTGAAATAAGCTATGCAATTTGCTTAGCTCAAATTGTATAGCTTATTTTGAGCTAAGGGTGCAGTGTAGACACACCCTCTCTGTGCTTCCCAACAAGTCTGAGTTTCTCCCTCTGTAAATTTGGCAGTGTATTTTACAGTGTTCAGATCACCGATTATAAGCAATATGTGTTCTTTCACATATTGATTCAGGAAATCACTTGTGTACATGTTTATCTTTAAGCACCTGCTCAACTCTCTGGGGAAAGAGCTTAAAATTAAGCACATGCTTAAGTGCTTTCCTGAATAAGGAAGCTTTCCTGATTCAGGGCCACTTTTTCAATCTTTGTGTTCATACGATTCTAACTTTATAGGCAATCTGTAGCTCTGAGTTTATTGACAGAATTCTCAAAAGCCTTGGAAGGAATTCCATAAAGGTTCCAAAATAGCTATTCATAAGCAAGAGCAGAATAAAAGTAACAGCTTGAAAGATTCTAGAAACTCTATTACATATACACTTCTACAATACCATGTGTACTAGACAGCAGAGTCTACATGCTTTGCAATTTTAAAGAAGAGTAGGTTGGATAAGTAATGTCTGAAATAAATTGCAAATAAACAAGATGCTCTTTAATAAAACAATTAGCTTGCCTAAGGCTCCTGCAATGGCGTCTCAGTTCTTATCAGCATTGGTTTACAGCTGTAACTTCAGGATATAATAGGAGATTGAATCTTATACAGGCGATGAAACAGATGATCAAATTCACAAGGGATTGTATCAGGCTTTTTCCAGTACCAAAGAAACATATTAATCCTTGTCACTGTTTTCAGAAACGCTGTGACAGAAATAAACCTGTACTGTAACTTGGCCCTTTTAATGAGCTTCTGGAGTGTGGGCTTTCCACTCAGCACCTGAAAAACACAACAAAACACCTTTTACATTAAAGATGTGAGGTTTGCTGCTGGCTAAATTTGTACACAGAAGTCTATAAACCAGTGCTCAGCCAGCTGGGAAGCAAGAAAGCAAATTCAGATTCTGCCATGAACTTCACAGACCAATTATCTACTTGGAATCATGGGAGTTTAACAAACAAATACCAGCTCCTGCTGAGCCTTTTCAGTGCAGCAGCTTATGGGTGATTCAGTTGCATCAGAGGCTTTTAGACTGATCAATTCTTAATCACAAAGCGCAAAAATTATTCTCAGACTCATGTCAGTTTCTTTGGACACCTTTGTTAACAATCTGCTTCAAATCATTTTTTAAAGAACTGCAGACACTGTTTTTATTGACTCCCCACTTGTAAAATGTTTATAGCTTGTTAATTTATATTTACCCCTTTACTTTTGCCTGCAAATCAACATCACTTAGCACAGTTTGGTTACACTTTGTCCAAAGGAAATTACAGAAGCCTGCTATGGGGCTAAAATGAAGGAAAGCTGAGGAAAATCAATACACTGATGATTAAACAGATCGTAGCAAATTCACGGCTGTAAGCTACAGCATGGGGACATCAGTGTGACGCCTATCTAGCAGTTAATGTGCTTTCAGTCAGTTGAAGAAATTTTCAGGATAAGGCAAAATGTAACAGAAAAATATAAGCTACTATAAAGCAATGGTTTTTCTGCACATACAATATACAATCTTCATTTTACCATTCAGCTTCATGGTCGCTATGCATTGTCAAAAGCTTTTTATGTTTAGAAAAATAGGTATTTTATGTAAAACTTACAGCATGAGATTTATAAGAACTATTCACTTAGTAATATACGTCAGCATATATTGTAGGTATTTTGTATTTACCAGGATTTTAGCACACGATTTTTCCCTATGGTGCATGATAGGTCGCTATATTAATCTCACTGTTGTATTAATTAGAAGACAAAAATATATTGGCCCATGTTTTTAAACAGACATTGATTTGTAACATAAGAAAGAAAATATTTAGTATAAAATATACATTATCTAAGCAAGTGATGATAATCTGTCACGAATCATTTTTAAGTACCTGAGCAAATTTAAAATAAAAATGGTCAAAAAACCTTTTTGTGCATAATTAGATTTATCACTGAATAAATGTTAAGGGAATAGATTTGTAAAGAGTCTTTGAAATCATAGACAAAGGCTACTCTCAGAGTACAGCAAGGGATTTGACAAGCGAGGAAGTTCAGAGTTAGACATGAAATGTTTTCTCTATACCACCACCTGCAGTGGACTCAAAGCACTGTGTGATCCTGCGTACCATATGTTTACCGAACTGGACAACAACTAGCCACTGCAGGGAAACAGGATGAGGGAAAAGTGGACTTGCAGTGTTAAGGCCAAGTTATCAACACCTGTGTAAACATGCAGGGATAGAGAAGAGTTATATTAAAAACTGAAGAAAATCAGCTTAGCTCCATTTCCATTGACTTTGGTGGAGCTATGTCAATTTATACCAGCTGAGGAATTTGGCCTACAGAATTTGACCCATTCCAACCTTAGGAAGGAGGGTTTAGGACCAGAGTTGATGGGGCAGCAGGAATTCTGTCTCATCCTCTCAAAGGCCAAGCATCTGAAAAGAATGTCAGTCCCCAGTTCGTAGCTCTCAGGGTACATATATGGTGAAGAAGCATCACTGTGCTAGTCCACAGAACTTCTTCCTTTATTGACAGCGCAATCTGCCTAGTAGCTTTTGAATTATTCCCCCACTGATGTACCAGTGCTCTCAGACCCCTCCAATGGGATATCCTGTGAACTGTGTGGAAGTCGAGAGCATTAACTTCCATGGAAGGAAACCTGCTGGGTTTTGAGGAGAACTTGAATGATAGAATAATTGCTCCCTGACTCCACTCACCCTTCCCCATTCACCCCTCTTCCCAAACTCACCTTCGCACTCACGTGGAATTTACACAGAAGGATACCTGCAGAAGGAGTATTATATTACAACAATATGTACTCTTCCACTTCCTGGCCTTATGTACCTGTAATATTTGCACATTTATTCCTTTCCTCACCATGCAGCAGAGGGAAATATCTGGGACTTAATTTTGAGTATTATTCTGGTTTTAATGTAACATAATACTTTGTCTCTCTGTAGCATTTTTCACCTAACGAGCTCAAAGAGCTTTACAATGATTTTCATATCCTTGTTGTTTGCATGTACAATTTTTTCATCAACATCCTTATTTTTAAATATACATATATATAAAATTATACACACACACACACACACACACACACACACGTGTCAGGTTAAGAAAGAGATGACAAATGGGGAAGGATATGATTTTATGCATATATAAGGGACATCTTCCATCATTAGAGAATATTGGGATGCAATTTGTAACCAAATAACCAAACATTGTTTGATACTTCTTACCAAATACTCCTTTCCTAATTTGCCTGGGGCTTCCTAGGGACATGAACACATAAAAGGAAATGAAAAATAATTTATCTCCAGCTAATAGCTGCTTAGCAATTGGTAGCTTCTGATTAGCAAAATAAAAATAGCCCAAACATTAAGGATATTTTCAAAAAAACATTGGGAAATTATGGGAAAATTAACTCACCAATCACATACCCAGCAAAATAGACCAAGGACAGATGGATATTTAGGTATTTCGTTACCTTATATTCAGTATTCAAAGTATCTTCACTTGCAAAATAATAATAATAATAATAAAAAAAACCTATCCAATTTTTTGGAATATTAACATTTGTTAGACATACCTGTTTTGTTAAATATATGTATACAGAGATTTAATTAGAAATGACTTAGGTGTTATATTGATGCTTACTTGGTAATATCCTAGTAAACTGGAAGATCTGCTTACTACAACATAGTATAATATCTCTTTAAACAAAAGCTAACTGTTGAATGATTGTTTTCTGTCTCACGTTTACATGGGAAGGATTTGTAAACTGGATACAACTTCCAAAATGAATAGTTTTAAAAATAGGGGAAGGGAACATGCTAGATAAGCTTAACTAGGTTGAGAACTGTTTTTAAAGGGGATTTTGTGTATATGATGAGACATTTCAGTTTATCTGATGAACCTATATTTTGGTTAACATGCTGTTCTTTTAAAAATGCCTTATTTAGTTAGAAAACAGGACACAAAAAGTGGGATTTTTCTTTGTTCATGGTGGGCAAACTAGCTCCAGTGAATGTTAGTTCATGGACCATACACCAATAAGGCAGAACTGTTCTTTCAGAAGCATTATGGCTGTGATCTGCCGTGCCAGACTGACAGTTGTAGATCAGCACTAAGTTCACATGTTAAAAGTCCTGGCAAAATACGCACAGAAACATTTCCAGTATTCGAGTCTATTTACAACTTTTTTCTTCTCTATGAAATATAATACATGATAGACAATACTATGTGCCCTGAGGAATTCTGAATGAGACAAATCCATAAGTCAGTGGCAGAGTCATAAACATCATTTCATCTTTTTACCAAGAACCTTGAAAATGTTAATATTGGGCCAAAATTAGCATTTGAATATATTGAAAAAGGTAAAAATCCATCTGCAGCGAGAGCCTCAGTAGGTTCATTTTATTTAGCTAAATAATAGACATACAGACTGTAAGAAAAAATAGTGTTTTCCAGATTCAGATTCTATATGACCAGTTTCAGTTTTGTGTTTATATTTATCATGAAATAATAATTGTAAATCATGACCTACTGGAGACTAAGGATGAGGGAGTTTTAAAAGAAATATTAACAGATCTTTTATTATAGATGCATGAAGCATGCAACATAGCAAAATCTGTTTTACTCTAAGTATGTACTAGTAGCCTATGGAAAGTGATTTTTTTTTTGTATTCCACATGGGAAACTACAGTAATAATCTCAATTAATTTTTTAAAAGTTCTAGTTATTTATTTTCAGTACATTGAAACCACAAAGAAGCAGTACAAACTTATCATTGAATAAGTTCACTTCTTCAGAGTTCATTAGATTTGTAGTTTACTGTACAGTTAATAACATATCTTCTCTCTTATATTACATCTAATTAGGTATCAAGGCCTTTAATGGACAGAGTAAAACAACTGATAGGCAGAGGTGTAATAAAACATGTCTATATGATACCAGTAAAAGTGAAGCACTGCTATTAGAAAAGATGGGAAAAGATTGTGCCTAGAATCTTCTTGAGTTTGCCAGTTTAATTGTGCTCCTGGTTGTATAGTTTTCAAATTTTTCTTTATTTGTGGCATTGAAGGAATAGTAAAATGAAGTGACAGAATAGATTAGAAGGCGATAATGGAAGGGAAAGTCTGAATAAACCAAATGTAAACTTTTTATTGGAAAAAAAAATTATAAACCCTACTAGTTTCCTGATATTTTCTACTTGTTTTTTAACCTCAACATAGTGTTGAAGATAAATAGTAAATATTAGTATGTATAAATCTATGTTAAAGATTAAACATGAAAGTGCTTTTCCAAGGCTAGTCATTTTTAAGTGGGGAGATTCTTCATTGTTAACAATGCATGCTAATTTGTGCATATTAAAACTGTAGGATGGAGTTATTTTGAATTTGTTTTTGCTACCCCTTCCATTTTTTAGGCTGATTTTAATCAGCAAGTATACGTTATAATTGAACCGAATTCTCATTAATTGGTAATTAAAGACTAGAAACCATACAATGAAGAAATGATAAGCCCCAAACAAATATTTTTAGATAAGACAAAATTCTGAATGCAAAATAGTGTATTTATGATGTTACAAACGCTGGCTAACTAGGGTGAAACTGCTTTGAAAATGATTGAAAAAGGTATCTATAAAACTTAGTATAACAGATTAGTTTGTCAAAGTGCTGATTAGTAAAATGTTTAATTGTTCTTCTATTACATCAGATATGCTTCCGATGTTATATACAAATTCATACATTAATTTTCATGTGCTCATTTGTTAAAGAATTTCTCGCCATGTGAAAAGCAAAGTCTCACTACATGCGGATTTTACACTGCACTAGATCAATCCCAATACCAGTAAATGGATATTATTAAACAGCATGGGGTAGTGCAAACTGGGAAAGAAAACTTGTAGTGTGCTGCCTTTGAGCAGACCTGGCTTGCATGCTGTGACAGGGCAATTGTCGACATGCTTTTTCATGCCAATCTGCAGCTTTTTCAACTCTAGATGCTATGGCAACCGGGGTTTAACAGACTAAGCAGCTAACAAGCTTCCCTGATGGAATTGTCTGGCTGTATGATTGCCTTGTCTTAGTGAAAATATAAAATAGAATGAAGACGCCTGTGGACATTTGTCAAACTGATTATAATTTGACACTTGAATCATAATTGTCTGTTGTGCATAGTACAGTATTGACCAGCACTATTTTCCACGCTGTCAAGAACACGAGTGCATTTCCTCACAGTCTGTTTCCTGTGGAAACAATAGGTCCTGGTTATTCTGAGTTGGCGCAACATGGCAGGTAAGATCATGTGGGCAGAGAAAATAACACATGCTATCAATGTAGTATTGTTTCCTTTTCCCCTGTGTCACATGTTGTGTCCAATTACATATCAACATACATCTTCTCTACAGAAATATATTACTAATAGGGAGAAACTGAAGGTTCAGGACATATTTAAAAAAATCTTTATGTTTCTTGGGTCATATTATCTCAGGCAGGTGACTTACCATTTTTCTGATGAGGCGCAATTTTATGTCTTTAAGGGTAAAACAATTTTGTATGTTTGCTTATTGGTTTTTAATCTGTTACCAGATAAAAGTACATTTGTCAGAAAACATGCCAAGTACTGAGCACTTCCTGAAAGTTGCAGCAAATGGGACTTGAAGATATTCAATACGTAGTTGAATGATTTTCTGCAAGTTACTGAGTAGCTACTGTAGTTATTACTTCATATAAGTTTTATTGAAAATGTAAAGGTCAACCCGGGAAGGACATTTCTATGAGGAACCCTTCACTACAGCTGAGTGGGAAACTATTTTTCCATACCATGAAATAATTTAAGTTGGGATGAAATTGAGATCTTTCAAAGTGTGTGTGTGTGTACGTGTGTGTGAGAGAGACAGCCAGAGATAGAAAGAGCAAAATAACCCATAATCTGGTGAGTTCACCTAGGATGAGGGATACCTGGTTTTAAGTCAGATAACCAGGGATTCACACATCCTACGTGTTTGCCCCAATCACAGAGCTATTATGCGCTCTCCCTTTCTCTCTGCTTTTTACCAGAAATTCCAATATGGATCTAAGAAATCTTCTTGATAAAAGTTGTGTTGAAACTGTTACAGTCCCATTAAAAGTTTTAGTTTCAATGAAACAGAATTTTCAAATGAAAAACTGTCCTCAGATATTCCCCTACATTCTCACGTTGGGATCATGAAGTCTAACCATGGAGTAGTATAATGGGGCATCTGCACTACATTGGCAGGTAAGAGATTAATGGAGTTCTATGGTGATTGCACATAAAGCAGCTGATAGGAAAGAAGCTATGAAGAACAGCCAATCAGGGCTGGGCAGGCCCATATAAGAACTCCAGGGAAGAGCAGCTGCAATTGCTCCTTGGAGCTCCAGGAGGGAAGACTGGCTGTCTTCCAAGTATAAGAAAGGCAGGACCCTGGACAGAGCAGTGCTTCTAGCAGAGGACAGAAGAGCTAGGGAAGAGCTCTTGTCTGGAGGCTGAGAGCTGCAGGCTGAGGCTCTGAGACAATGGTGGAGAAAGTGCTGGGGCTGTGGGATAGTGGCCCAGGGAAATAGACTGAGAAGTTGAAGGGGATGCAGCCTGTGGCTGCCATCTACAGTGACTCTGGGCCAAGATCTGGAGGAATGTTCCCTCTATTTTTTCAATCCTTCTGTGGAATAAATTTGTTGTGTGCAGTAAAGCATGTGTGGATGTACACCATAAATAGAAACACACGCTGCTGGATGATGCCAGCTGTGGGTGCTCAGCTAACCAGCTAAGTGGCATTTGAATCTCCATCCCTTTTAACCACTGAGGAAGGGGCTAGATTATTGGACTATGGTATTGTCCCTCAGAAGGGGGGGGAGCAAAGAGTGTGGCAAGCCAGAGGGCTATCACAGAGAAGACCCCATGGTCCCTGGAGTGACATGGCCTTTGGAGCAGAAGTGATGCCAGGTGAGACATAGACTTGTGAAGCTAATCCACAAGATGACCAGCAGGAGGTGCTAGTGTGCTGTGTCTAAGAGCCTCACAAATAGGCTTCAAGAAGACTCTAGGAATCCATATAGAGCTCCAGTGTTAGTAGCAGATACAAATCCTGAACTTTCACTGCATGCTCTGTATCTCTGGCTCTGTGGTTGTATTAGAATTCTATTGCCATAGATGCTCCTAACCACAGCTACACACGAGGAGCCAACTTGGAGGAGGGTCTATACCATGAAGGGTTAGCAGATTTCTGGCCAGACCATTCTTGCCGTACACTAGCCAAAGCTCTTGTCTTCCCACACAGACTCTTGGAGAACATCATCCCCAGGAGCTAGCAAATAATACTGTTAGGGTTGCTGATCCCCTCTTGCATATAGGTGGGGGAGAGTAGCACACAGAGGATCCCTTTCAACTGCAGATCTTGAATGAGGGAATGATGCTTAGAGATTAGAAAGTGAAATCATACATTTTGTTAGCCAGGGCAGAAAAATAAATTAAGAGTTTTAGATTTTTTATGTAATGTATTTGATGACAGCTATGATCTAATCCTTTAGGTCCTTACACATCCCAAGGGAATTTGCCTAACAGCAAAGTAAGACCTCAGGATTTGACCCAGTATATAGACAATGAAAACAGGATACCTATGAAATGGAAAGATTCTTGGAATCTAATTGGATGATCTCCCTACCCATCCAGATGTCATAGGCTCATAGAGGAAGGAAAAGGACACTTGAAACACTGAACACTTTTCCTTTCCACCCTCAGCTTGTCTCATAAACTTCTTCCAGTTTCAAACCCAAAGGATGCCCACAAACATCTACTTCCCAACATGTGAGTTTGCAAGGCCCTAATAAGGAACACTTGCACAAATCTAAGATACCAAATTGTGCCTCACTTCTGACCAAACGCCATCTCATAAAGATTAGCTCCTCCATTTTGCATTGCCAAGGCCACTCCTGCAAAAAGTAATTCATTCGTGTAAGACTCCAAGATCTCCTGACAAAAAAAGCAGCTTTTGCTCAATTTGAGACATGGTTGGTTTCAAAGAAAAGCTTTCCAGGTAATTTTAGAGACTTCCATCAATGGACAATGACACCCTTTATGTCACTTACCCAAGACTTTTCCTTAGCCACTCCTCCTCTTTTCACATTCTCTTTCTCATGGTCTACAGAATTGGAATCAGATGGACAGTTTCTTCATCAGGATGCTCTGGAAATCAAATAGCTTATTTAAGAAAATGTGTCTTTGGTGTGAAAAAAGGTCATTACTTCTAATCTCTGTACACATTGCTGAATTGCTTGGTAATAGTGACCATAACATGATAAATTTAATGTCTCTGTTTATGGGGGGAAAGCAGGCTCCCTTAGTAGCATTTAATTTCTGAAAGGGGGAACTACACAAAAATGAGGAAGTTAAACAGAAATTAAAAGGTACAGTGCCAAAAGTGAAATCCTGAAAGCTGCATGGAAACTTTCAATAACACCTTAATAGGATCTCAACTTGAAAGTATACTCCATATTAAAAAACATAGTAATAGAACTAAAAAGGTGCCTCTGTGACTAAATAACAAAGTAAAAGGAGCAATTAGTGGCAAAAAGGCATCCTTTAAAAAGTGGAAGTTAAATCTTAGTGATAAAAATGGAAAAAAGCATAACATCTGGCAAGGTTAAAAATATAATTAGGCAGGGTTTGTAGAGCAGCTACCCAAAGACTCTAAAAGTAGCAACAACAACAAAAAAGTTTATCAGAAGCAGGAAACCTGCTATAGAAGCTGTGGGACCATCTTGAATGATCAAGATGCTAAAGGAATACTTGAGGAAGATAAGCCCATTGTGGAGAAACAAAATTATTTGCGTTGGTCTTCATGGCTGAGAATATGATGGACTTGGTTCAAACCTGAACCATTCTTTTTAGACACTTTTTTCTGTCTCGGAGCTTTGACGGAAAAAAGTGGCTGTCTAGACGCAGCTCTTGCGGAAAATAAAGCCTTTTCTGCAAGATCCCTTATTCCTTTTAAAAAATAAGGAATAAGAGATCTGCGGAAAAGGCTTTATTTTCCGCAAGAGCCATGTCTAGACTGGCGCTTTTTTCCGTCAAAGCTCTGAGACGGAAAAAAGCGGCAGCCATGTTCATGCAAATGAAGCAAATCCCCGCTTCATTTGCAATTGCGATACGTCTAATTTGCATCCCTTTTTCGGAAAAAGGATGCAGTCTAGACGTAGCCCTAGAATTCTTTGAAGTGGTAAACAAGCATATGGACAAGGGTGATCCAAGTGGATAAAGTGCACTTAAGGTCCCTCACCAAAGGCTTTTAAGAAAAGTAATTTGTCATGGGATAAGAGGGAAGGTTTTCTCCTGGATCAGGAACTGGTTAAAATATAGGAAACAAAGTGTAGGAATACATGGTCAGTTTTCAGAATGGAGAGAAATGAACAGTGGTATCCCCCAGGAGTCTGTACTGGGACCAGAACTATTTAGCATATTCATAAATGATCAGAAAAAAGGGTAAACAGAGGTGGCAAACAGAGGTGGCAAAATTTACAGGTGATACAAACTAGTCAAGATAATTAAATCCAAAGCAAATTGTAAACAGTTAGGCTATGTCTAGACTGCAGGCTTCTTGCAGAAGAAGCTTTTCTGGAAGAGATCTTCTGAAAAAAATTCTTCCAAAAGAGCGCATCCACACTGCCAAAGTGAATCGAAAAAGCAATCTGCTTTTTCGAAAGAGAGCATTTACACTGAATGGATGCTATCTCACATTTAAACTGTGATTACTATGAACAGAGTGGCCACCAGGGCACCTGTGCTTTTTCCTCTTTCTTCTTCTTCTGAATGAACTCCCTCTTCCCTGTCCATACATGCCTTTTTTGGGAAAAGGCTACTTCTTCATAGAAAGAGGATTACCAATGCTGGAAAAACTCCTCTGTTATTTTGATTTTCTTTCTAAAGAACACAATTGTAGTGTGGATATAATTGAAGTTTTTTCAGAAAAACGGCTATTTTTTCGAAAAAAACTTTGGGTGTATCTAGACTATACCTCTGTGCCGACAGAGAGATGTAGATTAGGCACATCAAAATTGCTAATGAAGCGGGGATTTA
>CM057848.1:48048330-48071774 GCA_030068395.1 Apalone spinifera | reverse complement strand
GTTGGATATTAGGAAAAACTATTTCACTAGGAGGGTGGTGAAGTACTGGAATGATTTACCTCTGGAGGTTGTGGAATCTCCATCCCTAGAGGTTTTTAAGTCTCAGCTTGACAAAGCCCTGCCTGGATTGATTTATTTGGGATTGGTCTTGGTTTGGGAAAGGGGCTGGACTTCATGACCTCCTGAGGTCTCTTGTAGCCCTATGATTCTATAATTCTATGACTGGCAGAGACTCATCTACTTTTATTAATTTTAAAATCTGCAGGTAATGATAAAGCTCCTAATTTGCTTCCTCTTCCAAGTTGTGTGTGAGACATAATACTGGTAATACTTAGTACTTTAATACTACCATATTTTACCCACATATCTCAAAAAAACTTTACAGATATTAATGAATGAAACCTAAGGCTTTCCTAAGATGTAAGTACTGTTATCCTCATTTTACAGAGAGGAAGACTGAGGGACAGAGAGGCTAAAGTTTGAGCCTTGAACTAGCCCCATTAGCTCCCACCGACTAATGCTTTCATTAACGTAAAAGTGAAGGTGCTGATCACAGCACAGGGAACACTCAACCTCTCACAAAATCTAGTCATGTGTGATTTTCCGTAAGCTCATACAAGAAACCTATGATGAGACCATGAATAAAAAACAGAGCCTGGACTTTAAGCTGTGCTGGGCCAGGCTTTAGTCTTTGTAACCCATTCAGTTATGGAAGTGTCCAAGGAGGATTCCATCTCTTTGTGTAAGTTATATACAAGTGATGGATATCTGCTGCACCATGTCTTTTCCATGGCCATACTCCCAAGCAAACTTCTGTGTCAGGAGTCAAGGGGGATGTGATGTTGGTCTCTGGAGGAGCCACACTGAGATTCTGAGTTTGATCCATGAGGGCAAATTGCAAAGATTGGGGCAGACAATCCCCCAAATTAATGATTATTCTAATAATTTGATTCGCTGAGCAACAAGGATGGAGTTTCAAGATAGCCGGGGGCAGCAATTGTGTGCACCGGGACACAGCTTGCTTTTCTTCCCATTCCTTGACTATCAGGCTACATCTAGACTGCAGACTTCTATTGGAAGAAGCTTTTCTTGAAGAGATTTTCCAAAAAAACTTCTTCTGAAAGAGAGTGTCCACACTTCCCAAGTGCATTGAAAAAGAGATTTACTTTTTTGACAGATAGCATCCATACTGAATGTGCTTTTCCCCTTTCCTCCTCTTCTGAAAGAATTCCCTCTTCCCTGTCCACACAAGCCTTTTTCCAAAAGAATTCTTTTGGAAAAAGGTTTCTTCCATAGAAAGAGGTTTACCAATGTCAGAAAAAACTCTCCATTCTTTCTATTTTTTTTCTGAAAGAATGCGATTGCAGTGTGAACATAAGTGAAGTTTTTTTTGAAAAAACTGCAGCGTACATATACCCCCCAGGGAATGAGGGAAAGTACTTGGATTTCATGATTTACACCTTTGCCCCTTCCCCTCACCAGCTAGTAGTAAGAGGAATCCAAGTACTTTTCTGTCACTCCCTTATCATCAGAGGAACAGGAAGAAAAGGAAGCTACATCCAAGTGCGCATAAGTGCTGCTCCCCTGGTCTCTGGAAACTCTGCTCTTGCTCATCCAAGAACAAAACCAGCTTTTCTGACACCTTGCTAATTATCCAGAAGCCAAAAATATAGTTTCCTTAAAGCAATCCAGCCTTAGGCTCCCACCCAGATAGTCACGTAATATGATGAAGATTACTGAAAATCTTGTTCATCATATATAAAGTTCTCCCAGTCCCAGGGGACACATTGCACACCAAGTCAATGAATATTTCAGATCCTTCCCAAATACATGCTTATAGACAATTCTTATTAAGTAAACAAAAATTTATTTAAAAAGATAAAAGAGAAAATATTGTGATTAAACTTCATTATACATATAGATATAAATAAAGTTCTTAGGTCAGTTTCATAGTAGAGTTGCTGAGTTGCAAAAAGTTGTTTCCGGAATCAGTTCTTCTTTAGGTTGTCGTCCAAATAGGTAGTCTATTTACAGAGTTTGTTCAAATTCTTCCATGAGAAGAAGCAGGGATAATCCAGACTGAAGCTAGAGACCTCAGTCTTTTGACTGAAACTTCCCCTGACCAAATTTAAGCAGACCTGATATGACAGAATCAGGTCCTAGAGTTCATTTATGGATTACTATAACCTCTTGACAGCATGGTAACACAACAGGCATTCCTTGAATGAAGAATAGGTAATGTAATTTATAAATACATTAGAAGCAAGAGGAAAACCAAGGACAGGGTAGGCCCACTGGTTAGTGAGGAGGGAGAAACAGTAACAGGAAACTTGGAAAAGGCAGAGATGCTTAATGACTTCTTTTTTTCGGTCTTCACCGAGAAGTCTGTAGGAATGCCTAACATAGGGAATGCTAGTGGGAAGGGGGTAGGTTTAGAAGATAAAATAAAAAAAGAACAAGTTAAAAATCACCTAGAAAAGTTAGATGCCTGCAAGTCACCAGGGCCTGACGAAATGCATCCTAGAATATTCAAGGAGCTGATAGAGGAGGTATCTGAGGCTCCAGCTATTATCTTTGGAAAATCATGGGAGTCAGGAGAGATTCCAGAAGACTGGAAAAGGGCAAATATAGTGCCCATTTATAAAAAGGGAAATAAGAACAACCCAGGAAACAACAGACCAGTTAGTTTAACTTCTGTGCCAGGGAAGATAATGGAGCAGGTAATTAAGGAAATCATCTGTAAATACCTGGAACGTGGCAAGGTGATAGGGAACAGCCAGCATGGATTTGTAAAGAACAAATCGTGTCAAACCAATCTGATAGCTTTCTTTGCTAGAATAACGAGTCTTGTGGATAAGGGAGAAGCGGTGGATGTGGTATACCTAGACTTTAGTAAGGCATTTGATACGGTCATGCATAATATTCTTATCAATAAACTAGGCAAATACAACTTAGATGGGGTACTATAAGGTGGGTGCATAACTGGCTGGATAACTGTACTCAGAGAGTAGTTATTAATGGTTCACAGTCCTGCTAGAAAGGTATAACAAGTGGGGTTCTGCAGGGGTCTGTTTTGGGACTGGCTCTGTTCAATATCTTCATCAACAATTTAGATATTGGCACAGAAAGTATGCTTATTAAGTTTGCAGATGATACCAAGCTGGGAGGGGTTGCAACTAATCTGGAGGATAGGGTCATAATTCAAAATGATCTGGACAAATTGGAGAAATGGTCTGAGGTAAACAGGATGAAGTTTAATAAAGACAAATGAAAAGTGCTCCACTTAGGAAGGAACAATCAGTTTCACACATACAGAATGGGAAGCGATTGTTTAGGAAGGAGTATGGCAGAAAGGGATTTAGGGGTTATAGTGGACCACAAATTGAATATGAGTCAGCAGTGTGATGCTGTTGCAAAGAAAGCAAACATGATTCTGGGATGCATTAACAGGTGTGTTGTGAGCAAGACATTAGAAGTCATTCTTCCGCTCTACTCTGCGCTAGTTAGTCCTCAGTTGGAGTATTGTGTCCAGTTCTGGGCACCACATTTCAAGAAGGATGTGGAGAAATTGGAGAGGGTCCAGAGAAAAGCAGCAAGAATGATTAAAGGTCTAGAGAACATAACCTATGAAGGAAGGCTGAAAGAATTGGGTTTTTTAGGTTAGAAAAGAGAAGATTGAGGGGGGACATGATAGCAATTTTCAGGTATTTAAAAGGTTGTTATAAGGAGGAGGGAGAAAACTTGTTCATCTTGGCCTCTGAGGATAGAACAAGAAGCGATGGGCTTAAACTGCAGCAAGGGAGGTTCAGGTTGGACATTAGGAAAAAGTTCCTAACTGTCAAGGTAGTCAAACACTGGAATAAATTGGCCAGGGAGGTTGTGGAATCTCCATCTCTGGAGATATTTAAGAATAGGTTAGATAAATGTCTATCAGGGATAGTCCAGACAGTATTTGGTCCTGCCAGGAGGGCAGGGGACTGGACTTGATGACCTTTCGAGGTCCCTTCCAGTCATAGTATTCTATAATTCTATGAATGTATGTTGCTGTTTTGAAGTAAAGTCAATGTATACACAGGTAAACTATTCTTAATATTTAACATACAGCAATTATCTAATCTATCAAGACATTCCATTATGCTACAGACAATTTAAGCTGAAGATGATTCAAGTAATATTATTTCCTGCAATATCTTACATATTTGATTTTAAGATTAACAGACCCAGGATATTAACAGAATTCAAGAAAGAACTAGATAAATTCAGGGAGATTAGGTTCATCAAAGGCTAATAGCAAGGATGGGCAGGAATGGTGTCCCTAGCCTCTGTTTGTCAGAGGCTGGGAATGGGTGGTAGGAGGGGGATTACTTGATAATTCCCTGTTCTGTCCCTCTGGGACATCTGGCATTTGCCACCATCGGAAGAGAGGATACTGGGCTAGATGGACCTTTGGTCTGACCCAGTGTGGCTGTTCTTATGTTCAAGCATAATATAATGCAATGAATATATAACAGTGAATTCGAATCCACAAACTAATATGGTTGTATGGTTAATATCTAACAAGATATAGGTAAACACACAAATACATTTAGTATTTACTAATTCTCTAACAATGTATTTTGTTTCACAGTTCTAATCTAGCTAACATTGCTTGACTAGCTATTTGCCATTTATATACTTTTAAAATATGTCTTTGAAGTTTGATTTTGGGTCATTTAGTGTGATAGTTGCTTAACTCTAGCCCAGTGTCACAGGGGTTTGGCATTTGGGCCATCCAGGAAAGGCTCCTTAGCCAGCTGTGTGGCTTTGTTGGTATAAAGGCTCACAATGGAGCAAAGAATAATACTCTGATTTCCATCCTTCCTCTCTGGCATTCATTCTCTGCCTCCTCCCTTTTCTTGTATTTCTGGTGCTCCCCTGTTGTCTATTCTTTCCAAATCCCGCTTTCAGCTATTTCTTTCTCTCCCCCCTCCTTTTTGTCACTTCCCTTCTAATTCTATTTACTGCCTCTATGTTTTTTTTTGCCATTCATTTGTTTCTCTCCCAGTTTGTTTAAATAAACATATTATTGTCAATCAGTGCCAGAGGGATAACTATTTTAAGTATGTGATGGAAAATAAATATTTACTGCGTGAATAAGTTCATAAAGCTTTAATTTCAGGCTGCTGTGTTTCCTTGAAACATACAAGTATTATTTTCTAACCCATCATGGAAGCAAAGGAGAAGTGAAAAAAAATGCTTACGATGGATAATAAATACCAAACTAGGCCACATAAGTTGGTGTAGGAAATCCTAGCAAGGCATAAAGTACCAGACATAGTGCAGCAGCAGGTGAAAGACTATTATAAAGCAATTTTCATGAGATTTATTATAGTCCTCTAAACTAAAAAAGGTGCAAAGGATGGAAAAGTGTATTGCAACAGGTTGTATATTGTAGGTTATTGTGTTTTCAGCTGCAATGAACCTGATAATGAAATCAGTTGAACAAGAGCATAAAGGTCCCATACTGATAGGAAAAAGACATCCCCGAGGAAAGCCAACATAGATGTTATAACAATAACTACAAGTACAGTAATGTAGTCTAGATTGTTACTAGTGACACTGGAGAAAATAATCGAGTACGCAAAAATGAAGTTTAAGCTACCAAATATAGGTTCCTGGTGTCACGGAAAAGGAAAATAAATGGGGCATTTAAGTTTAGGATTCTGAGAGAAATCACTCAGATTTATCAGAAAGCACATGCTTTACCAAATTACAGCATGCTGACACAAAGGACAACAGAGACATAAAGTATATTTTATCCAACACAAAATTGCATATTCTCTGGAGACCCAGGACAAAAAACAAAACAAAACAAAAAAACCCAAACCAATAACAACACAATAGCACAGGAATAGTAAACAAGGGCTGGTTTTCCCTACACTGGTTTTATATGCTCAGAAAAATGTAAGAATAGCAATTGTTTATTAAAATGGAAATATTCACATCTGGGCCTGATCCTGCAAATTCTTACTCAGTGATTAATTCTTACTCAGTGACCCCCTTACTTATGGGAGTACTCTTGTTGAATCAATGGCTTCAGGATCAGGCCCTTGGTTGTCACCAATCCAGAACATTGCCAGGTACTTGGATCTTGATTATACAGTGATTCAGTAAAAGAGATGACTGAATATGTGAACTCCAGGTCACAAAAGTCAGAGGGTACTAACTGATCCGTCTCTGTCCTTCTTCCTCAAGAAGGCCAGGCAGCTGGATGAAAAAAAATTGTGCAGTAAATAACTTCTAAGACTCAAAATGACCCCAACATTCAGGTTTAAGGGAAGGATCCTTGACACATCGACCTCTCCACATTATGTAGAAGGAACTCTGATCATAAATCTTGGTTCCCATTACTCCTTGATTCCACAAAAGTCACTCCACAGGTCAGGGATTTGACACACTGTGGATATACATATGTATACTGTGTGTCATTTTATATAATAGGCCAACTAGTAAGTTCTGATGGTGCTCCATGAGAGGCAAATAGACTTTCTGAGACTCTATGGAAGGGGTGGGCAATAAAATGGTGGCAGTTCAGCAGAGTTGGCCCCTGGTGGGCTGCTGCTGCTATATTTACCTGCACTTCCATATGTACGAGGAATTGCAGCTCACTTGCCCGGGAACAGCAGTCCAGGTCAATGGGAGCTGTAATCCTCCACAACCGCGGAGGCACAGGTAAATACAGTGGTGTGGGGGCCTGACAGGGGCTAACCCTGGCACACCAGATCCAGCCCATGGGCTGGTATTTGCCCATCTCTGCACTGTAGTCATGCTGAATGTTTCTTCTATTAGTACAGTAGAAAATTATCATTTGTTATCTCAACCATTCAACAGCTCTAAGCATCTTCTTGTCTCCATATGCCTAATGTAAATGTGGACTTTTTTATTATTACATATCTGTATTGCTTGCTGCTAAGTTCTTTTCCTAAGTTATTTCCACAGTTTAATTATGTTTTTGTGTTAAAAATTACTTATATACCTGTTTTAAATTATTTCATTTTAATTTCTGTGGCAATCTCTAAGAACTAGAGGACACAAAATGAAATTAATGGGTAGCAGGTTTAAAACTAATAAAAGAAAGGTCTTCTCCACACAGCGTGTAGTCAGCCTGTGGAACTCCTTGCCAGAGGAGGCTGTGAAGGCTAGGACTATAACAGAGTTTAAAGAGAAGCTAGATAATTTCATGGAGGTTAGGTCCATAAAAGGCTATTAGCCAGGGGATGAAATGATGTCCTTGGCCTCTGTTTGTCAGAGGCTGGAGAGGGATGGCAGGAGACAAATCGCTTGATCATTGTCTTCGGTCCACCCCCTCTGGGGCACCTGATACTGGCCACTGTCGGCAGACAGGATACTGGGCTAGACGGACCTTTGGTCTGACCCGGTACGGCCATTCTTATGTTCTTATATTCTTATGTTCTTGAGGCAGGACATAAAATGCCATATCTGTGAATCCCATCCTTTGATTGAGAAATACATAGCACACAGAAGCTGGGCATCAGGCTGCAGCATTCATTACAGTGAGTTGACATTGGTGTGAACTGTATCTCAAAGTGCCTGTAAAAGAAAGATTTGGCTTAGGAGGTTATGGAAACAGGCATTCTCTTCTCTTACTGCATACCAGCTTCAGGGATTTCTCTCCCCCTTCCCCTCCCTCCTGAAGGAATGAAGGGAAAGGTGAAAAATATGATCAACCTGATACCTTCTCTATGGCTATTTACTCCTCTATAACAAATCTGGACAGAAGTGTTGTGAATCCCATGCTCAAGCTTACATTATGAGTAGACTCACTGACAAATGCCCACCCTGCACTGAACATGGGCCTCAAATTCATAGCTATTTTATTGCACCATAACAAGACAAGCCTTCCAAGTGTGAAAAGGAAGTTAGTAAGTCTTCTGTGCATTAGACAATTTTGCAGAGAGAAAATGTCTTCCTGATAAAAACAATCAAACATTTTTAAAATACAAGAATTTTCAATGGAGCAAGAATTTATTTTTCCAAAAAATTTTACAAATGTGCATCTTCTTTTCTGACCAGTTCCACCTCTGGGCCACCCTGAAAGGTGATTTGGCATGCTGAAAGGCCCAGCTATGTCAACCCTCCTAACTAGGGCTGGCCAAAAAAATGTAGACAGAACCATTTTTCATGAGAAAAATCAGTTTATTCCAAAACCTAAACATTTTCTGGATCTGTGTCAATTTTGATGAAATTTTTGACTGAAAAGCTTAAATGAATTGTTTTGACTCTCATTTGATAGGGTTAAAATGTTTAAGTTTAAAGTATTTCAATTCTTAATGTTATATTAAATATTTGTGATACAATATAAGTCAAAACAAAATATTTCCACTTTATTAAAAGGAAATGTTGGTATTTTATCAAAACATAACAATTCAATATCAAAACTGCATGAGAAATTGCAAAGAGTTGGGGGTTTTTTCTCATTCCATTTACAATTTCTTTTATATAAAATTTTTGCACAGAACAGAAATTCTGGCTTTGGACTAGCTCTATTCATAACCAATAGCTCTCAAGGGAGTGAGCAAGGGGTGCCCAAGTATTAGCCAGGATGACTGGCGGGCCCATTGAGAACTTATGTGTGAATAGTGCATTTTCTGATCCTGGATGACCACTGTTCTTAAACTGGCTTATCAGGCACTAGAGGAGGAATGCCATTATCTCACTCCTCCTCAACCACATTTCTTCTTGTAATACAAGCTGATTCAAAAGGATGAAGGAGGTGGGGGGAATAGACAAATGACAGGAGGGGTAAATGCTCCTCCTACTCCTTCCCTACTGCCCCAATTAGGAAAATGTTCCAGTCCTTGATGATCTCATCCTTTCTCTACTCCCTGTTGGGTGCAGATGTATGCATATGAAAGACCTCAGTAAACACCTGAATACCTTCACTCGTCCAGTTTCATTGTCAACATTTTATATTTTCAGATTCCCTCCACATGTCAGGGGAAAACATTTATTTTGCTCATATTGGAAGTGTTAGAGGTATTGTTCAGTTATAAGAATCTCTCAGGATTTGATGTTAGTATTGGGAAAATAAACTACTAATAACTAGATCCCTCTGAGTTGGTGACTGGAAGAGCTACTTTTTGTTTATTTGACTTGTACAAGTTTACTTTTTAGTCTAACCAAGAATCTTATCTACAAAGCCTACTCACTAGCTCAATCAACTGAAAGAACTTCTTCCAATTTTTCTAGCAGGCCGTAGCACAACATCCTGAGATGTGTGAGCAATTTTACACTGCTTGCCAATGTGTGGCTCTGCACAAAGGAGACTAACAAAATTAATCTACTCAGACAAACTTTTTTTAAAGGGTTGCAGATTTGTTTTTTGTCTCTGGTTTATTATTTCGTATTCATTTGTGTGATATCTTTTGCGAGCATCAAGGACTATGACAGTACTGGAGTGAAATCCAAATGTCATGAGACAATACTGGTTCTTTAAGAGGAAGGAGGGCCAGTGCACTGTGACTAGTCAACTCACTCCAACTGGGCTTGAAAGAGAGCTTCTGGGGACTGGTAGAGATGGGGAAATAGAATTTTGATGAACTAGAGCTGCCTGAGATCTCTGACTGGTAGAGGCAGAGAAGACAAGGGAAGAGGTCCCTGAAGAGGAAAGGAGATAGCCAAGGAGGAGAAGGAGGAGCAGCAGAAGAAGCAGAAGCAGAAGCAGAAGCAGAGGAGGGTTGGTACAGAAAGCCAAAGAGAAGAGCAAAAGATTGGTGCAGAGGACTGGGTAGGGCTGGGGAACCACTGAGTTTGGTGCAGATCCATTCCTGGTCTCTGTCCATGAGTGGCTAGATTCTAGGTGTCCTGTGGTGGAAAGTCTAAAGCCATGGAGAGTTAGAGCAAATCCTAACCCTCACCCACAACCTATACTCTGCCAGAGGACCTGGAGCTGGTCTTGAAACTGTAATCTTCGAAATTGCCTTCTATCATCCATTTTATGAATTCTTCCAGAAGAGCTTTGTCACCCTATTACATGGTATCTGGGCTGCTGGTGCAACTATTGTTTTTACTATTTAATCATTCATTTTGCAGTTCTTTTGCCCTTTTTGTCTGAGCAATAAGACATAGAGGAGAAGTTAAGCTTTAAAGAAGGAGATAAAAGGATGCAATATTTGAAAAGTTAATGCCAATTTCTTATTTACTTTTGATTTTATTACTACTGAAATACTACTTTTTTTTTACTTCACTCCATAGGTCTGAGAAAAATGCAGTTTCCATTTAATAGGATGAATGTGCATAAGGTGGATTATAGTTAATCCAAGCTGCCAAATATGTTTATAGAAAAAAAGATTCTATAGAAAATATCCCAAATCCATATAATGTTACAGTAACAAATATGTTTGTAAAGATACATACAATTGATCCAGCTATTTCCCTAGCAAGGCTATTTCTGAAAGAACTGGAATCTTCATTTGACCTAGTGTTAATTTTAGCCCTGATCAGAGAGAATTAATTCAGATGAGTAATGAGTTGCATTAAATCCATTTCTTTTGAGACAAACCAAATCCTCTTTTGAAGCTAAAATAGGAAGCAGATGAAAGAAAGAACAATCCAGGAAATATTGAGTTCTGGAATAAAATGTGATCTGGAGTGAACCTATGGATTTTCAATTATACATTGTAGCCACCGGATTCCTAAAGTTATCTGGGCTTTGCCCTGTGGATCTGAGGACAGCATTTGCACAGCTTTATGAAGTCTAAAAAGAAGTTATATTAATCAATACAACTCATGCCAGCAGATACTATAAAAAAAGTTGTTACAGTCAGGCCAGGTCACAACTATCACACATTTGTGTCGATATTTTTCTCATTTCAACAACCAACACTTGTGTCAGATTGATTAATTGTCACAGGGTGAAATTTGATTATGGCCAAATTAGCACAAAACTTTCAAGAAAACATTAATGAGCAGTGCCTTGCAAGTACTAAATACTAATAGTGGCTGTTGTTATGTGTATAAGCTCATGTGATTGAATAAAAATTAAATACTTCAAAACTGCTAAAAAAGATACATTTTTAAGACCGGAAGGGACGATTTTGATGATCTGCTCTGATGTCCTACATAACACAATCTGGAGAATCTCACCTAGTAATCTCCGTATTATCCATAACTTCTGTTTGAGCTATAGCATCTGTTTTTAGAAAGCTATTTAGCCATGATTTAAAGACTTTGAGTGATGGAGATTCTACCATATCCCTAGGCAAGTTGTTCCAATAGTTAATTTCCATTCATTCAAATATAATATGAGATACAGTGACTATCTGGATGTGATGCTTGTTGAGCAAAGTGATTATTAAATTCACTGTAGAAAAGTGCAGTATTGACATGGCTATCTGTTATGGCTTAAAAGAATCAGGAGGCTCACATATAACTGAGTAATGCATACAAAAAGCCATTGAAGTGCATAACACTATAAGTAGCCAAGGTATTCCCAACAAGGATAAATAAATATAATTTATAGTACCCTTTATCCTAAAGGATCTGATGCTCTTAGCACAGCATATTCCTGGACACTAGATCATAGTAACAGTACTGAATATGAATACTGTGTCTAGTTGAAACTGCAACTGGCATTCAGGTAGAAATAATGTAACTAGTGGAATTGAAATAAGGGCAAAAAACTGGGCTTAATAACTAGAAATAGTGAAAACTTCAGTTTGCTCTCTCACCCAGAACATAGTGCCTTTTAGCGCCATACTAGAGCATTACTCAGTAGTATATCAGAAGACTGCCACTTACTGAATCTCCACCATTATCTCCTATAGTAGATAGGTAATGGGATGGATCTCCTATCTAATACTGACTCAAATGTGCACTGCAAAACTTGTGAAATCTTATAGGATCACAAAACAAGATACAGTGACAACCAAACTAAAAAAATTATAAAAACACCATTACAAATCTTTTCCGTTCTATTCATATTGGAGAATGCATTCTCCGTGCACTGTTCAGTTAGATGTTAGTTATATCTCAGCCTCCTGATACTTTTAATCATCATATTCAGATTACTTCTATTAAAGAGGTTTTAAAAGAGCTAGTTGATGGATCTCACTGAACTGTTATGTTGATTTTTCAATACATTTTTGGAGCACAGGGAAAATTCCAGAAGACTGGAAGAAAGCTAATGTTGTACCATTTTTTAAAAAAGGGAACATGGGCTGACCCAGATAATTATAGGCCCATCAGCCTGACATCAATCCTGGGCAAAATAAGAGAACAGCTGATATGAAACTCAATTAATAAACTGAAGGAGGGTAATATAATTAAATCAAATCAACATGGATTTATAGAAAATAGAGCCTGTCAAACTAACTTGTCAAATCAACAAAAAGGACAAGAAGTTTGGTTGATAAAAGTAATAGCATTGATATAATATAATTAGACATTTGTAAGACATTTGACTTGGTACAATCTGGCATTCTGATAAAAAAACTAGAATGATATAAAATGAACATGACATACATTAAATGGATTTAAAAATGGATAGCTGATAGTTTTTAACTGTAACTGTAAATAGGGATCTGTCATTGATTTGGTCTTTTTCCAGTGGGGTCCCCCAAGAATTGATTCTTGGTTCTGTATTATTTGACACTTATCAGAAATAAAACATAAAATCATCACTGATAAAGTTAGTAGAAAACTTAAAAATTGGGGGAGTGGATTGCGTGGTAAATTGAATGCAAGCAAACAATGTCTTTTTTAATATGGCTAAATGTGAATGTATATACATAGGAACAAAGAATGGAGGCCATACTTTGGATAAAGGATTCCATCCTGGGAAGCAGGGACTTGTTTGAAATGAGTGAACCCAGAATGGAGTGAAGTAGTCTGCCATTGAATAGCAGAATGCCAAGTCTGGAGTCCGCAATGTTTGATCATTTCCTCCCCATGTCTTTCTGGCCAGTTTCCCAGGCAGGTTGTTTCCCATTTTAATCTTAATCACTTGTCTTTGTAAGATGGTCACAATATGGGAGAATTCTATCCAATGTGATGTCTAGATAAATCAGGTCTGAATCAAACTTTATTTGCTGACCACTGAGTACTCTATTCAGCATAAGAGCTAATGTGTTCCAGGAATACATAAACAGTGAAATCTCAACTAACAGTAGGGAGAATTTTTCCTCTGTGTTTGGCACTAGTGTGACCACTGCTGGAGTACTGTGTCCAGTTCTGGTGCCCACTAACTCAAGAACAATATTGATCATTTGGAAAGGGTTCAGAGATGAGTATTTAAAGGCTAAAAAATGCCATATTGTGATATTCTCAAGGAATATGACAAGGTGAAAAGGTGATTTGATTGCAGGCTATAAGTACCTACATGGGGAGCAAATATTTAATAATGGGCTCTTCAGCCAAACAGAGGAAAGTATAAAATGGTCCAATGTCTAGAAGCTAAAGCTATACAAATTCAGATTGGTAATAAGATGTAAATGTAACTGTGAGAGTAATTAACCCTGGGAACAGTTTATCTAGGGGCATGGTGAAATCTACATCATGGCCAATTTTTAAATCAAAATTGGACTTTTTTTTTGTAAATGATATGCTCCAGGAATCATTTGGAGGATCTATGCCAGTGTTATATGAGAAGTCAGACTTATATGATCATAATAGTTCCTCCTAGTCTTATAATCATAAGGGCAAGAAGTTCCCAACAACTTAAATAGGCATCACAACACCCTCAGCAGATGAAGTTTAATGTTTAACCAACTCAAAACAAAGTATGTAGATTAAATCCAACAAAAGATTTTGATCTGAGAATGTCAAATCATCAAATTTTGAAAAACATATATAATGAATGAGAGGGGTACCACGTTTTCCCCAGCCATTCAGTTAACTAAACTGCCTGTAAGGGTTAAACCCAAAGAGAGTGGATCCCTGAGAATCTCAAGGAAGTATTGGCAGGGATCCAGGAGAGCAATGGGAAGAGAGTGTGAGATTTGAATTGAAGCAGTGATCTGCCTGCTGCAGTCTGTGTGTAGGCAGAGGAGAACTGGGAGAGATGGACTGAGCCAGAAACAAGGCATGGAATTTCTAGCGATATCCACGACAAGAAAGGACTAAACCTTGGAACAACAGATATTTAGGTGAACAGGGAATGTTTAATTAAAAACCATGAGGGGTTTTTTTTTTTGGTTTGTGGGACTCCTCTGTGCAAAGCTTATGTACCTCCCATACACTGTAACTTTTAAATTGAATCCTAGGAAATCAATACTCTGTGCTTTTAATCTGCCTTTTTTCAGTTGCTCTGTAACACCTAGAAACCAAGTATGCTTTACCAAACATATCTTCTTTGTTTTGTTAATAAAATCACCTTTTTAAGTCTATCATCTTACAGCTTGTTTTCAAGCTCTTTCCTGAGGGAGTGTTAAAGAACTTGGGGGTACCCCACAAGAAGAAATTTCCAAGTGACCACATAGTAGTTGTACCACATAAGCAGTTGTTTCTGCATTAATGATATTGAATACATACCCAATTTCAAATTAAAAAATGAAACTGCTGTAGTTTTTGGGCTCACTGTGTGTCTTTAGTTGATGATATGATACACCCCATAAAAACATTTGGCCTACAGTCTGAGTCTTCTCTATGCTGTTATTTCCAAGTCTCATTCACAATGATTTTTTTAAAAGTATAGGACAGTGCATTGAGACCTCACCATCAGTCTGAGTTATCCCTGGCACCTCCTTATTTTTTCAGAGATAAGCTGGATATGCATGGTACTGAAAATGGCTGCCTGTTTTGTACACTTGACAGAACACACTGCTGATTGGGCAGGAACTTCCAATTTCTAGCTAAGTGAGTCTTTGAGTACATGCAGAAATCTCTGCCCTTAATGGAGCCTTCCACATTACCTTCAAAACAGCTGCTGAGCATATTTCACAACTTCCTATACTCGCTTTAGTGTGCTGAAATACTTGTTTGCAGTCATTCAAGCCTCTAAACTGCCACCTTGTCTGGGAATGTTTCCAAATCAACTCAGAGCAAGTAGAAACAGCAGCTGTAATTACTGCAATAAGATTTTTGGCTGAGCACCAAAAAATCAACTTTTTTAAAAAAGGGCATCACACAAGGTACAGGGCTGCAAAGAATCAGGCCCAAGTCATGTTCACTTTTAGGAAATGTGCAATTTCCAATTCTCCCAATATTAACTGAAAATATACTTTCTGTGTACCACATCAATTGCTATCATGGACCCAAAAGCCAAAGTTACATTTATAAAAGCTCTTCCCAAAACATCTGTATCAGAAGGACTTTAAACTGTGTTCAATTGAACATACATGCTTTGTCTGAAACAGTTCAAATTTAGGAAACTGGGGTACAAGGCCATTATTTCTCTAGTTCACTGACAGATCTTTTCTATAGGCTTTCACTGAAAACTTGACAGAAAATAGTCTTATCTTATAAGGCATTGTTCATTGGGCATTTAATTTGTTGTCTTAGCCCACCTGTTCTCCAACCCTGAAAAAGCCTTCTACTGGGATACAATGAGCCCAAGAGTTTGGGTATTATATACCTATCAGCTGTAATAACTTATTTAACTAGTTTAAATCATTTAAAACACGGTGCTACTAACCCATCAGTGACTGAATATCTGGATTCCCATCTCAGATTTATTTCAATTACTGATTTCATTGTTAACAATGCTAGCGTCATCTGTCTCTGAATTCAATGGGGCAGAGTAACAAGCTTTCAGTTCAGTTGGAAGGAGTGTAAGTACAGGTAAGGTTTACAAATTAATTCTATATAGGCGAAGCATGGAGTCCCGGACAGCAGCGGGCCTGCTGGGGAGAGCCCCTCGCAGTAGTGGAGCTACCAGATGGTGGCAGAGGTCTGGGCGACAGCAAGGCTGCGGCAGAAAGCCCTGGTGGCAGTGGGGCTTCTGGGTGGAGTGTGGAGCCCTCCCCAGGTGACAGCAGAGCCATGGGGCGAAAGCAGAGCCCTGGGTAGCAGCAGAGTCACCTATGGAGAAGCAAAGCTCCAGGGGGCAACAGGGCATCCAGGAGGAAAAGCAGAGACCCCAGTGCATTGACCTCCCCTTGACCAGCAAATTACCTAGTCTGGGGCCAGTCAGGTCCAAAGGGTGCCAGAGCAAGGAGATTCAACCTATAGGTGGCCTTCTGTGAGCTTTTACAAAACTATTCTGCCCAGAAAAATACACAGATTTCCATGATTCCTTAAAAGAGCTTGCGGTATTTTATAAGGTCAAATTTTCAAGTTTCTCTACATCGATCAATAGAACTGCCATCTTCTTTTGGCACAAGAAAGCAACATCATCTTGGTGATGAATTGGTGATATTTTGTACAATGCATTTTTCAAACTTTTCTAACTGTTTGCTAAAATGTGTGGGTCACATTTTAATCATACAGTTTAAATAATGTGGTTTTCTGTTAAGTTATTAGAAGGGATCTTGAATGAAACACTGTAAAACACGTATCATGACTTACCTCAGGCTGAAAGACATTCTTCATGTTCATTCACTTCATTTTTTGATTTAACATTAATTTTGAGTATCCCCATATTGACATGTACAACTATCAGGGTGTGTCTAGACTACAGGGTTTTTTCGAAAAAAAAACTTCCCCTGCGTCTAGACTGCTGCCGCATTCTTTCAAAAGTAAATTGAAAGAATTCGGCAGTTTTTTCGACCGCAGAAAACCTCATTTTACAAGGAATAATGCCTTTTTTCGAAAGTGCTCTTTCAAAAAAAGGCGTTAACTAATGCAAACTGTGCTTTTTTGAAAGAGAGCATTCAGACTGTCTGGGTGCTCTCTTTAGAAAAAGCAACTTGCTTTTTCAAAAGTACTGGCTTGTAGTCTAGATGTACCCTGTGAACAATTGTTTACAATACAGAGGCTTAAAACAAAATTTGCTCTTGTGTGCTCTGTGTAGTTTTTCTGACTTACTTCAAAGCACTTGTAAGACATTCACAATTAATACTGAGGTCCCATCTCATTCAATATTCTAAAATTTTCAAAGTGCACTAGCACATTTAAACATGTATCAATTAACAATAATGAACACTGAGCCCAAACTCTTATATATTTGAAATTAATACAGGTAACAGGATATAATTGGAACATTTCTTGGTGTGAAATGGCGATGCCTTCTTTTTCAGTCCCTTGTACCTGTAAATCATAGCAGATAACACATCTTAAAACTGAAGTGACAGGACTGACGAATGAATTCACACAAGCTTAGTGTAACTCTTCACACTATACTCCATCAAGTGTTGCAATATATGTCAATTAATATTGCTTCTTTACCTTACAATGGTTTGAACACATTCTGTTCCTTCAAATTCATTTTGAGAGTTCTGTCATATAACAGAAATAAGAATCCGAGAAGTATCAATTGTCTTTTTACATTTTTAGCAACAGATAACAACTTGCACAAGCTTCACTTCTGAGTTTTTCCAAAATAGAATTTCTATAATAGGTACAATAAAAAGGACAGTTTGGTTCATTTTTAATTTTAAACAAGACTATACTAGCACTTTAAAATGACTTGTTCTTATTAGATGTTTAAAGTATTTTATGTAATCCTTTAAAATTACTTTCTTTTGAGTTTCAAACTGATATTCACCAACCATTGAGGTTTTTGCTGCAATTCATGCTTCGCTAATCTAAACACTCCATAATTAGCACGTAAAATATCTCAGCAAAGCTTTAATAGAGTGTTGCAGTTAGGTCCCCTCTTACTCATTCTCTTTCTCTTAAAGTCACACTACAGAATAATTATTAGTGTTCTAAGAAGAATAATTAAACAAAACTATACTGTTAAAATAAATGAACATAATACATTCTTCCTTGATTTACCAATTATTTGAGAACTTCCTAATATGCCAAAATAATGAATGCATGCTCAGAGTGAAATTTAGCCTATAGCAATGGGCCAGTACAAGGCCTATGTAGCATTTAAATTCCACTTAAGGCCTCTAAAGAGAATGTAACTGGTGCATAGTTCTTGTTCTATACAAGGGTAAACTTCATCACTAGTGACTAATGAATTAGTTATCTTCTACTTCAGTTCTATTTCACACCACCAGGTTATTATCTTTTAAGACAATCCTGCTTTTTTCTTGTTTGAGAAAATAATTTTTTACAAAATGTTGAAAGGAAAGTGTAGCTCATACAACCCTTTAATTGTTGGGAATGAACTTTAAAGAGCATGTTGGAAACACTCACTGATGAGAAACTTGGGAATTGCTCTGAAATACATTTGAGATTTGGCATTATAATTATTTTAGTGTTGAATCAGGGTTTTGTAGGCATTCTCAATTTATTACAAGAAAGACAAATTATCAGCACCCAAAGGCTATACTTATCCTCTTACTTGTATAGAAGCATAAAAAAGTCACACTGTAGCCATCTGCAGAGGTGCAGCCTACAGAAATTACAGGTCCTAACATATGGCATCTCATGATCCAAGTAGCTACTGTCTCATCTAGAGCTGAGTCACCTTTGCATGTTGGGACAAATCCATGAGCTCGGATCTAATGCATTCAAGGGTGCTGAGGAAGTTGGCTGATATGATTGCAGAGCCATTGGCCATTATCTTTGAAAACTTGTGGAGCTTGGGAGAGGTCCCACATGATTGAAAAAAGGCAAAGGTAGTGTTCTTCTTCAAAAGGGAAGAAGGAGAATCTGGGGAACTACAGATTGGTCAGCCTCACCTCAGTCCCCAGAAAAATCATGGAAGGGATCCTCGAGGAATCCATTTTGAATCACTAGGAAGAGGGAAAAGTAGAGAGCTCTCATTACAATGGAGATTGCCTATCTCCTAGAACTGGAAGGGACCTTGAAAGGTCATCAAGTCCAGTCCCCTGCCTTCACAGCAGGACCAAGTACCATCCCTGACAAATTTTTGCCCAAATCCTTAAGTGGCCTCCACAAGGCTTGAACTCACAACCCTGGGTTTAGCAGGCCAATGCTTAGTGATCAGGAATAGTCAACATGGATTCACCAAGGGCAAGTCATGCCTGACCAGGCTTCTATAATGAGGTAACTGTCTCTGTGGATATGGGGAAGGTGGTGGATATGATATGTCTTGACTTTAGCAAACCTTTTGTTACAGTCTCCCATAGTATACTTGCCAGGAAGTATGGATTTGATAAATTGACTGTAAGGTGGATAGAAAGTTGGCTAGATTGTTGGACTCAATAGGTAGAGATCAGTGACTTGATGTCTGGCTGGCAGTCAGTATCAAGCGGAGTGCCTCAAGGGTCAGTTCTTGGGCCAGTTTTGTTCAACATCTTTATTAATGACGTGGATGAGGGGATGGATTGCACCCTCAGCAAGTTTGCAGATGACACTAAGCTAGGGGGAGAGGTAGATATGCTGGAGGGTAGGGATAGAGTCCAGAATGACTTAGACAAATTGTAGGATTGGGCCAAAAGAAATCCAATGAGGCTCAACAAGGAGAAGTGCAGAGCCTGCACTTGGGATGGAAGAATCCCAAACACTGCTACAGGCTGGGGACTGACTGGCTAACTAGCAGTTCTTCAGATAAGAACCTGGAGATTACAATGGATGAGAGACTGGATATGAGTCAATAGTGCATCCTATTAGCCAAGAAGGCTAATGGCATATTGGGCTGCATTAGAAGGAGTACTGCAAACAGATCTATGGAAGTGATTACTCCCCTTTATTCAGCACTGGTGAGGCCATATCTGGGGTATTGTGCCCAGTTCAGAGCCCCCCAATACAAAAAGGATGTGGATGCATTAGCAAGGGTCCAGAGGAGCGTAACAAAAATTATTAGGGGGCTGGAGCACATGACTTATGAGGAGAGGCTAAGGGATTTGGTCTCATTTAGTCTACACAAGAGAAGAATGTTGGGAAAGGGGATTTGATAGAGGACTTTAACTATGTAAAGGGGTGGTAATGGTTCCAAAGAGAATGTAGAAGAGCCGTTCTTAGCGGTGATAGATGACAGAATAAGGAACAATGGTCTCAAGTTGCAGTAGGGGAGGTCTAGGTTGGATATTAGGAAAAACTGTTTCACTAGGAGGGTGGTGAAACATTGGAATGGGTTACTGAGGGAGGTGGTGAATCTCCCTAGAGGTCTTTAAGTCTCAGCTTGACAAAGCCCTGGCTGGGATGATTTAGATGGGATTGGTCTTGCTTTTATAGGACCTCCTGAAATCTTTTCCAACCCTATGATTCTATGACTCACCATCTTTATAGGCCATACCTTTATATTAGGGTATGTCTACACTAGCCCCCCCTAGTTCGATCTAGGGAGGCTAAGGAGGGCGACCGAAATTGCAAATGAAGTGCGGGATTTAAATATCCCACGCTTCATTAGCATGTTTCTGGCTGAAACATGTTTAATCCATGCTTTAATTAAAGCCCTAAATCAAATTAGCTGGTATTCCTCCTGCTTTAGGAGGTTTACCAGATAATTCGATTTAGGGCTTTAATTCGGAATCCCGTTTCACTGCCGCGTGTAGACGCGGGCAGTTACTTCGGGCTAGTCAATTTCTAAAATGGCGACCAGCTGGGAACATGCTAATGAAGCGCGGGATATTTTAATCAAATGCTTCATTTGAAATTTTGGTCGCCCTCATTCGCCTCCCTAGATCGAACTAGGGGACTAGTGAGACATACCCTTAGAAATCAGGATGGCCAGAGATTATGTTTGTCCAGGGAGAGCACTTTGACAGTCCGAGTCTGTCTACACTAAAGGCCAGAGTCGAATTAAGATACGCAACTTCAGGTATGTTAATTGTGTAGCTGTCGAAGTAGCTTAATTCGGCTTTTGGCACTGTCAACACTGCAGGAAATCAAAGGAAAAACACTCTTCCTTCAACTCTCCTTATTCCTTGTGAAAGCAGGGTTACCAGCATCAATGGCAGTGCCCCTCTCAGTTCGAATTAGCTGTCTTCACTAGAAGATTCACTGTCTTCACCCTGGAAGATTGACAGTGGCAGCTTCAATCTTCCTCTGTACTGTAGACATATCCTCCCAGATTTGCAGATGAGAAAGTATAGTAGCGTGGAAATAGTTCACAATTAACAAAGAGCACTTCAATAATTCATATTAAGACAGCTTAAACTGATAGCAGGGCACTTAGTTTCTACATTAGTTCATTTTATGTGCAAAAATTTCAAATGTGTAATCTGCTTCAATTTTTATTGTGCTATTATGTTCTTGAGTGCTTATATACCTGAAAATATTGCTAACTAGCTTTTTGAGATGAACACAATACTTTTTCAGCTTGACCGGTACTGCAGTGGCATTTCTGTGTGGAAGCTATATAGTTTAGAGAGCTATAATGGTTTTTTAAAAGGTTTCTTACAGGGAGATTGCACTGACATAAACCACCAGTAAACTGTTCAGCATGTATTTAATGGAAACCCCTTGAAGTCTTTAATTGATACAGAAATGCTACTTTAAAAATATTTTCTCATATATTGATTTACTGTTCTAGGCTATTCCTGTTTGGCATTGAAATGAGTTTTCATACTTATATGAATGGGAATGTAATAGTTGCATTTTTGCACCATGAACTTTTAAGATAGTCAGGCTTGAGAGAAGACTGCCATACATAACAGAATGCCATACACCAATAAAGAAAGTTATATGCTTAAAATACAGGACACTCACAGTTAAGATTCAAACATCGTCATATCCTCACTGGAATTACAGGTATCCTTGGTTTATACCTCTGATCTGGAGGCTCACATTAAGGATGTGTCTAGACTACAGGGTTTTTTCGAAAAAAGTGGTCTTTTTTCGAAAAAACTATACCTGCGTCTACACTACCGCCACGTTCTGTCGACAGTAAATTGACAGAATGCGGTGGTTTTGTCGATGGCAGTAAACTTCGTTTTACGAGGAATAATGCTATTTTCGACAGAGTTCTGTCGAAAAAAGGTATGTGTGGACATGGGGAAGAATTTATTTCAAAAATTAAGGCCTCCAGGAAGAAGCCCTAGTGGACACTCCTGCCAGAGCTTTCAACTCTATTGTTCCTGCCTGTAGACATCTTTAAAAGGCACAGGCACCCAGGAGTAGCATTGTGGCAGCAAGCCAGATCCAACCAGGACCCTGACTGCTCAATTCTTCCTGGTAGGGCCACTCAGAGCCATATCTCAGGGACGAGCCCCCAAGACCTGGACACATCCCCCCAGGAAGCCAGGGGCACCAAATGCCGGGAACCCTCCTGGTCTGGGCCTGAGATCAAAGCCCTCTTGGAGCTCTGGTCTGAGGAGGAGTTTCTTCAGGCCCCGCAGTCCAGGAAGAGGAACGTGGACATTTATGACAGAATGGCTGATGGCCTTGCTAAGAAAGGCCACCACCCCCGCACACTAGACCAGGTCAGAGCCAAGGTGAAGGAGCTATGGCAGGGGTATGTTAAGGCCAGTGAGCGCAGCTCCCACTCTGGGGAAACAGCACACTATTGTGCCTATTATGAGGACCTGGACCAGATCCTGGGGGAAGGGGAACCCGTGTCTCCCGAGAGGGTTGTGGAGTCTGGGTTGGAGACCCTTGTACAGCAGTGGCCGCAACTCCAGGGTGAGACCCCAGAGGACCAGCAGCTCCAAGAGGAGGAGGAGGAGGTCACCAGCACAGAGACCCTGACCCAGGAGCCAGACACCCAGACGCAGGAGGTCTCCCAGACAACTTCGGACACCGGTGAGGGAACATCAGGTGAGTGCTGTGAGGGTCCAACACACACAGGGCAGGGCAGGCGGGAACAAAGTGGACGGTGCAGTGCTGTGTAATGCCATGCTGATCACAGCCTGGGGGGGGGAGGCACACACATGGCCGACCTCAGGAAGGGCTGTCCTACCCCTGCACCCATTGCTGCGAGCACCTGCTCCTGCAGACAGTGATGCCAAGTGCAGGCATGGGTTGGGGACACTGGGATTGCCACACAGCTTCAGGCCTCTCAGCAACCTGTGGGAACCCCAACTGTGGCCTGACACTTGTCTGTGCTGCTTGGCCATGGGGTGTGTGTGAAGGGGGGAGGATGGTGGCCTGTACACCTTCTGGGCTCCAAGGAGGCTGTGGCTGCTAGCCAGGTCACACCATGCCTTACTGAGACTCACATGAGCATCCCCTGACCCTAGGACAGGCACTGACTGCTGAGAAGGAGAGCATGCCCTCTCAGGGAAAGTGTGAGCATGCATGACTGACAACTTTTCCCTCTTGTCCTCCACAGCTGGACCAGCTGACTAGCAGGAAAGCATCACACCTGTCCCACCACCAGACGGCTGCAGGGAACCCATCGGCATTGGTGCACATATTTGGACCTGGTGCGCCAGCACATCTCGGTCCTGCAAGGGATGCAGAACACATTTAACCAAAGGATTCAGGCAGAAGCAGAGTTAGTCCAGCAGCGCACTGATATTTGCACTGCTATCCGGGAGGCCATGGCC
>CM057848.1:48031338-48047146 GCA_030068395.1 Apalone spinifera | reverse complement strand
GAGCAACGGCTGTCCAGGGAGATCCCTTTAAGCACACGTCTCTGCAAAGAGCATACAGCAGCACCTGGAAATAAAGGTTGGCCCCATACTCTGCCAGAAGCATTTCTGGGTGCCTCCTTTTTTCGAAAGAGCGTCTGGCAGTCTGGACGCTCTTTTTCGAAAAAGCAGATCGATTTTTCGATCCACATAATGCAATCTAGACGCTCTTTTTCAACAGAGGCTTTTTCGAAAGATACTGTCGACAAAGCCTCTGTTGAAAAAGGCGTGTAGTCTAGACGTATCCTAGCTGTCATACAAAATGTAAGTCTGTCCTGGTTGAATGCATTGATTCTCAACAGTACCTTCTTCAATTGTATGGGTACATAATAACCTGTGCATTTTCTTCCAACCTCTGCTTGCCACAAGAGGATTAATACTGCATATTAGAAAAAATGGCAAGACAAATTAAGGAACTTCTAAAATTCCTTTAATCTGGTGTCAAGGGAGGGATGTCATGTGAAGAGAGATGTCTGGCAAAAATTCTAGGCTGGACTGAAAAAGGCCAGGAAGCTTCTTAAAATGAGTTATCCTCATTTCATTTGTGATTTTATTCCTCATAGTTTATTTCTTTGTTAAACATAGCATTTGCCAATTGCTTGTATTGTTACCCATAGCAATTTAGCATATATGATACTACTCTAACAATCTCTCCAACCCTCGTTCTCTGCACTGGACATAGGAGTTGGTAGAATCCAAATGTAACAAGCCAGCACCTATTTCTCTTCAGAGTCGGCATAAACCTATCTCCCCTTTGCTGGGACCATTTATATAAAAGAATATTAGGCAAAGGAATAGGTACAGGCTAAGAGGATGGGGACTGAAGGGGATTCAACAGCAATAAAAGCTGAGCCCCAGGACCTCTAGGCTTGCTGCATCTGGTATGAGTGGGTGAGGGAATTGTGTAACCCCCAGAACCACTTTCATTAACAGTTATGCACTGTCCCCAGCAGAACTGGGAACCAAATCCCACTTTCAACATCAAACTCAGTGAAAGTAATGGTAATGATAGGTGTAATTATGGCAGGGTTTGCCCTGCAGAACCTGTTGACTGATATTACTTCAGAAGCACAGAACACAGCTTGACCCTCAGATTCCAAGTTTGCACGTGAAAGAAGAAAACACAAATGAAATAAGTACACGTCATACACTTCAATTATTGAGAGACAATGGGGGAACTTCATGGCCATTCTTAGAGTTCCTTTTAAGAGTAGTGCCATCCTCATCTCTTTTCATCCTTCTATTTGACATTAGCCCAAATATCCTTATAGCATCTTTCCTTCTTGTTCCAAGTCAATATTTTCAAAATATAGGATGATCCTGAAGTTTGTTTATTATTCTGAACATTTGTGTCTACATCTTCTTCAGTTCTAATTCCATCTTTTCATGTAATGACTATTTAATAAACCAAGTGGCCAATCTGATGTGGGGTTTTGACCCTTTGATTTGATAACAAATGCATTTAATTGAAAACAGCATTTTGCTTTTTGTTCTGCTCATTCAATTTGCTTTAATTACATAGGTGTTTACATAACAATTGTTTCATTTCTGCAAAAATAATGTAAGTATTTTTGTATCTGCCAATGACTTTGGCTTGCACACCCGCTTGGTTTTTTTTTCAAGCACTCACAAATCTAATGATAACCAGAGGGACTAATTTGGGTAACACTTTTTCAACTGAGGAAACACAAATAAGCAATTAATAGAAATTGCTTTTTTCATCATGAAATTGCTGGAACCTCCTGACATTATAAATAACATTTATGATCTCTGGCTTATATGAGCTTTCCAATGCAGTAGGTACCTTTTAAAATACATATTTCTGCAATGTTAAAATATTTGAGAGTAAGTGTGAGGGAGTAAAGAGAGTAAGGCCTTTTGGCCCAGCTAGTCCCACCCTGCTTTACCTGTAGCTAAGGCCTGGAGGGAGCCTGGCTCAGTTAGGGCTCACCAGCAAGGAGACAGGAACCAAAGCCTGTCCACTTGGCCAGCCACAGGAACAAGTAAGCCTCTAATCCCACCCCCTGAGACAAAGCGGGGAACCTACTAAAACCCCTCATTAACGGGGGGAAATCTGGACTCTTGGGACCATGCCCCAAACTAAAGGACTGTACTAATATAATGGGCTGGAGTTCCTAGGCCTGGGGCACCAGCTGTAGGGGGCTACACCCATGAGCCTATGTACTTTACTATAGACTGAGATGCTTTTTCGCTTTATGGACACCATCCCCAAGGATATTTATAGACTGAGTTTTGGAGAACCCACCTTAATCTGAGACAATGCAAGTTATGTTTACTATGTATCTTGTGCATTATGTTAACAGATCCTTGTGCTTTCCCCAACCCAACCACAACACACTACACTTTCGTGTTTTTAACTTGTACTCACTATATCTCCTTGAAACATTCACTTCATAAAATCTTTGTTATCTATTTCTCTTGGTACTTGGTCCTGCTATGAGGGCAAGGGTCTGGCCTCAATGACCTCTCAAGGTCCCTTCCAGTTCTATGGGATAGGTATATCTTCATATTATTATTACGATTCACCCTTAAGCACACAAATATTGTCATTTGCTCATCTAGTGTATGCAGTGGACCATCCATTACAAATTACATTGCCCCCCAGCACATATTTTCCCCCAGCACAAGTAGATGTAAGTGTAGTTAGTTGGCCGTGTTGGAAGAAAGTAGCGTGTTAAAGTCTTGTGTGCAAAAGAATGATTTAAAGGGGTGAAGGAAAGTTGCCATCCCTACGGAAACAGAGTTCAGGGTGAGGTCAGCTCTAATGGTTTCTTAATGAATTTGATGATGCTTAATCCTTTTAGCACAATATCTCTAGTTTCTTAATTCTTTTCAAGTGGATAAACTGAGCTAATATCTACTGCTGGTATCCAATAACACCTAGAACTTTTAGGGTAGTCAGAAATGTATTTACCATAACATTTTTAACTCATTTGTAGAACCTCTGTTTTGGCCTTGAAAGTTCTGCTTGCCAAAATGGAAGAACAAAATAGTCTGCCTTGAAAGACTAGACATCATTTCTGATGGAATTGAAGGAAAATGCCCTCAAGGACTACTCTATTCTATATAGGTTTTTATACCACCTACATCACCATGATACCTGATCTCCTCCCAGTAGTCTGTTAAACTGCATAACTAAACATCTGTCACGTGTTTATTCTCTCATCCTCTCCCCAAAGTGAGGTGTGTTGTGGAGTGTCTTGTTCTAGTTTCTAGTAGATGCTGCTGGTGGAGGGATCTTGTTTTACAAATATATATGTTGCTATATGATTTATGCTAGAGAAGGCAAGATCAAATAAATGTACCTTGCACTTGGAGCGGAGAGTTTTGAATTTGGTGGTGATTGTCCTTTAGTTCTTGGAGTTTATTCCATGGGTTTGGACAACTGCACACAAACAAGTTTTACTCTTCTTGTTGAGTTCCATTGTAGTAGAGGAACATAGCTATCAACCATTGTCTTCATCCTGGAGCTTTAGCAAGCTTTGGTATCTTGGGTCATGGCCATGACATGCTTCGAAGATAAAAACCAAGACTTTGAAATTCCATGAGAAGCCAATATAGAAATTGGAGGACAGGGTTGCAGTAGTCTACAATCATTAATAGTTGGAATTTCCTAAATGCTGAAGAAGTCATGCACAGTAAATTGCTTTGCTGTAGTCCAGCTTAGAGACTAAAAGAGCATGAATAACTGAGGCCAGGTCTCTGTCTAGTAGGACAGGGTGGTGTACCCTAGTCAAAGAGAGATGGCTACTGCTAAGTGAGCTCACCATCAGCAAGAAATCAAAGAAACTTCCTAGACCACAGACTGAACTGACCAGTTGTGAGTGTATATCTTTAACTAATAGAGACTATACTATAACTGCAGGCTTTTCAGAATGCTCTCCTCACCTGTGTGTTGCTTGGGTTCATCTTCAGCAAGCTGTTCTTCACTCAACAGCTGAACACATCTCGTAGTGGTGATGAGGATTAATGAAGGATAAGTCCCTCAATGGCTATTAGCCAGGATGGGCAAGGATGGTGTCCCTAGTCTCTGTTTGCCAGAAGCTGGGAGTGGATGACAGGAGGTCATGGATCATTACCTGTTTTGTTCATTCCCTCTGGGGCACCTGCCATTGGCCACTGTCAGAAGACAGGATATTGGGCTAGATGGACTTTAGTCTGATCCAGTATGACCATTTTTATGTTCTTATGTTAAAGCATAGGTAGAACTGTGCATCATCTTGATGTTGATGGAACTTGAGCCCATGTCATCTGATCAGTTCACCTCATGTAAATGTATAACAAGGACCAGAGAGAGAAGTGATCCTTGTGGAACTCCATGAGATGTTACCCCTTTTCCTCTGATTAGGAAACTGAAGAAAACATTCTGTACCATGAACTTTGGCCCAGACAGTGGGGAATAGGGATTCAGCATCCTAGCCCTGGTGTACTGTAGTGCTGGGGGTGGGGTGGAAGGAGGACTCTGAGCTGTGGGGTTTGAGAAAGGATTATTTATTCCGTGGATCCATCACAAGCCCAGTGTAACAGATAAGGTTTTCCTACCTCCAAAGAATATAGGTATTATACAGGAATTACAAAGGGTAGTGATGGGCCCACCAGCTACATTTAGACAATGGCGCTATTTCAGGCAACTGGAATGATCCCAAAATAGTTATTCCACATCTTTAAATGCACCCGTTATTTCAAAATAACAGGCGCACTATTCCAGCATCCCTGTAACGTTAAAGGATTTGTCGAATAGCACCTTAATTTCAAAATAAGCTATTTCAAAGTTATATAAAAATAAGATACACAATTTGCGTAGCTCAAATCTTATTTTGACTTATGGGTGCAGTGTAGATGCACTCACCATGGCCTTCTCCTGCAGTTAGGCCACCTCCACGTCTCGCTGTTTCCCATGTCCCCTGTCTCAAACATATCCATTCCCCCATGGACAGAAGTTGGGAAGAAGAGCCTCGCTGCCCTTCGATACCTCTCAGGAATATTATCTCCCAGAAAGTATATGCAATCACTCAATGAATGTGCTGTGTGCTTCCTTATCTGTAAAAATTGCTTCTACTTCCTATGTGGAAATTGTCCCTGTTAATGGAAACATGCTATTGGGCACCAGTCTATGGTTAAGATCTGTCCATGAGTTGGTAATACCTTATTTTTGAGTCTCTGCATTGGGGAGCAGTCATACTTTACATTTTTTTAAATGAAGTTTTTGTTTATGAAACATATTAGTATTTCCCTTTTTTTTACTCATTACCTTCTCCCAAATATTTTCCATCCTGAAACTTTGCTTGAGATTTTTAAATTAGAAGTAATTTTTTGTGTACTTAATGCTCCATATTAAACAAGTGGAATTTAAATTCTCGTTTCCTTGATGTTCTGTTTTATGTTAAACAAATTGAGGATTATACATCGATGTTATAAATATACATATAATCACTTCTTTAATTATGTATATGATTGCTGCCTAACTTCATAATACATTGCTACAGTTCCTGTGGAACTGAACGATTTTAATTTTGAAAGAGTTTTTCACAATATTAATTTTCTTTGATTTTTTGCATGTTTTATTTGACACACTTAAGGAAAAAAACACAATGTTTTGGCATTTACTTATCAACAGTGTTCATTTTTTGTTCCTTTCATGGTGATGTGAATTTTCAGCTGTTTGAAGAATGCTGATGCAATCTCGAAATGGTATTTAATATGCAGCCTGTCTTTCAATCTGTAAACACTGAGGGAGAGGCCTTGTGAGGCCGGCATTTTTTCCCCCTCAACATAATGAAAAGGTCTTGTGCTCACAGCTAGGTGCCTGGGCATACTAGCATTTATGTTACAGGTGATTAGTTCAATGCTGGGACAGAGATGGTATTTTTTTTTAAAAAGAATAATTCATCAGTGCTTTGAAGGGAAAATATCTGTGTATAGAAGTTGAACAAACTCAAGTACGTCTTTTAAGTAATTGTCTTGGTCAGTAGAGTTTTTGGATTCGATATTAGGAAAAACTTTCTAACTACAGTATAAGGATAGAGACACACTAAATACAGCTTACCTAGAAATCTCTATCATTGAAGCTTTTAAGAAGAGGTTAGACAAACATCTGTCAGGGATGGTCTAGGTATATTAAATCTTGCCTTAGCATGGTGGAGAAGATGAACTAGATTACTTCTTAAGGGTCCTTCTCAGCCCTATATTTCTATGATTCTGGGGGTGTGAATGTGTGTACACCTATGGTCTTATGAAGTCAGCTGTCTCTATTCCTGGGTTTTGATATAGTGCAGGATTTTGTTCTATGCCCATAGTTTTGTATGTTGGGGTCCCATGGAAGAGTCTTCTCCTGCACAATAACTACAATGATTCAGAAATCTTACCGGAAATAGAAATTGCCATACTGGATCAGACTGTTCCACCTAGTTCAGTATCCCGATACTATCAACAGCAATACCAGTTCCCCAAAGCAAGGCAGTTAAATCCTATTATTAGGCCTTTCTGAGAGGGACTGGTGACTTCATTTGTCTTGAACCCTTCCAAGAACATAAGGTCTGAGTTAATCACAAGCCGCCTAACATGGAGTTTTGGATGGAGTAAGAGGAAGGCTTTTATTGAGCTCTGTGTGTGTGTGTGTGTGTAATACATTTTATTTTCATTTGTTAAGTCCACTGATCTTAAGAACATGTGATTATCTTTGGCATAAAAGGAACAATAAAATTATGGAATAGGAAAAATTCTAAGATGTGTGTAATATAGGAACTAAAGCTAAAATGGTACATGTGGATCCTGGTTTTTTTCAATGTGTGAAATATTCAGCGCTACTTTCACTAACATATTTCTAGTGAATTGTGGAGATGGACTATATGCCATAGTCTGGATCTGCTAGAGGGACTATACTGTTGTAGAGAACTCTATATCCCATATTCCCTTTTTTCTGACTTTTGTTCTACAGGAACCAATCAATCAGTTCAGGCTGTACTTCTCTGATAGCATTAGTTGTGCCAGCATCAGTTCCTCCCACATTCTAATTACTGGTAGCACATGACTGTTTCATGTAGACAACATTCTTCTTCACTTCAATCAGTCTTATGGTAAAACTGTTTTATCTTATCACAGTTGGTAAAGAAGAGTAGGTCCCTCTGCACTCAAGTGAACTGATAGAACATAAGAAATATAATTACAGTGTAAATACACTTCACTTTTCATTGTGATGAATCTTAGTATAGTTTGACATAGCTCAGTGGGTAAGTGCTTTGCAAGGAATATTGCATGATAGAATATGAAAATAGAAAGAGGAGGGACAGTAATTCACAGTGTGTATGTTTTGAATTTATTCAATAAGATTGTAAATGAACATGGCTTTCGTACAGGCATAAAAAAATCCATTTGCATCCCGAGTGGCTATCAATCTAAGATAAACCATTATAAAATGATTTAGGCACTTATAAAATTCCTGAGCATGCACATATATTTTCATTTTTCATTGCTGTGGACCTATTTGTAATAAATAATAGGCTGCTGGTCCATGTGACCTATTCATATTGAAAGTCTTTATCTACATAGTATCACAAGGTGAAAGCATTAAAATAGAAAACCTCAAAAGGAAGATGAATTGACACCATAACTCCACCAAAACAAAATACAGTTAACAGGTTTTTTTCTGGACAGGTATGAAGACACGATGAATACAATTTGGAAAAGCTCCTAAGTTTTCAACTGAACTCATGTTCCTAAGTGACTTCATCTCTTTTGAAAATGCTTCCTACTCTCCCAGTGAGAATGTCAGATGAGCTTCTGCTGTGCAGAAACAGTGCCTGCTACCTTCTGATGGGATACAGATGATTAACTCCTGAGTAGCTAGCTAGCTACATAATCCTGAGCCTTAGACTGTGCAACTAGCATTTGCATCCAATAACTGTCACTACAGAAACACATTTTTCTCTCATGCAATCTTAAAATATTTCATATCGCTAGGGTAGGTTTTATATTCTGTCACATTTATTTCAGACCCACTGGTTTACCTTTCATGCTGCTCCCATGAGAACTTACCATATAATAAAGCTGATTGATTTAGAAAAAAAGTTGCACTGCTATTTTCATAGAAGTAAAGTGTTTGCATATTATTGGATTCAACAGGGAAATTCTACACCAAATAACTCACATGCTGGAATTTGGAAATGAATAAGACTGTCATGGAGATGAAAGCAGAAAAGATGGATGCTGTATAAGTAAGTGTACAGGTAAATAATAAAATCACCACAGGGCGAATAAGAAGTAAATTTTGGTGGCGGCACACACTTTTGCATGGGTATACGTCTTTCAGGCATCTGATTTCACATACTGTGTGTTCAGTGACCAAACACCATGGGAATTCCTAGCTAAGGTGAGCCTCAGGACTTAAAATGATCCATTTCCCTTTACAATGTAGAAAAACAACATTGCTCACTTTACAGATTTTTCTCATTTAAAAATGTGCAACATCTTCCATTGCTCTCAACTGAAACTTTGAAACAATTAAGAGCCTTGTGTTAAAAAATTCTATAGTAATTCTTTAAGGAAGGTAAAAGCAAATTGCAATATCTCTGTGAAGATTTTTATACTTTACCTTATTCCACTCAGTTTTTAATAGTGTATTTTATACATTCTTCCAAATTAGAGAAGGGAATGAAGGAGAAATAAGTCTGTATCCCTATTATCTCTTGAACAAATTTACTTCAAGTAGCTACTTGTGTATGTAATCTTAATTGTTTTGTATATAGAAAGCAAAATAAACAGTGAAAAGTGCTAGCCTAGATACTTTGAATGACAGTGATTAAATTGTTTATGACACTGAAGTAGTCGCTTAAGGACTGTCTGAACAATTGAAAAAAGTAACATAAGAAGTTAAATGATCTTTGATTTAAGCATTAGCAGCCCAGTTCAGGCAAGTACGTAAATACAGTCTTAACTTTAAGCTTGTTAGTAATCCCATCTTCATTCACCAAAACTGGAGTAAATTGGGGATGATTTCACTGGAATTTTAGTTATCTCACCATGTTGCTGAATCAAGACCATGTGAGGGGAAAATGTCAAAAACTGTTAAAGCTGGTGTACATGGCTGTTTGACCGTATAGTACGGTATGCTTTTCTACAGATGTCATAGGACTTCTCGTTGTTTATACTTTTCTGTGCAGTGTTTATTCATTGGCAAACACATTGCAAACTTCAAGCTAATGTTACTACTAGGTGAGTTAATAAAGGAACACAAATTAAATAATTTAAAAGTATGATAATCTAAGTCAAAATATATTTTACTATTTCTCAACTATACTCACAGGTCATACAATCTTTAAATCATGTTAATTTACAGTTTTGTAAAATATCACAATGAATATTCCATAAAGAGCTGTAACTGTGCTCTAACTCTTCTTTAGTCTGTTTACCAGGAACCCTCCCGCACCCATGCATGCCACACCACACCATAAATATTTCCAGTAAGAGATAACACAATTTACCTAATACCTAATACCTATGGGTCACATCCTCTTGCACTTCATCTAGTCAGAAACATCATATCTTTTATTTGGCATATAAACATCAGAAACGTAATCATCTCTCCTATCTTCACTACTACTATGGTTAAAAGAACAAAACATACTTCATTTTCTCTGTATATATTGCAGAAGGAATACATCCATTAAGCCACAACTAGAATGAAAATTCAACTATCCCATTCACCATCCCTATACTCAGAAGAAAGCATAATATGATTTCCTTCTTGATGCTTCTGATCATACTCTCTTACAGACAACATATATATCGTCATCCAATCACTTCTATCATATCTTAGGCCACAGATTTCTTAGTACCTTATGCATCAAACCAGCCTGTAGGTTTTTTGTTTGTTTGTTTGTTTGTTTTTAATTTACTTACCACAGGGAAAAGAAGAAAGTTGAGAGAATAGATCTGTGGAATGTTCCAGTTAATACAATATAAAGATATAGCTGCTAGATGGATGATAGGTAGAAAGATAAGGTTGCAATATATAACATTTTATGTGTGTACAGATTAAGAGATGTCCTTCAATGAAAGTATTTAACAACATCTTTTGTCCCCATAATGCTGCGTTTACTGTATTTGTGGCCATTTTACTTACAGAAAAATCACTGTTTATGTTGTTGTCAGCTGCTGTGTATTATGCATGTAGTTTGAAATCTAAAATTATATTAAAGAATTTGATGCTGCTTTTTGAAGTCGTAGAATAAAATAACCAAAATATGAGAAGTTATTGAAATATAATTAAGTTTAGAAGGATTAGATTTGTATTGGAAAATGTCAATTTCCCTGTTAACATACAAACTGATGGCATGATATATACATTGATGATGAGATACATTTATAGTAAATAAGAATTCTGCTTTGAAAATTTTGGGGGTTTGATTAAAATATATTTACAGTACTAAGTATATTTTGACGCATGATGTTGACAATTTGTGTTTTTAAAATATAAAGCTTTAATTTTTCGAATCTCAATGTCATCTGTCTTTCAGAAATTATTGCTGGACCTACCCCCATAATTATACACAACAGTGAAAATTTACATACATAAAAATGGTTAAATAAAACATTGATATCTGTTGCCCTATATAAGAAAATCAAATTCTTCCAAGCCTACATACAATTATGAACTTTTGCTTTAAAGAAAGTGACTAAAATTACATTGTCATGTTCTGAGATTCTAATACAAATGTGACATCAGAACTCTGGCCTCAATCATTATTTAAAATGAATACATTCTGTGTTTATGATGCACAACAGTAGACTAACATTTCTGCAGATGATCATGGAAAAATAATTCACCTCTTGGATACAGATAAGAGAGGTTAACTTTTTTTTAAATTAAAACTGCCAGGGTTTGATTTTATTCTATAAGTGCAGGACATCTTTCTCGGGATAATGCAAAAAGTATGAATCAGCATAATCTCTGAAGCTCTGTCTGGTGTCTCTGGGCCCCTCAGGATATGGCTACATCCCAAAACAAACAAATGCTCCCTCCGTCTAGCAGCACTTCTCAGAGCCTAGGCCTACAGACTCTGGCTCATACGGGCTCAGGCTACAGCACTGAAAGCAGAAAGACATTTCTGTTCAAGCTGGAGCTCAGGACCTGAGCTCTCCTCCCATACTTTACTCAGGTCTCCGAGCTAAGCCGCTGCCCAGGAAAAAAATTCTACAATGCCACTGTAGTATAAGTCCCGGTACCCAACTAGTCTGGTTTCTGAGACTTGCTGCCACAGTGGGGTATTTTTCTTTTCAGTGTAGCTACAACCTCACAGTTCAGAGCAGTTTGGCTCACAGTTGTTACTGTATTGAAATATCTATAAACATGTAAATAGGTAAGATGTCAATAAGTGGCGCTCAAGAATACATGACACAGAGCCTGGGCTTTTTAGAATCAATAGAACTTGAGACATGCATTGCAAATATCTTCCTCTGTGCAGTTCTTTATAGAGCTCCCATATGTTTCTGTTTGTTTATTATCTGGAATTTAGTACAATCAAGTGCAAGAAATAGAGTGATTTATGTAATTGGCCAGGGGCTACCTTTTCTTTTTATTTGTGTGTACAGAGATAAGCTCAATGGGGATTCTGTTTCTCAGTTCAGTTTCCTCAGTTCAGGCCACAATACAAATACAATAATTTTATTGACTCCGATCAAGTGCATCAAGTTAAGGTTAATGCAATGAAGGAATGCTGCATGCTAGAAGAAACCCAGTACTTGGAGAGTTCAGTATAATTAGCAATCTTTCCTTCCTACTTCATCCATTTTCCAACAGCCTCACCCAGGAACCACCATATCTGTGATGTTGATCAGAGGTTTTGCAGAGGTATTTGCTGTTCCTTTACCAAAACAGAGGCTACAAATTTGGGTGACAACTGTATATCGAGAAATGCTTGCCTTAGAACAATGTACATCATGCTTAAGAAGGCCTATGCCTCCAGGAGCTCTGAGAAGTCCTCTGTGCCACTCTGGTAATAAGGGAAACTAAAATATTCAACCTGAGGTATCTCAGGTTTAAAGCTTGGACTCCACATTCATACACATCTGATTGTGGCAGTGCAGTAAAGACCACGTGCTGCCATTGATTGCTCAAGTAATATTTTTGAGTTATGTAAGGCTGCACATAAATTGGGGGCAGAACTTGGAAGGAAGTGTGGTAATTATCCTCATGAATTTTTATTCTTCTCTGTGATACATGAACATGAAGCAGAATGAGGACCAATATTCCAAGTAATCTTGCATTTATAACCCTAAGAGTGGCATTCTGTTTTGGATATGTTGCATACATTATATCCCATCTAGGGTTATTTATGCAATTTCCATTTAATCCAGTGGGATTTTTGGGTTAGCAGAGGTGGCAAAAGCAAGCTGCAAAAACATTCTTATTGCAAAAGAAAATTATAATTACCTTTTCTTATGGAAACGCCTTTATAAATCCTTTGCTAGTTTGCCTGAATACAGAGTTCAGCTGTTTGAATATTTTTGTCAGACTATTATGAGAGCTTTTGTCCCCTTTTTAAATTTAGTTTCTCTCAAAAGAATCAGTAGAGTGTATTATAGGCATGATATTTCATGGAATTATAGTGTAGCTTGGTGGAAACAAAAGGTATGCAGAGTAAATATGGCATAAAATAGAAGTGCTTTTCTTCAAGTCTTGTGAAGAAAGTAGCTGCATGGAGATGGGCATTAAGCTTTACAAAATGCAGTAACAGAATCTCTTGCAGAAATGCAATGCCTTTTTATGTAAAATATAGTTACTTGTATACATTACTCACACAAAGTTGGAATAAGTTTTGATACTTTTATTGTCTGGCTAGTGAAGCAATGACCACAACAAATTATCTAGTTAAATATTCATGGGGAATTATAAATTGTGGGATCATAGAATCATTGAATACTGGAACTGGAAGGCACCTCGAGAGATCATCAAGTCCAGTCCCTCATGGCAGGACTAAGCACCAGCTAGATCATCCCTGATCGATATTCATCTGATGTAAATCAGTGCAGCACCATTGACTTCAATAAAACTGCCAATCACAGGAGGATCAATCCTGTTAACTAAAATGAATTCTGGAGAATATGTCTGGTGAAGGACCGTGTCATAAAGATTTTGTACTCTAGATCCACTTTTTTAATCTCACATGAATAGAAGGCTACTATTATGAAGATAACATGTAACTAAGGAATTTCTCCATTCTAAGGTTAGCATATATAACTAATTCCACTTGTTTAGATAGCACAAATATAATCACTTGGTATTGGACAGTAAGAAATATAGATTTAACTGGTTCCCTTATACTAGGATCCATTGGAGTCTGTCCCCCTTCATTAGAAGGCATGAAGCTTAGCCCTTTTCATTTTAAATAGTGGTACAAGTTTACACCCTTCTGCTATGGTAAAGACATAATGAAAAGAATCTGTCCTTCTTTCTGTTTGTGGTATAGTAAAAAAAGTATAAACACTGAATTCCTGAGCTTGCTGTGAGATGGAAGGTCATTAACAGGGCACTTGAGCAGATTGGAATTACAGTCAATTGAGAAGATGAAACATCCTAAATGGCCTAATGCAGCAACTAAGTGCTTCTTAAATTCCAGAACTTTTACTTGAGCACAGTATCCAGGACTAAAGTGAATTTCCATTTCCTTCAGTAAATGCTGTTTTATATAGTTATAGTTGAAGGGACAACATGGAATCAATCTGCTATGTTTACATTCTTTCTATAGCAGCATTAAACTAATTTGTCAAGTTATAAATGTGAAATCTGATTCTCGGTTAATATATAGTTACACACTGAAATTAATAGAAATGACAGGTTTTTTTAAGCGATGAGTATATTTAGCGTCACTGTAGCCACTGTCAGGCTAATTTACACACAAAGTAGAATTGTTTTGTCTTTTGAGTTCCAGAAATTCCTACAAGAGGACAATCGCTTTAGCGTTGTAGGAATGGTAGACATGGTTTCAGCTTAGCCTGGGAAATTCTGGAACTGCTTGTTCTTTTAAAGATAATCCAAACAACCAAAAACAAAAACCTGTTGTGTTAGGACTAGATTGTAGCATTGAGAAGCGCTCTACTTTTGGAGAAATAAAATACAGGACTATGTAGCACTTTAAAGACTAACAAGATGTTTTATAGGTGATGAGATTTCGTGGGCCAGACCCACTTCCTCAGGACAGTGAAGTTAAGAGTAAATGCTAAGGGCTAGTCAGTGGTTCTGACAATCTTTGTTTTCAAGGGGGTTAAGAAAAGTTTTCCTTTAAAAGGAAATACAGAAAACATGTACATTCCTGTGAATGGACACTCACCAGATGAGATCAGGTCTAGAGGATATGAACCATCTATAAGTCTTTTCTGTAGTAGTCGGTATAGAAGAGAATCCAGAGGCAAAAGAAAATCCCATTTAATAAACAGAGCGGGGGAAACCTCCAAGGAACATATTTGTATATAAACATAAAAACCTATAAAGAGGCATAAATGTATATGACCAAACCTAGGCAGTCCAAGTAGTACAACCATGCAGGCTGAGGATGGAGTTAGAAAGCTGGGTGTCCCGTTGTGTTACAGCTATACTTACAATTTTTCTGCTTTACAGAAGAAAGATTTTTCATATAATCCTAAAACAAATATTTTGGTCCTTTTTAAATTGCACAGGTTTAAACTTATACATAACTCTTGAGAATGTAGACAATTTTGCATTATGCAATGAGATACAGAGAAACTCATGTATAACAAAGACACCCACTCATGCATTACATAAGCTAAAAAGCATATATGAAGGATATAAATGCTCATACTTCAAGACCAACCACTAAGAGACAGAGCAAGACCAGGACTTATCTAGGTGTGTGTGAGTCTGCAGTGTGTATAGAGCTAGATAGCAGTCCTCGCCCACAGAGTTTTAGAGTGGGGTGAGGCACATAAGGAATATAGTCCAAATGCAATATGGTCAATGAAGCCTTTCTAGGGTCCTCAGAGATAACTCTGCTCTCTTTCTACAGCCCCACTTCACTTGTCCATAGTATGGTGTCTGCCGCTATACAGTTAGTAGAGCAATAAAAAACATTTGTATAGTGGCATTTTTCAAACCATGACACATTCACCATAGAAACAAGTAGAGTAAATGGGTAAGTCAAGAGAAAAGATGCACAAAATTCACATTTCCTCTTTTTGTGAAACTGAACATTAAATTGTCTTCCATTTCTGCAACCTTCAGATTTTGCTACACTCTCTGTTCTAACAAAAATTACTGTTTTTTCAGTTAATGTGAAAATGCAAGTGAATGTTGATTTATTTTAAAATTCACCTTTGATGAAAAATGGGCACATTTTCACTTGGATATGGGTGTGTTAGCACAAAAAAAATCTGCAATTTGTCAAAGCACTCCATGACGATGGGCCCATTTTCAAATTAATAACATGCAAAACCTTGAACTTTGAATAATTTTGCATGTTTTTGTCATGAATATTTTGCTACACTCACCATATATTGAGGTGCTGACTCTTAAGAAAGATCTCAGCTAGCCTCTGCTTTTGCATCCACCATTTTGTGCCCCCATATATTGTTAATTGTGATCACAATTTGGCATGCAGATGATTTCACACTCATTTCATAGAATTTAATCCTCCAGGCACATGATTTGTGGATGCAATCAGAGAGTTGCCTGAGTTCTGTCAAATACACCTGCAGTAGTACCTACATATAATGGAGCGGGGGGGGGGGGGGGGGGGGG
>CM057848.1:47983629-48021672 GCA_030068395.1 Apalone spinifera | reverse complement strand
GTATGTCTACACTACAGAGAAGATTGAAGCTGCTACTGTCAATCTTCCAGGGTTCGAATGAGCAGGTCTAGTGAAGACTCGCTAATTTGAACTGAGAGGGGCACTCCAGTCAATGCCGGTAGTCCTGCTTCCATGAGGAGTAAGGGATATTGAAGGGAGAGTGTGCTCCCTTTGACTTCCTGCAGTGTGGACAGCACCAAAAGTTGAGTTAAGGTACTTCAACTTCAGCTACACAATTAACGTAGCTGAAGATGTGTATCTTAATTTGACCTTATCCCATAGTGTAGACACACTCTTAGTCTGTAAGGTGCCATAGGACTCCTCATTGTTTTTGCAGATGCAAACTAACACAGCTATCTCTCTGAGACATTCAAATGAATATTTGTATTTAATTGTCATTACATCGAATTATTCATTTCAAAAAGTAAGTGGCAAAGGAAGATGTATCCTATACCAATTCATCAATTATCCCCAGTGGTATTCAATTGTTTATCAAAGCCAAAATTTTTGGCCAAATTCTTCTGGAATTCTAGGATAGAAAATCCAAAGTAACTCCACTGAAGTCAATTATTTTAGATTGATACTAGAATTAATCTGGCCTGAGAAGTATTTGACCTGCAATATATACAGTAAAGCTCTGAAAAGCCTAAGAAGTAAATAGCACATTAGTATAATTAGTGCAGCAGCTCAGGCTAGAGGATATGGATTGATTGTGCCAGGCACTGTAAAACCATAGGGAGTGGAGAGGACCCTGTCCGAGAGAGCTGACAAACTGTTCAGCTCCTCCTATAGGGAGAAAAAGAACATAGTTAATATTTTATAAAACTGTTTAACAAACCAGTTTTTCCATAGGAACACTATTTCTTATAAAAATACTGAATCAGCCTTTTGCCTGTTGAGCAGTATGTGATGTTCTAAAGCTGCCAGCTCCATAACGCCAGACTCTAAACAGATAATAAACCTACATTACATTTAGTTGGGGCCCCTTCACTGGGCAAATCTGCTTCCTTATAAGAGGTAGTTCATCTCGAGCTACATTTGTTTGTCAGTTATCCTTGGAGATGATCAACTCACCAGATGGGAGGCCTGGGTGATGGCAGGGAGCTTATTGGGGGTGTCTTGGGGGCCACTTCCTTGACTTTCCCTGTTTTCAAGGAAAGACATCTTGGCAGTGATGATATATTGGCAGTTTGTGATGATAGTCTTATGAAATGAAGTTATAGTACACACAGTATGGCTCCCTAGTGTTTTGTTGCTAAGTAGTGCTTGTACATGTTTAATCCTATCCTTGCAACTTCCAAAATAGAAAATAGACACCTGGAGGGAAGCAAAATTATTCATCTTCGACCTGAAATATGTTTTCTTACGTTGCTAAATAAGGGACTACACAAATTCCTTATTTACACACCCACATTATGCCAATGTACATTTTAACCTTTATATTTGGCAGAAATCCGGAGAATGGCTGCCAGTTTTTGTTGTGTATAGATTGATGTAAGCCAGGATGGCACTGCAATATGAAATATGTAATTAATGATGTTAGCCTCGGGACCAGATCCTTACAGGTATGTAGGTGCCTAATTCCTACAGAAAGCAATAACAGTTAGGTACCTAACCTTTCAAAATGTGTTCCTTAGAGACTATAGTATGATACTGCAGAGCCATACTGAGGATAGCCTACAGAATGCGACTATATCTGTATTGTGTGTGGGGGCGGGGAAGAACACTCTGTAGTGAGTGTCAGAGCTCGGGGGCTGAAAATAGTGGAGTAGATGATGGGGCGCAGGCTGGAGCCTGGGCTCTGAAACCCACTGACGAGGGTGGCTTCCAGAGGTTCGGCTACATCCCCAGTCTGAATGCCAGTCTTAATGTCTACACTGCTATTTTTAGTCCCAAAGTGCAAGTCTGAGCCAGCTGACCTCGGCTCTGAGTCTTGATGACATGGATCTTTTTCTGCATTGCAGACATATCCTGGCCCTGCCTTGATCACAGTGGAGTTACATCAAGGATACATTTGGCCTAGTATTTCTTTTTCAGTGAAGGTTCAAGTGTGAGGTCTGCAAAAAAAAAAAAAAAAAAAGCTGAGCAAAGGTATGGAAGAGAGAGAACCCCCAAGAAAAGTCAAAAGTCTGTCTTCTACATTATTCATAAAGCATTGTGTGTATGGTTTGCATCAGTGGACCTCAAAATCAGGGTGGTATCATGAGCTGGGATGAGGGCCAATGTAAATTTGACTTCAGGGGTGCCAGTGTATCCCCATAGTTCTTTAAGCTAAAATAGCCGAAGGGAGTTTTCTCAAAGTCACTTGATATTCATCCTACTGCTCTCACTGACAGCAAAACAACAGCTTTATTCCACAGGGTTGCTCCAATGCAGATCACTTTCCAGATCTGTCCTTATACAAGATATTTGAGCCACGGTCTGTTACCAACCTGCTGCAGTGGTGCTAAATTCAAAAGGAAGAGACTCAGCAGCCAGTTTAATGAGCTGCTGGCATAAGCAGAGGTTCCAATATGGAATGGAGGGAGGAAGAGAAAAAAGGAAGCTTCAGAAAGAGATGTTTTAAATGGGACTGCTCCATGATACTGTTCTTCTTTGGAAGCAGTTACCTTTTTAATATTAAGAAAGAGAGACAATAAACCATGACAATTTTTTTTTACACAATTTAAAAGAGTAGGATAGGCAGAATGTCTTTAATTCCCAGGAGCAAGAGAGACAGCCTGATGGTCATTTACACTGAGGCTACTCTGTACCACTCTGGCTATGTAAATAGCCCCGCAGTGCATGTAAGTGTAACCTGTACCCATTTATTCTGCTACAGTGGTGTAAATGAGATCCAAGATTTTAAAGTTCTTAGGGCCTGATTCTTATTTAGGCTATATCTGCACTGGGAAGGTCTGGTGACAAAAGTGCTGTGGCAATACAAATGTTGCCAGAAGTGAAAACCAGTCAAACTGTTTTTCCTGTCTCCGACTGTTGACATGCCATGGTCATAGTGCTACCACCCTGACAACAGATAGAGCAAAGCAATGTGGGTAAGCATCCCACAGTGCAGTGTTGTGGGAAGGCAGAGCTGATCCCTGCACTTCTTGGGATGCCTTTGTAGCACTGCTGCTGTGTTTCTATCTGGGAAGAACAGGAGCATTCCAATTATTTGCTCTTTCTTTGTTCCCCAAATGGAGCAACTCATTCAGCTGTCATATACTTCCCCAGAATGTTGAAAGGGCACATGACTCCAGGATAGCAGATGTAAGCAGGGGCTGAACTGCTGCTTGCTATCAGCCAGCTAAAAGGAGGGGTGGGTGTGCCCGCTACAATTGTTTAGTTCTGCAAGATAATTACCTGTTAACTGTTGATATGTAAATACAGCTCATGCCAGGATGGGGAAAGAGTACGAGGTGTGGCTATATAAATCCCATTCAGCCAGGGCTGATGGAGGGTCAGTGTTGGAATGGAATGAGGAGAATTGTAAATAATTTGGGGCTGTTGTGGGGGTCACTAATCACGCTGCCCCTAAATGTGGGAACTGTAAAACATGCCACCAGTGCTTGCAGGAGAGACACCACCATCATTGTAAGAGGTCTCTGAGGAACAAGCCTCCCCCCTTCCAGAGTTGAGTGAACTGAGCTGGTGGGAAGGGCTAAAGGGCTTGAGTCAGCCTGCTTCACACCTGCCAGGCTTGAGTCAGACTGGCCCAACCTGTCCCTTTCCCCCTTTGTTTTAAGGACAGACCTAAAGCAGATTCCATGAGGAGTCCTTTTGCTAGTCCAGTGGAAGCTGGGTTCCTTTGCTAGTCCAGCTGGTGGCTAAAGAGTAGAAATCACTGAGAGCTAAAATCACTGGTTTGGTTGAGAGCCAGACCCATTGTAGCCAGCGAAGCGGCAGCAAGTGAGGAGCGGCGACCAGTGGCGGGGTGGGGTGTGGAGCGGTGGCAGGCGAGAAGTGGCGACCAGCGGCGGAGCGGCGGCAGGCGAGGAGTGGCGAGCGGCGGCGTAGTGCGGAGCAGCGGCAGGCAAGGAGCAGCAGCAGGAGACCAGCGGTGCGGCGCAGCTGTTAGGAATGGTGGCAGGCGACCAACAGAGTGTCCGGTGGCATGGGAAGAGCCAGCTGGTGGAGCGTGGTGGAGTGTCGTAAGGTGCCTCCTATCTGTCCTCCCACCCTCATTTCTACCCAGGTTGAGAGGTGAAACCCTGCGGGTGAACTTTTGGACTCTGGGTGGTACTGACCAGGGACACCTTTGGGGTGTCGGACTCTTCAGAATTTGGGTGATTCTTGGCTGGGAAGGCGGGGGGCTTAGCTCATGTTTGGGTTATGTACTCTGTTTGTGGTATTTTCCCCAAGTTAATGCTGTATGACTTCTCTCTCTGTTTCATTAAATGTTTCTTTCCTACACTCAGACTCTGTACTTGCGAGTGGGGAAGCATTGCCTCTCAGAGGCACCCAGGGGTGTGTGAATTTCCCAGATTACTGGGTTGGGGCTCGAGCCGGTTCTGTGTGAGATGGACCCCAAGATACTGAACTCAGCTCTGGTTGCTGCCAGGCTTACCCAGCAGAAGGGTTACACAAAGATCACAAAACACTGAGCACACCCATCAGGGTGGGCACTGTAGGACACTGGCAGAATCCAGTTCTCTCAACAAAAGAAACAGCAGAGTCTACACTAGCTCCTTGCTGTTAATAAAGGGAAGGGAGAAGACAAAAGACTCACAGGGCTGGATGTTTTGTTGCCAAAACTGGGTGTTTTTCCTGACAAAAGTCACATTACCAGCTCTCACTGTGTTGTTGCCAAAAAGGCAGTTTTTGGTGACAAAACATGCCAGTCTAGACAAGTCCTTACATTGTAGCCCCTTTATATTGTCAGAGTAGTATAAAGGGGACCATAGTGTAAATGAGAATCAGAACCTCCATATTTGTACTGATGTTTTTCTCATCTTGTCTGCTATATAAATGTTCATGGGTTTGATACGCCATTGCCCTGTACTTCATGCAGTCATTGACATCTGTACAATGTGGATGTCAAACAAGTGATTCCCACTTAGGCTAAATTTGCTTGATTCTGCTGTGATGGGGTAAAGAGGCCTTAAAATTAGAGGAGTGTGAAATGGACTTAGTGAAATGAAAATGAGGTCCTCACACCACCCTAGTTGGGTAGTTTGTTACAACCACATTGTACAGGTATAAATGCCTGCTCTGTAATAGGGCTGGCCTTAGGAAAAATGGCATCTTAATATTTTGGTGCCCATAGCCCCTGCCACTTCTTCACCTCTTGCATCACCTCAAGCTTTGCTGCCTCCCATCCCCCTATTTCCCAAGACAGGTGTGTGCAGAAGGGGGAAAATAGGAGCACTCCTTCTGCCTCCTGTAATTGTCAGGGGTACCCAGGTGAAACACTATTTAGAAAAGCTGGACATGCACACGTCCATGAGACTGGATCTAATGCATGTGAAGGTGCTGAGAGAATTGGCTGTGATTGCAGAACCATTGGCCATTTGAAAACTAATGGCGATGAGGAGAGGTCCCAGACAATTGGAAAAAGAAATATGCAGTGCCCATCTTTTTTTAAAAAGGAAGGAGCATCTGGGGATCTACAGACCAGTCAATCTCACCTCAGTGTCTAGAAAAATAATAGAGCAGGTCCTCAAGGAATCCATTTTCAAGCATAAGGAGGAGGGGAAGGTGATCAGGAACAGTCAACGTAGACTCACAAAGGGCAAGTCAGGCCTAACAAACTGTTTGCTTTCAATGATGAGATAATTCACTTTGTGGATATGGGGAAAGTGGTGGATATGATATAGCTTGACCTTAGCAAAGCTTTTGATATGGTCTACCACAGTATTCTTGCCAGCAAGTTAAAGAAGTATGGCTTGGATGAATGGACTATAAGGTAGATAGACAGCTGGCTAGATCATCAGAATGTTTTTCTTCCCTGTCCAATAGTATCTTGGGATGGTCTTAAACAACAGCTACTGAAGTTAAACATTTATAAATCAGCAGGTCCAGATAGAGTCCAAGGGCAAGTTCAAGAGTTTTAAGAGGAGATAAACAGTTCTCTAGACCATTAATGTTGATTTTCAATCTGTCTTGGAACAGCAAGGAAATTCCAGAAGACTGGAAGATAGTAAATATTGTGCCAATATTTAAAAAGTGTAAACAGGATGACCCACCTTACTAAAAGCCGTCATTCTGCTAATAATCCAAGGTATGGCAATGGAGGGGGCTGATATGGGACTTGATTTAAAAGGAATTAAAGGAGTGTAATATAATTAATGCCAATCAACATGGTTTTATGGAAAATAGATCCTATCATACTAATTTAAAAGCTTTTTTTATGAGATGACAAGTGACTGATAAAGGTATAGTATTGATGTAATACCCTTAACCAGGGGCAACACATGGGGGCACAAGGGGTTATATGCCCTCACGCTTGGGTAGAGGGGCTGGCCAGCAGCAGAGAGAAACTATGAGGGAGAGGCTGGCACCCACAGCAGGGGATTGCCCCCACACACTCACCAGCAGTGGTGGGGGGAAGCGGAGCAAGGTGGTCCCTGCTGCTTTGCTCTCCTGAGATGCTGCTCCAGAGGATGGGTGCATGACCAACCTACATCTCTCAGTGGGAAGTATAGCAATGGGGTTGGGGGAGCGAAGTGAGTAGGAGCCACCTTGATCTGCTTCCATCTGCCGGTGGGGGGATGGTAAATGTGGGGACCCCTTCTGCCAGTGCTGGATCCCTACAGCCCTGCCAGTCTCCCAGGCTGCCTCTCAGTTGGATGAAGAGGCAGGGTGGAGGTGGAGCAGGGGCGTGGAAATGGTGGGGAAGAACAGGGTGGGGGTGAAGCTAGGGCAGGGCCTGGGATACAGCAGGGTGGTCATGGCCCTTCTCCAGGGTGGAGGGGGTCACATGGCCAGTACCCGCCCTCCCCCAAATCCTCCCTCACCAGTTGCCTCTGTCCTTGTCCTTTGGGTTGGCATTTGACTTGGTACCACATGACATTTTGATTTGAACTCCCACTCCCCCCCCCGAAATTATATAAAATTATGACACATATCATAGTTTGCTAACAGATATGTCTTAAAATGTAATGGTAGATGGGATATCACAGTTTAGTGGGGATGTTCCTAATGGGGTCCCAGAGGGATCAATTCTTGGCCCAAATTCTATTTAACATTTTGTACATGATATACAATCATCACTGATAAAGTTGGCCAGTGACTTTAAATTGGGGGATTGACAGGTACTAATACCATGCTATTCAGATTGCTCTGTAAGATGGGTATGAGAAACCATATGCATTTTAATAAGGCTACTTACAAGAGGCTGGTTATCCTTGGAAGCAAGGATTCTGAAGAAGATTTGGGGATGCTGGTGATAATCAGCTGAATGGAAGCTCCCAATGCAATACTGTGGCCAAAAGGGCTAATAAAGCTCTTAGATGCACAAAGAGGGGAGTCTGAAATAGGACTAAAGTAGTTATTTTAGCATGGTTTTTGGCACTATGACATGACAACTGTTGGAATGCCCCACCCTGTTCTAATGTCTCTGATGACTGGAAATGAACCCTGAGGGTACATCTAGACTGCAAGCTTCTTTCAAAAGAGAGCATCCACACCTCAAAACTATACTGAAAAAGTGATCTGCTTTTTCAAAAGAAAGTGTCCAGACTGCATGGATGTTCTTTCGAAAGAAAGCTCTGATTGCTATTCACAGAATGGCCACCAGGGCACCTGTGCTTTTTTTCGATTGCCTCTTTTTTAAAAAATGTCCCTGTTCTGCGTCTACAAACGCCTTTTTTCGAAAGAGCTCTTTCAAAAAAGGCTTTCTTCTTCATAATTTGAGGTTTACCAATGCCAAAAAAACCCCTGCGTTCTTTCAATTTAATTTTGAAAGAATGTTATTGCAGTGTGGAAGCAGGTGAAGGATTTTTTTTTTGAAAAAAGGGCAGTTTTTTTGAAAAAAGAGTGCAGTCTAGACATATCCTCAATGTTTAATGGTGATAATAATTTACCACCAGAAAAATTTACCAAAGGTTATGGTGGATTCACCATCACTGATTAAATTTAAAATCAAGATTGAAATGATTTTCTCAAAGGTCTGCTCTAGGAATTATTTAAGGGAAGTTCTATAGCCTCAGTTATACCAGAGGGCAGAAGAGGTAATCACAACGGTCTTTTTGGCCTTGAAATCTACAAAGGGATGAATTCTCTCTTGGATGTCCAGTTCAATACAGATCTGGAGAAGCAGCAGAAGGCAACCTATTCCCAAATCTATTTTGGAGGATAGTCAGAGCAACTTCTCTGAAGCTGACATTATGTGCCAGCCCTTCCATCTGCAGGCATTGAAGCAGTTGGCAGTCTCCCGCTTGAAAAATCAGAATTCAGAGATCCAAATAATGTTCAGACATTTTAAGAGCACTTTTTAATTTCCTGTTATTTATAATAACACTTGGGAAACTTGACACTGAAATCTGTTTCTCTACTGCATTGTTTTTCCCTCATTGTGTATTCACACTGACTTGTTATTGCAGGATTGCTCATCAGTGTTGGGCTGTTGTCTTTGATTTGGTGTTTTGTTTTATTTTAATACAGTGTATTAAGGCTCTGGTTATGAAATCTAAACAAATATGAAAAATAGCAAACAGACATGAATCAAAATAGGTGACATTAGGGCTTACTAATAATGTAGTACATGAAGAAAAGGTGTTGGTTTCCTCTGGGTCTGGGGGGTGTTCAACCCTCTGTCCTGCCTTATCCCAGGTCCTTCTTCATCCCATCCCTGCTCTACCCTAGGCTCTGCCCATTCCTGCCCCCATTCCACCTCTTCCTGCCTAGTTCCAATCCTATCCATGGGGAGTGCACCTATCCCTGCTCCTTCCCTTTACCCCTCTTCCTCCAGTGCCTCCTGCATGTCACAGAACAGTTCATCATGGTGGGTGTGTGCACTGGGATGAAAAGAGAGGAATTGACTGGTGGGACCAGAAGGAGACTGGAGTCACTGGAGGGGAATAGCTGGCTGCCAGTGAGTGCTAAGCAAGAGGATGACATTTTAATGCCCCATTCCTGAGCCAGCCACCTGCCTAACATGACATCCTTCATAGTAACAACTTCAAGGGGACAATACTTCAACTTGAACTTCCCATGAGGAAAGAACACTGCAACCACGCTCCCTACACCAGCCTTGGGGCAAGTACAGTGGCATCAAAACTGCTAAACTTGCTCTGTGCTGTCAGATCATCTGCTTTTCACTGGATGTGGCTGGCTGCTTTGTACCAACAGTGAAGCACAGGCCAGGATCTCGCTGGACATTTGTTTCCAATGGAGGAGACTATCCTTCAAAGCTCAGATCCAGGACTCAGCTTCCCCAAAGCCTGAGGACACTTTACATGATCTAAGTTTTTGTTTTGTTTTGTTTTTTATTGTCTGAGGCGCTCCCTGACTTCTGCCAAATACAACCCAACTACTACAGGTCCTGTTCTTCTGCAGTTCTCACAGGACAGGTGGTAGAGGTTTTTTGAAAATGATGTGGGTAAGGGGCAAGTTCTGATCCACTGAAGATTTGTGCTCTAAACATTGAAGACTTTGGTAGATCTTACACATAGGCAGTGATAGATTGAGACATGAGTGAATACAGGTGAGTCATAAAAAAAAAGCCCTGAATATCGGGATTGTCCCTATAAAATCAGAACAGTTGGTTACTTACACCTCACTAATCTATCTGCTTTTCTTCAAAAGTGGTTATATCGATGCATCTACTACTTTAGATCCATGAGCAGAACCTTTGCTGGGCTCTTTGTGCATGTACCTTTCAAATGTTTATTTAACTGTTCCTGCTTACTTATCTTTTCCAATTGGCTTTGTTGTTCTTCCCAGGGGTGGCCCATGACTATAGGCCGACTCGGCCATCGCCTAGGGCGCCCAGTGATGACGTCACGGGGTGCCTGGGGTGTCCGATGATGATGTCACTCCATTGACGGCCATGCAGGCGGGGATGCCAATCACACATTCCACCTAGGGCGCCAGCTGCTGCAGCCTACCTCAGGCCACTCCTGTTCTTCTCCCTTGTTCTGTCAGGGACTCATCTGCCCATTTGTTGTCTTTTCCCCATGGTCATTTTTTCTGCCTTCTTTCATGCTCCCCACATGTATGATATAACCTCCCTGAAGATCATGTGCAAGGTCCCATCTTGTCCATTCATAATTCTCTCATAGGGCACATCTACATTGCAGCATTATTTTGAAATAACAAGATGAGTGTCTGCACAGCAAGCCTGTTATTTTGAAATAATTTCGAAATAACGGGCTTCTTATTCAGAATCTGTAATTCTCATTTCATGAGGAATCTTGCCTATTTTCAAATAGATATTTAAAAATAGGGTGTGAGTAGACAGCACGCCTGGGGTTATTTCGAAATATGTGACCTCCAGGGCTTCTCAGAGCTGCCCTAATGGCCACTCCATCCACACTCATCAAAACATTGTAGTTCCCCTTTCTCTGCAGCCCTTAAAGCTGCAGCCACAGGGGGAAGGGCTTGTGTCACAGGGAAAGCCCTGCGCCATGCAGAAGCAGCCTTCACTGCTTTTACTGCCACCATGAGCAACCCCAGCGCTCCCACCAAGCCTGCCACAGCTGCAAGTGAGCTGGCAGACAGCTCCCAAGGCCCTGCCCAGGGTCGGAAGAAAGGGCCCCATCCTTGTCTGGTGTGATGATCCTGGATCTCATTGAGGTCTGGGGAGAGGAGGCAAAACTCCAGGATTTCCACACCAGACCTGCACATCCAGAAGCAGGTGTGCAGGTCTGGTGAAGGAGCTAAGGCAGGCCTACACAAAGGTAAGCAGCGCAGCTCCCTCTCAGGGGCAGCACCCAAGACCTGCTCCTATTCTGACCAGCTCCACCACACCCTGGGATCAGGGAGGTCAGTTCCTTCCCCTCCTTTGTTGCGGATTCTGGGCTGGAGACACCCATCATCAACCTCCCGGAGGAGGAGGAGAAGGAGGTACAGCAGGAGAAGGAAGATGAGAAGCCAGCACCAACACCATGCCTGCCAGCCAGGAGGTCATCCTGGGTCTGGATCCAGTACTCCCCTCCCAGGATGTCACCTAGGGAATGGACAAAGACAGGGAAGGCCTATTGGATAAGATCCATTAATTTTCCTAGACACACACATTGGGAGGTGGCGGGTGGTGTGGGGTTGTGCACTCCTTGTCTGCACAGTTCACACAGCAGTCTGTGCATGTGAATGCACATGGAACACCAGTCCAGAGCACACAGATGCAATGAGGCTGCCACACAGGAATCTTGTGCTCCTGCTCACAGGGTTCCTGCACAGGCCTGCCTTGATGTCCATGAAACAGCCTCAATGGTCCATGAGGGCCGGCAGGACTATGGAAAAGTACCCCTTCCGGCTGATATAATTGGAGGCTTGGTGGTCGGGGGCCTGGGTGAGGATGTGGGTGCCCTCGGTCCCCCCCCCCATTGGGGATGCCCAGGGTGGCAAAGCTAGCCATGATGGGGTCAACATCACCCAAGATGATGACCTACGCAGCAGGATGGTATTGATGGCCTTCACTACCTATTGAACGAGACAAACAGAGAATCACAGGGTTGCCAGAGCCCTTGGGAGTTCCCCAAATCCATCCCCCCCTTCCCACACACCAGGCCCAACCTTTAACCCCATCCCCATCTCACCTTTGTGAAGGCGGGACTGACAAACCTTCCAGGGAGGGAGCATCCACCCCCGTCCCCAGGAACCCCATTCCAGTAGTTCACCACCCTCCTGTGACAATAGTGAAGCACAGCCCCAACAGTCGATCTCCCCACATCCAACTGCATGAGCACAGCCCCAATGGTCAATCTCTCCACACCAAACTGGTTCCCAACGCAGTGGTAGCTGTCGGGCGTGGTGAGCTTTCACAGTGTGGTAGCGATCCACTTCTGGAGGGGAACGGCTGAGGGCAGGGACAAGCCATTCACACAGCTCCAAGAAATGTCCTTCTGCATGTGGAAGTTCTGGAGCCACTACTGGTTGCCCCACCAGTCATTGATGATCCAGTCCCACCAGTTGGAACTGGTGACTCGTCGACAGAAGTGGTGGTGCACAATATGCAGGGGAAGGCGGGGGAAGAGGGGGGACCTGTGTTGCATGAGCAGCACCTGGAGAGAGGAGAGGAGATGCTCTGCAGGGATCTGCAGGTTCTGTTCCTGCAGTGCCACATGGGCAGCTTGCAGTAACTGCAGGAGGTGCGGCAGCAGGTCTAAGGGCTGACGACTGCTTTCCAGCAGGTCCAGCTCCATGGCTGAAGTGCTGTGGTGTCCTCACGCAAGAAGTGAGGAAAGTCTGCTGTCCCTCAAGGAGGTAGGCAAAGACATTGCTGTACGGGGGGTGGGGGTGGGGGTCCCTTTAAGCACAAGCCTCTGATAGCCTCAGGAAGCAGCTGCAGGAAATGACTGCTGTCTTGATGTCCTGCCCAAAATGCTTCTGGGGCGCTTTAAATGAGATTTAAGCTCCAATCAGAGAGGAGGCACTATTTCGATATGGATCTGTGCTATTTCTATGGGCATTTGTAATATGGATGCAATATTTTGAAATAAGATATTTCAGAGGGTTTTTTTCTGAAATAGCTCGTTTCAAAATAAACACATAGTGTAGACGTACCCTTAGAAAACTGTTTCTGCTGTGCTGCATACAAGGAATCTGGTTGTCTTGTATAAAAAGTCCCCTTTTTTTCTAATCTCTGTTTGCTTGTCTATCTGTCCTTAATCCATAAACTCTCTGAGGCACAGACCTTCTTGAACGTCTGGAAAGTACTCAATCATTATAGGGCTACCTTAAACAAATAAAATATAATAAATAACATTTCATGTAAACCTCTTTTAATGCCCCACTGAAAGTTAGTTTTCTATCTAGGAATGGCATAATAACAGCAAAATAATTCCTGACACCTTTGGTACATGCATCTCATACCATTTTCATACTTACTTGGCATAATATGTTCCTGCTAAATGGAGGCGACATTACTTTCTAGTCTCTTACCACCTGGTTTCAGCATAAGAGCCAATAACTCTTGCAAATCACAGGATGAGGCACAATAGAAATAAATGGAGGCTGGGCCCGGGAGTGGATCGATGTGCCAACTAGTAAATGGTCTTATTTCTGACAAAAATGTTGATCAGTCTCTTGCAGGACTCCGTGCTGGTTGTTGTGGTGGCTACACTGTGCACTTAATTATCTCTGTCAATCACCAAGATGACTCATTTCTTTATCATGTGTGATTATAAACCATTACTCTGTGAGTGAAGGCCTTTGCTTTTTCCCAGCTTCTCAGCTACTCCTTATAAAACTTCTTCTGTCAAGGAATTCTTCAGACTTTTACAATAATGTATCTAGGTGGCAAACTCTGACAGTTTCAAAAGCCATGTTTCATTTCATAAGGGCTTTTAAGCTGTCTTGGATATGTACCTGGCAGACATTTCAGTCAGCGTCTCCATACCTTCTCCTCCCCCCTCCCCATCTTTTTTTCTTCTTTTTTTTTTTGGATTCCTGCATATCATGAAAACATATTTTCCTTAACACATTTATATAGTAACTGTCTTCCATGCTATTTTTTTATTAGAAATAGTATTTAAAAGGTAATTGTTAAGGGAAACTTCCTTTTATATAGACCCTTACTAATGTGATCTTTGGTTAATTTATTTGAAAAACAAGTGTTCAGTGTGTTATCATTATAGCACAGTATAACATTTTTCTTCCACAGGGTTACATCTGTTTACACTATTTTATTATCTGTTGAACAGTAGGATATGAAACTTTTTATTGCAGTTCAGCTAAAGAAGAGCCAAGCATGTGATGGAACTGTCAATCAGCATTTAGTCATACAGTATCTATTTCTATTTCTGTTCTTAGTACAGAAGGGCTATTATAGTCTACATTACAGGATAGCTACTTTGTAGAGAGATATGCTTGAGGGGCAGGATTTATTTTGAAAGAAGATATTCAACATAACATCAGACATCACTTAGAACATTTTAAAGAGTGCACATTCTGGTATTTAAAGGTTAATACATCAAAAGTTACTTTTATGCATTGAATTTTATACTGTACCCACACCTTCACTCTGTTTTATAGTTAGTAGCAACCACTCCAAGTGAGGATATAGGGTAATTTTTTAGAAGAAACAATTGATAATATGTGTTCTATTTTGTCATAAAGCCTTAGGCCCTCTTGCCCAGTTGTTCTATAGCCACTTTATTCTGATCAAGACAACATGGTCCTAATGTCAATTTAACCAGCTACTGGAGGATCTTCCTTGCAAAGAAGGAGCCATCAACGGCATACGACTGCTGAAATGACACCTACATAATCCTTTCTCCTTGCTGTTGGAGAAGGAGGAGTGGCCAGGGTGACTTTGCAACCCAGAAATGTGCTGTAGGGGAGAGCTTCTTTTAGGCTTATTGACAGCCGGTGTAATTTTACACTGGTGACCAGTGTTTCCCTCAAAGGCTCAGGACTCGGCTCACGGAGCTGATTGACTGGGCGGGGCTGATTAATCACCTGTGAAGCTGTGCTGCCACACTGCTTAGAGGGAACACCACTGGTGACTGGCCCAGTGCTTGGTCAGCTCATGTTATGGGAGTTCAAAAGATACCTTTGCGTCCCTCCCCATGAGATGAGCTTGCCTGTAGCCCAGAATGAGGCCCTCAAAGTGTTATTTAATTGTTCAAGTTTGAATAGCAACAGAGGACTGCTTAAGATCAGAGCCTAATATTTTGTATTTGTCTATTGCTGGGTGAGTTATATTAAACTTTTAAAAAATTTTGCAGGGTGAGTTAACTCCTAAAGTACCTGATGGCTTAAGGCTTATGGTGGGCCAAATCCTGAGGTTCTGTCTTGGTTTTTATTGAGTCCTTCTCTTATAAACTCTCATTGGCACTTGCAAAAGATAGGTCTCAATACAAACTGAGTAAGGAACCCTAGGATTTGACATTTTATGTCTTGGTCAATTTTCTACATCCAGTGGCTGCACACCCTGGTTGGCACCCCCATTTTTTTTAAGTATGAGCTATTGGCATCCCGTGCATATGTATGTGAAAAAATCAAAAGTAATCTTTATATCTATGTAGAATATTACAAAGACTGCATTATGTAGCATTGTCTGGCATAGAAACCCATAGAATTCCCTGACATAAAATTACAGAGAATTAAATGCAGAAAGTTTGAAATAAACCAATATAAAGGATAACGTCTGCTCTTCTCCATTCACATAAGCCTGAATGAGAGGTAAATTTACTGCTGTGTCAATAGTAAGGTGTACAACTCCCATGAATAGAACATTTAAGTATATACTTTTCTATACAGCAGACTAAAATTTTACACTCCTATTTCCAGCTGATTTAAGGGGTGTTCCAAACAAGTTTTTGCATTGTCCTGTCAGAGATGTTGATTTAAGGGGTGTTCCAAACAAGTTTTTTTGAATCCAAGTTACAACCATATAGGCATGAAAGCGACAGATAGAAACTGAAAGGCCATAGCAGTTCTTTTTAATGTAGGGAGTAACCTCAATATCCTTTTCTTAATTTCTAAGTTCCAAACAATGTCTAACATCTTGATATGTTTGCATATATACTCATTACACCTTGTGCAATTTATTACTTTTGGGTTAACTCTATATTCTGCCATTTAAAAATGTATGGTTGATATGCCAGGCAGATGCTCCTCAGTCTTTTCTTCGTTGCTCTGCCAATGCAATTCAGTCTTGTCTGGCAACACTCCTTGCTTAATTTAGCCCTGGGGGCTTTCTTGAATATTGACAACTCTGAATTTTGCAGTAATTTTGTGGGGAGAATAAATGCCCACCAGGGATGTCTCTACCAAAAGTTATTTCTACATTTTTCCAAATTAAAGTTTGGATCTTCCAAAGGGGAAAAATGTATAGTTTAATTGTCTATATCAATGCTAATATTAAAACACTATTTGTGATTAAAGTTTTTCATAATATAAGCTCACTTGCTCCACACAATAGTAATATGACATTCTGTGTCAATACAAATGATTACAAAAAGTATGGCCCTCTGATTCACTAGCCCAGCTTCAACACTAAAAGGCTCAATCACATAATCTCTTTAAATAGTCCTTTAATAAGCTGCAGTTATAAAACATTCAGCATTTTGTCAGCATTTGCTTCCTTCAGAACAAAGTTTATGGTGCCTTCTAACATTGAGATAGTGCTGCACAAACACTTGACACTTGGACATGTATTAGGCAACTAGCCAATTAGCCCGTCCTAAAACGAGATTTTCAGGTCTCTCCTCCACGTCGGTCTTCTCTCCTGAGCCTCCTGTCTCTCGCTCTGTCTCTCTTTCTCTCTCCTCCTCCTCCTCCTGCCTCCTCCTCTCTCTCTCTCAGTTCTCCTCTGCCTCCTGCCTCTCTCTCTGTCTGTCTCTTTCTCTTCTCCCCCTCCTGTCTCTCACTCGGGGGACTGTGGAGCCCAAACTGCCATTTGGGCTCCGCACTCCCCATGCTGCATGGGGAGCACGGAACCCAAATGGTCGCTTGCGCCACTTGCTCCCATGGGGCGGCCCAGCTGAGCAGCGCAGAAGTCAGCCGAGCGCCATGGCAGGAGGCAAAGGACGTGACTCAGGCAACAGTGCTACCCAGAGGGAACAGCCAGGGGGGCAACACTGCCGCCCAGAGGGAACAGGGAGCATTTCAGCGTTACAGAGTCACAGACATTGGGCTACTATATATATGATGTCTGGTGTTTCATTATTAGCAATGATTCTGAAATGAGTTGTGATAATTTAGAGAGCAGACATATCTGCTTCTCCAGGGCTTGCTCTTCAGTAAAGCATCTTGCTACTGAATTCCTTTCCCACTATTTTGCAGATACCAGTAAGTGTTTGAAGGTGTTGGGCGCATTTTGTTCATCAGCCGAGATTGTCTCCAGTCTGTACCACAAAAGTCAATGGAGTTATTTGTCATTTGATCTCTCCCTCCCCTGTGTGAAAGAGGTGTATGGGAGGGTATGTATGTCACCTCTCTACATGGTTGTATGTGGAGGGTATCAGGGACTGTATATCACTATATATACCTCTGTATGAACCCTAGAGTCTTAAAGGATAAGAAGGTAAATAGAAAGAATCCAACTTTGCAGTGTTTTGTTTAAGTGGGGGATCAGTCAACTAGAAATTAATTTGAACTGCATAATTCTGACGGGTTGCCATTAACATGTTTGAATATGAGTAATCTTACCAGGCACCCCATATTTAGCATGAGGAAATATGGACATTCTGTAGTCAATGGAGTGATTCTGGATTCATAACTGATGCAACAGAGAAGAAACTGAGCCACTTCCTCCACAGTGGCAAAGGACAAACAATGTTTATTACACCTTCAGAGTCACAAGCAGGTAACGCTTACACACAGAGAAGGATCAGGAATGAACAAAATGGAAGTGAGTTTGAAGAATTCTAATCAATGCTTTCACCGAGCAGACTGATAAAAGGACATCAAGGCAAAAAGATGTTAAAGTTCTCATAATTTGCCTTTCACACAGGGGAGGGAGAGATCAAATGACCCAACACTTCCTGCCCAGTGCTCTGTGCCCTCCATGCCCAATGGAGTTCCCAGGATGGACCCACCTATTCTGATACCTGATGCTGTGTCTTCCTGAAGAAACACATGTGGGGTCACCCAGAATCACATGCCACCTTCCCCTCATTTCTGCTAGAGTTCACACCAGAATGCAACCAGCAGTCTTTCAGCACTAAGGTTTTTTTTTTGGGGGGGGGGGAAGAGGGAGGAAGGGATGACTTAGCCCATGTTCTTACAGAACTTATCTCTTCTCCCCATCCGGCTGGAAGCAGCTTGTCCCTTCCTGCCTGCAGAGTGCTGAAATGCAGCTAACACCTCCAGGCTGCTGCTGGCCATTGCCATAGCACAGCTGCCTCCAGTCCATTGTCTACCTAAGGATCCATTGTACACCAGGGATGATGGAACCTGACTGCAGGGACATCAGTGAACCCAGCCAGAAAGGCCGCTCAGGAGGAGAGGGGACATAGAAGATGGAGTAGTTTCACATTTCCTGGAAGGAGGAGCCTGCTATCCAGGCTTTTGGTGAGCTGAGCACTCTCATCAGGGGCTGGTTCTCTGCACAGCACTGAAAGTGGGATGCATCCTGCGGATGTGTACATGGAGAAGCAGAGAAGGTGAGATGCAAAGGGGCAAAGAAGGGAGAGAACAGTGGGAGGAGGAGCATGTAAAGAGCTGATGGCTGGGCACTAGAGGTGATGTGTAACTGGCTACTGCCTGGCACCTCCCTACATTCACTAATCTCCACAGCCAGTGCCAAATGGAAATGTGACAGGGGGATAGAGCCCTTCTGGCTGAGAACTGGCATGTAGTGGGGGCTGCACAAGGAGTGTACCTGCCAGTACTGATGAGGGGGAGGAGAGATACAGAAACAATGAGACAATTTTCCCATTTTAAAGAAAATGGTCAGGACACCAGCAGGAGAGTTTAAATATGGTACTATCCCTTTTAAATCTGAGACAGCTGATTACCCTCCTTTACTAAAATAGAGTTTATCTGGGTTTACAGTGGATTAACTGAGAGCAGAATTTGGTCCTTCATGGATTGGCTCAATGAGAGATTTGTCTGAGTAAAAACTGCAAGATTTGCCCCCATATATTATATTATTTGTAGTAAATCTGGGGCTTCAGTTACATTGGATCCCAGTAGACAGAAACAGGGAAGAATGTTTAGGTTATCTAATCACTTCCTCTGTGATTTATGTTACAACTGGAGACCGATTAAGACAATCATGGCCATAGGCACCACGCACTGCCTGCACCCCTCCTCCTGTGCATGCTGTGTCCTCAAACCTGTGTAGAGTTGCTACAATTACTCCAAAGAGTGGCCTTCATGGCTAGCAGAGGAAGTGTATTATTTCTGTTTAGATAAACTTGGGCGGCCTCCTTCTCTTTAATCTACTGGTCTGCATCTTTAGTTCATCACCCAAAGAGAAGTCTCAGTGAGTGAGCTCCATCTTCTACCTGGGTAACATTGACATGAACCACTCCTTCTTATCCCAACACATTAAGGCGCAGAAGGCAGTTCACATGTCTTATGAGTTATTATTTCAGGGTTTTGCAGACATAGGCAGGCATCACTGCATTAATTACACTCTCTGGTCCTGTTTTCAAGCTTCTCCCCTGCCCCACAATCTTGAGGCTAGAAACAGTTTATTTTAAATGAATACCTAGATTCTGATGTAATCATGACTTCAGGAACTAGAAAATGGGTCCTTTAGCTGGATAGGAGCCTCTAGGCACTATGGTAATACAAACAGTAAAAAAATAATAATCCTCCCCACCCTGCACACACACCCTTGATACTGCAGAATTTTGCAACATTATATATTGGGCCATTATGCAGGACAGGACTGAGAATGGCAGGGTCAAGATCCCACCCACCGGTGGCTCTCTTTTGCTGTCAGCACAAAAATATTTTTTGGCTGCCAACCCAGGCAACGTGCATCCGAGTGGGGGGGGAGGGGTGAAGTTGTGACCCATTGTGACAACCCTTCTCACTTACCCCTTGGAATCAGCCCTGATCTCACACCCTCATTGCCTCCATTCGGACCAGAGTGATATAATTGCTGCTGTCTATGTCAGCAGCATGCAAGAGAAAGAGGAACTCCTCCTAAGTGAACAGGGTTCAGGGACCATCTAGGCCATGCTACGTGCATAAACTATCTGTCTCTGCCCACGTACACTGTATACTTTGTATCTAATATACAGTAATTCCGTTTGTATCAAATATTGGGAAACCTGCAAATTGCTGCTAACACATTTTACAAAAACTCTGCATGATGCGTTTTAACACCTACATTTCAGAATGTTGGCAAGGCCTTTCTTTCCGTACATAGCATCAAATATACATAAACCACTAAAAATAATCACACGACTTATTGTGCAAAATCTGTGAGCCAGTTTGAAAATGTTAAAGGTAGGAGCCTCATCAAAAATATTTGCTTGTTTATCTTGTGTATGATAAAAAAAAATAGGTTATGTCATGCTGGTGATAGTCATTCCTCAGTTGCCATAGCAGCTTCACAGGGAAAAATACTACATTTCTGGAGGGGTGATGTGGGGGGAATTGATAGGTAAAAGTGTCTTTTAGACTTTAAAAGAAACCAAAATGAAACTAAGTTTCTGCAGTTCTCCTAGTTACTAGAGAGTAAAATGCTTTCTTATTTTGGCTATTGGATTTTAAGTAAAAAGACATTATTTCATCAGAATGTATTAAGAATTAAGGGCTCGATTCACTGGGGCTGCTTAAAAATAAAGTGCTACTCACAGGATCTGGCCATAAATACTGCCCCTTTTAAGCTAAGAGGTACTAGATGTTGAGGATGTGTCAGGACAGCTTCCCACAGAAGGAGAAATTGGTGCTGTGCATATGGGTAAATTTTTAGTGCAACTTGTATATTTCACATTATATACACCAGTCCCTGAGTAAAGGAGGTTGGACAATTCCCATCTTTGCCAAAATGTCAATGGTAGGTTCCCATGTAGTCAATCTGCATCAAGAATGGACACTAACTAAAGATATTAAGATAAAGACCAAATTCTGTAGACATTTGCAACAGCTCCCCAGTAAGAAACTTCATCAGTATTTCTTCAAAGACTAAGCAGTGCTTGTGTAACTCTCAGGTAAGTGCATGTTGTATGTTTCCCTCTTTGCCTGATCCATAGAGAGTGTGGGTCTGTTACGTAGTTCGTTTCAGAGCTTGAATCTTTATCTCAAGCTAGAGACTTATTTGTTTAGCTATAGAGAACCTCACTTCATGTCCTAGCATTGTTCAAGAAGTAGCTACCATTTAGGGGTGGGAATTTATTAATCTGGAATTTGAGCCTTGACCATTTATGTGACAGTTGCAATTGTGGCTTAAACCATGGACCACAAAACTCACTGAAATCAGGGACAAAACTCCCATTGAGTTGTACAATGCATACTCAGGCCCTACATTTATCCTGTCTATTCTGTTAAAGACCGATCTCTATTCCATGGGGTTTCATTAGGATACGGTACATTTCTGTAGGCAAGGATGGGGGTCATTAGCCATCACAGCATCACATTTTTTCAGTTTTTATATTTTTGCAAATGTGAAATTTAAAGAAACCTTTTAAAACAGAGTTTGTTTTAAACAAAAGAAGTCTTTTGTTCATCATACAATCATAAACAAAACCAACTAGATTTACGAAGAAACTTTTAGGGTACGTCTAACAGCAGTGTTATTTCGGAATAACTAACATTATTCCGAAATAACATAGTCCGTGTCTACACTACAAGCAGTTTTTTCGACATAATGTCAAAATAATATTGAGCTGGAGGATTTCTTATTCTGACTCCTGTCACTCTGATTTTATGAGGAGTAAGGGAAGTCAGAAGAAGAGTCCTCTTTCTTGGTCTTCCTTCAGTTTAGACAGCGCCAAAAGCCGAAATAAGCTATTTAGACGTAAGCTACTCAATTAAAGCTTATTTCCACTTAGGAAATAAGCAACCGTAGTTATTTCAGCTTTAGCCCTGCTGCTGTTGTGCCCATAGAAATATAATGTAGCAAAAATGTTATGACATATGTGTTATGGTTCTTTACATGAAAATAATGCTTTATCTTGTAGAGGACCAGTGGAGCTGGACTATTTTTTCCCCCTACTCCACCAATTTGAACCTAGAAAAGGAAAAAAGAGGAAGCTTGGCACTAGAGATTTAAATGCAGTTTATGTTGTGTTTAAGTGGAACATCTTAGAAACTCTCTGGTAAGAGTGAGAACATTTTTACAAGCTGATTCTTCACACCCCCTTTTGTGAGTGGGGAGATGGGGTTTGCAACAAAATGGCCTCCCTGTGGCCTCTGATTGGTTTGGCTTCCAGTGGATTATATACAAATGGTGTCAAATGTACTGCGGCTGAAGATTTCAGCTTTAAGGGTATTTTCTTCACTGCTGGAAAGTCATTGAATTTGATAATGTGGCTGCACCTTGAATAAATAGAAACAGCACAGTGTTGGTCTACACAACTAAAATGGCTGCTAAAACAACTGAAAATGAAGTTTCTATTGAAGACTTGCTGTATATTTGGTTCTCTCTCTTTTTATGGAGAATTAATTAATGTGAGTACCTTATGTGAGTACTTCTGAAATTTTAAAGGGACAATAGCAGTTTGCAAAAGTGACTTTACTAATCAGATCTATACTATAGGAATAACTGAACTACAGTGTGCCCTACTTGTCTAAGCTTATTTATTGTCATTCAACCCCCAAGTTTTGTGGAATAAAATGACTTATTTTGCAAAATGATTCATTTTTAGGGGCAAATGTTCTCTTCCATGGTAGGCAGCCATAAATGTTCATGAAGAGATGAAGAAAAGAGGAGAAACAACTGCTATAAGGTATACTGTGTTTTGCCTGCAGAAATGCCTCTATGTGAATTCTGTATTTTTGGGACCGTGTGCATTTTGGCTGGTCTTGTAGGGTGAGAGGAGAGGAGAAGCTGAGGAACAGCAGCTCAATGTGACATGATTCCCTAGCCAGCCTACATGTTTCTCTGGTAAAATCAATATGGGATTTAATGGTTCTCTTTGCAACACAAACTCTCCCACCACAACTTATAGAAGTTGAAGTCTGAAACAATTAAATGGTGAAGATGGCAGCAACACTCCTTGGTGAAAAAGACTACTATTAAGCAAGAGAAAACTCTTGGAGAAGGTGTCATGAGATCCACAGGAATGGTATCAAATTACTCTGCAGACACTAACAATTTTTTTATTTTAGGGGCCATGCTCTTCCATTTGAATGCTTATGGCACTGTCAGAAGGCAATTAAGACAAGAAAATTGACAAGATTTAAACTCACACAAATTTAGTAACGTACATTACTAAAGCTGGTCCTATTTTTTTGTTTAAAGCTTTTTTTAAAAAAATTGACAAGATTTAAACTCACACAAATTTAGTAAATTGACAAGATTTAAACTCACAAATTTAGTAACGTACATTACTAAAGCTGGTCCTATTTTTTTGTTTAAAGCTTTTTTTTTAAATGAGAAATGGCCTATTTATTTCAAAAATATATCCATTTGAAATTTTCAATTTTTTGATGGAAAAACCAATTGCAAAATGGTAAAATTCAATCACAAATTTTTGAGTTGCCAAAAATGATAATGTTTAGGTTTTTCAACACTTACCTTCTCTCTCTCTTTTCTTCTCCTCCCCCGACCTTAACTAGCAAAATGAGCCCAGAAAAAATAAATGGGAAAGAGGTAAAGAGAAAGAAAGAGATAATGGGGAAATAAAACCTGAATATTTTTCAGTTTAAGACACAACACATTTTCATTTTTCAGTTTTTTAAAGAAAAATATAAAATTTTAATTTTGAGAAAACAAAAATGCATCTATTTTTTCACAAAATACCTGTTCTCATTTTTTGGACCAGCTCTGCATATTACCTCTGGGTAAATTACACCAGCAGGTGGGCTTTTAGCTCTTTCCACCAAGTTAGCTAGGATGGAAATACCCTGGACAATTACTGGGTTGTATAAGAATGGAGACCCACCCCTTCTGAAAGTAAGCACACCGTGTTTTCAGTGTAGTTACATAAGAAATCTGTACTGATGTTGCTCTAAATTTCCCTGTTAATTCATGTATTTGTCTTAGGTCATTATGGGTACATCTGCACTGCAGAGAAAGATCGAAGCTGCCACTCTCAGTAATCTGGGGTTTGAATTAGCCGTTTAGTTAAGACAGCTAATGATGTGAGAGGGGCACTCCGGTTGATGCTGGTAACCCTGCTTTCAAGAGGCTTAGAGAAGTGGAAGGAAGGGTGTTCTTGCTTCAACTTCCTGCAGTGTAGACAGTGCCAAAAGCCAAGTTAAGCTACTTCAACTTCAGCTACACAATTAATGTAGCCGAAGTTGCGTAGCTTGATTCGACTTTGTCCTGTAATGTAGTTGTACCCTATATGGCCTCCATTACATAGTATCTGAGACCCTCAATCTTCAATTTATTTATACTCACCATACCCCCTTTGTGTAGGGTGTAAAGTGTTATTATTGGCCTCTCCACATGAGGCATAGAGAGGCTAATGACCATGTCTGAGCTGTGGCTGCTGCAGCAGAACAGCTACAGCACTGCAGCTAGGCTGCTGTCGAGTATGGTGTAGATGCTTTCTCTAGGGTTTTTCTGTCTCTGTCGGTAATCCACTTCTCCAAGCCACAGCAACTTGGTTGGTGGGAGGATTCTTCCACTGACTGAACTGTGTCTATACCAGGGTTGAGGTTGGCATTGCCATGGGGGGGTAAATTTCATATCTTTGAGCATTAGAGCTATGTCAATCTAATTTTTAAGTGTGGACTCAGCTTAAGTGACTTACCCATGGTCACACAGGAAGTGTGGACCATACTTCCTACATTCAGCCCTAACTGCCACCTGTTATTAATGTATTCTGTCCCCACCCACTCTGATTTGACTAGATCTATATATCGGAGTGTCCCCCAAAAGCTTTCAAATTCCTCCCAGTCAAGTCTATTGGCCAATCTTTTTTTTCTATGCTTTTCTGGCATAGGGACAAAACATTCATTAAATACTTTTCCTTTCTGAGCAGGGTACATGGTTGTTGTACATCTTTCCGTAATATTTTCCCTCCTCAAATTTACCTTGTCTCTAGACCAATGGCCTGGACAAAGGAGAGGAATATCAGTCATCAACATACTGAAACAGACAGAACAAGAAGCCCTGAGTCAAAACACTGTAAAGAGAAATCCTGACTCCATTGGTCTCACTGGGGTCAAATTTTCAGTCATAGGCACTGAATCTGTATCACTTATGTCAATGGAAGTTTCTCCATTAACTTTATTGGGAGTTGAATAGGCCCGTGGTTTTAGTGAATCATGGGGGTAGTTTAGATGAAAAAAATTATGAGTGATTTTGTAGGGTACATAAACACTAGTACTTAAAATCTATTTGCTCTAGTTATTACAGCAAATACAATGATTTCAGCAGGAAAACATACTGAGGATTTTGTGATCATGGATTTGGGGATTCCTTGAGGCTTTCATGGGCTGAGGTTCTCCTCTCCTTAGTACTCATTATTCCCTTCCTGGAAGAAAGGGACTTGATAGAATTCAGAAGAGTAACCTGAGTTCTAGAGGTAGGCTGAATAGAATCTACTTCAAGTGATAGGTTCTACAGTAGGATCCCTGCAAGTCTCACACTGAAACTATGTAAAATGCCTGATGTGTGAGAGTGTGTAGCAAGTTTAATAAAGTTAGAGACTGTCACTTAAAATCTGACCTTGTGTTTGTCCTCATTAAACTGTGTGTCTGGATCAATGACTTCACTGCAGAAATATGATGATCAACAGTTTGTTCCTTGAAAGAAGTCTAGCCAGCGCATTATTAACCATTGAGGAGAGCACATACCAGCAGAAGAACTGGTAGCAATCAGTGCAATTTAAAATAAAATATGGCTGAATAAATTATCAAAATTAGAAGGCTTTTTTCCTGGCCACAATCTGCAAATGGTATAAAGCAAAGCTTAAGATAACCGCTACACACTTTGACAAAGATAGCTCAAATTCTCTACATCTGTGCTTCGTACCAATCAGCAGTATCTTGGTGATTGCTGAATTAAGAGAAAACCTATTTCTGGCCTCTAAAATGGAATCCAAGACTGACACCTAAACTATAGAAATGTTAGGGTACAACGTAAATGTAGGTATGAGCCAAAAAGTATCCTATCTTATAGCGGATACAGCAGTGTCATATAGATTTGAAGAATATTTGGTCCAAAATATTGATGATTTCAGTTTATCAGTTTACTAAGGATAATGGATCTCAGTCAAGTAAGTTTATTGTATGTCCAGGATCAAAATCTGGTGACACATGCTTTTTTGCTCTTTGGCTAGAGTAGATTTACACCAACACAAATTTTCATAGCCTTTCCCAAGGACTAATGTACATTAGCCCTTACTTTTTCATGAGACCTTATGTGACCCATCAACTCCTCTGTATTCATGCCGTACATGCGACAGCAATGATATTTGTACTAACTATGCCTTGTATAATTTGAAAACTAGGAACATGCTGGTTAATAATATCATTGTAAAATATATGTAGCAACGTTATATATAAAGTTATATTTTTTTTGTGCGAGATTACCAGGACATGTTTAAAACCAGACCACTTAAAGTAGGTAAAGGTAGCAAACATGTTTGTCCTAAACAAAGAAATGCAGGGTTACCTCAGTTTACCCAGGTAGCAGTAAGCAAAGCCATCAAGCTAAACTGACAACTCAAGACACAAAGAATTAACCTGTCTCCTTCACCCCAGGGAGACATAGGACACTGAATCCCCAGAAACCCTTTTTGATTTGTTGGACAATTTCTTTGGAAATGTGAGTGAAAGTGAAAGACTCCAACTTTATCCTGCACCTGAGCGGACAAAAGAACCAATCACTGTGTGGTCTGTGAATTGAGTCTTGGCTGGAGGGCCCGGTCAACCATGCTGGCCAAAGAATGATTAGTGAGAAAAGTGCCTTGAGCTGTCTGTCATCTGTTAAATTAGGCCATTAGAAAGTATATTTTCTTGTAAGTTTGTAACCCATTACCTCAATCCTTTTCATTTTGGCACATTTTACTTATGGCCATTTGGAAAAAAAACCTTGTTTTATGTTTATTATACGTCAGCCCAGTGCTGTATTTCACCTAAAAGAATTGTTAGCTCCAATTAAAATGATAATCTGCATTTTTGTCTCTTTAAGGGATCAACAAACCTTATGACTTTGATGAATGTTCCAGGAAAGGTCTGGCCACTTCAGATACACAGTTCTGGGTGAACCTGAAGAGGGGGCATGTTGGATCAACCTTAAGATGATCAGATGTCCCATTTTTAAAGGTACAGCCCAGTATTTAAGACCTCCTGTAGGTGCCATGATTTTTTCTTAAAAATGGGCAAAATACTTGATACTGTCAGGAATCTACATCCTTGTTTGCTGGCTGGTGGTGTCTGGGCTGTGAGCCAAAGCAACAGATCATTTAAGGCACTGAAGTTTACACGGCAGGAACTTTTGCTGCTCTGGATTAACCCCCAAAACGTGACATCAGTTTAGAAATAAAAGCACTTTTGGGGCCTTTTGTATTGCTGGAAAGAGAAAGATTTATGATTATTTTTTATTTCCCATTTGAGATTCCTGGCATAATCTTTCACTGACTAGGTGAATTCAGAGAGCAACCAGGCTGATAATGATATTTGGCCAAACTATTATGTATGTTATACTGGTACAGATTCATTGATTTGAATGGAGTTTTCTGGATTTATGCTGGAAAAATTGATATTAGAATCTATTATGTTCTTCAGACTGCAGCTGGTAACACCAAAGTAGAGTTGGTCAAACTTTCTCTGAAGATTTTTTTCTCCCAGAAAATACAGTGTTGTCAACACAATTTCATTTTTGGGCAAGGAAAATATTTATTTCCAATTTAAAAATGTTAGTGGAAAAATTAAAATGTATTAGACATGTCATTTTTTTGTTTTAAAATTGTTATTTCACCCTCCACATTCTGTTTTCCAGAATTTACTAGCTGCAATCAGTAACAAAATAATGACCATGTTACTTTCAGATAGAAAGTAATGCTACTAATTTTTAAAATAAATATTTCAGCACCTAATGATCTTAAGTTACTTTTAAAAGTGAAAAATGAGAGGAGGTTTTCCACTTTCCAAAGCTTTCTTACTTTTTTCTATTTTGCCCTGTTAGAAAACAGTAGCCAAGTTTGGATAAATATGAATGTGGTGGATAGGGGAGAGGTGAGGGAAGGAATATGCTTTACTACATTTTCAAAACTTCCAGTGGGAAAACCAGAATATCCAAATGAGAGCATTTCAAAAGGGGGTTTCACCCTTCCCTCTTCAAAAAACCAACAACGGCAGCAGCTGTAGCAACAACAACACCAACTAACCAACCAACGAACCAACAAACAAACAAAAAACAGATTTCTGGCCAGCTCTACAAAGAAGATTCTTTGGACTGTTGCAGTGAGAAGATTGGCCAAACTCTGGTAATTTGTTATTTGATTAAATAAAGACCATGGCTGGTTTTGGGTGTTGGTATTCATTTAAAAGGAGATTTTCTTGGGTAGGAAGTAAGGAAAGTGTCAGGATATTTAATTATTCATTCATTCATCATCCTAGAAGATGGAGAGTATTCCTAATTAAAAAAATTCTGGGCTTGGAGATGAATGAATGGTCCCATTGACTTCAATGGGATCCATTCACACTCATTCAAGGGAGGAATTTCATCCTTAATGTTTCATATTTTTAATTACATTGGAAGCTTGGTAATTCAACCATTGAGAGTCCGCCTACTCCATAATTTTCATACAAAACTCTCCCTCCTTCCAGCAGTGCTAGAACAATGTGTATAGTGGAGACGCTCAGAACCATTTAATCATACTGTAAAACTTGGATATAATGGAAACCATTTCAAGCCAGGGGCTGCTGCAGCCCCCAGGCACCCATAGTTCCAGCATCAGTGTCCACTTCTCCAATGAAGGTGCAAAGCAAGGAGCTATAGTGAGGTCTCACATTACTTAAACTTCATTAGTTTGACTAAATACACTACAGAACATTTACTAGTATACTTTGAAGTGCTATCATAACAAAATTATACTTGTCAAACAAATGAGTAAAGTGCATTTTCTGATGCATTATTCTTTGGTTTTAATTGTGTTTGTTCACTTCCTTGCTACGTTAAATCACAAAATACAGTAATTTGCAATGTGCCTTCCAGTCAATGTGAATTACTAGGTTCTGGCACATATGTTTCTTTTTATATATATTTGTTTGTTTTTATTTTTGATATTTTATTGCTGTTGATGATGTTATTGGGACTAGTACGCAGGGCTCTGAGCTTCTGGCACAGAATGTATTTTTTTAAACAAATTCACATTTTAATGATGAGATAATAATTTAAGCAGGAATTCATAAGTCAATAATATTGGGATGAGGGATTCTCACTTAGTGCATGTCACAAAAGGGAGTCAGAAGAAGTCTCTGTCCATCTTTTATGCCTTATTTGACAAAATACCATAAATCTATGACTTCATCTCAGCTTTGTTCAGTGAAAGGTTTCCAAACTAAAAGTCCTTTTGCATAGTATAAACATCTTCAAGCACCAGTTTGTCTTCTCTCCTTCTATTTGCACCCACTAAATTTAGTTTCATCCATGACTCCAAATTCTCCATCTTCTTCCATCTCCCATGGTTATAAATCTGGGAATGCTTATAACCATGGGGTGACAATTTCAGGTATTTCTTAGGCCCTCAACTGTATTTTATGGTGCAGCATATGGGGTCATGAGTTAGGAGGTGAGAAGCATCTGATAATATTGTATCATCATCTTGGAGGCTAGATCTCATCTGTAAGTTGCAAAAATGAATTTATTTCTGATCTTAAATTTATTATTTCAAACCTTTGTGAGCAGAGGTCAAGAATCTAGAAATCACTCAGCAAGAAAAGAAAGGGGGCTAATATTTCTCTCTCATTCCACACATGATCTTCACTCATTTAAGATTAAGAGAAAGCTGCAAAGGCTTTCTCCCAGAATAACAACATTGGTGGACTTGGCAATGTATTGCTAGGTAGTAAACTCAATATATAATACAAGCAAAGGTCTGATGTGAATAAAAGAAATACTAATACACAAAAGAAAAACAAAAGCAGTGGTATGTAGGCCTGAGTTGACATGAGTAATTGAAAATGGATGAGGCCTTACTTTTTGAGGTAAATGGATCAGCAGGCTAGAAACAGAATGTTCGTACTAGCAAATATAAGGAGGAACACTCAGGGAATCATTTATAATGGATAAGATAAGCATGGAATGTAAGATGAGGTCAAGAGTAAGCTATGCTTGGCCAGAGTAAGTTATACAGGGATTGGTTCCCATAAAGTGACCAAGCCAATCCCAAAACACATAACATAATGCGTAGCAAATGCAATGTACAGGAAGAGGTTTTCTGGATAAATTTATATCTCTGATATTCCTTGCATTCATCCCCTGCATTTCAGTCTGATCAACTCACCATAGCTTTGTAGTGTGCCAAATTAAGATACCCGAGTGACACAATTTGGAATCAAACAGAATGTTTGTCAAGAAGTCTCAGCGGGATTCCAACAATATGAGAGCAGAATTTTTCCCTTAGGGTATGTCTACACTACAGCGCTATTTCAAATTATCTTATTTTGAAACAGTTAATTCGAAATAAGCTAATTTGAAATAACGCATCTATACACAAAACCTATTTCGAAATAGCATAGGGGTGGGGGTCTCGCCAGGCCAACTGCCTCCCAGCACCCTGGGGGAGGGGGCCTCGGCATCTCCAGGGGGATGGGGAGGAGGGGATGGGAAGGTTGAGGTGGGGGGTATGGAGATAGAGGAGGAGGGTGTGGAGGTTGAGGAGGGAGAGGTGAAGGGGGGCAGGAGTGGGAGGAGGAAGAGTAGCTGGGGGGGCAACAGGTGCTGGGGCGGCACAGGGCAGAATGCTCTGCACCAGAGCCTGCGGGTCTGAGCACATGGCACGGCCCTGGGCAAGCTGCTCCCGGCACAGCTGCAGGTCCTCCTGCACCCAGCCCTGGATGGTGCGGTGCAGGGCTCGCAGGGCCCCCAGGTGCTGATTCTAGTGCCCCTGTCGCGTGCTGGTGGTCCAGAGGAGCCCTTGAGTGCAGGAGGCTGTCCCGGGTGGGGTGGTGTGCCCTGCACGTGCAGCTGGTGCGGCTGTGGAGAAAGAAGGGGAGAGGTCAATTCTCCCTGGGGACACAGTGGATGATGCCCAGTGCCCCTTGCAAGGTGAGGACAACCATGCCTGCACCGTCAGAGCCGACGTGCTTGCACATAGGCCATAGTTGGGATGTCTTGCTCTCCCCAGGAGTGGGAGCTGCCCAAAGATCGCACCCATTCCCCTGTGCCATGTATAGTGCAGCCGAGGCACGGGGGGGGGGGGCGGGAGGGAGAGAGATCTCCCCCGGTTTTGTGTAGAGGGGCTGTGTGAAGAGAGGGCATCCTGCTGGGTCCCACCCTGGGGTCGGGAGCGTGTCAGGTCTCTTCACACACGCTTTGGCTATCGGGACAGCTTGGGGGTCCCGCTGGCGTGGCACCCTCCGTGCTGGCTCCTCTGCTGCATCTGGGTCAGGGCCCTCTGATTCCGGCTCGTTGCCCCCTTGGGGTGGCGCGGACCGTCCCGCCCCCAGGATGCAGTCGAGCGCGGGGAAGTAGGGACAGGTATCAGTCCCTGCTGCGGCGCTGTCCCTGGTGGCCTGCCACAGCTCCTTTATTTTGAGGTGCACCTGCTCCTGTGTGTGCCTGTGGACCTTTCTGGCCATGGTGGCCGCTATGCAGCCATAGACGGCGGCATTCCTCTGCCTGGTGCGGAGATCATGGACATAGGGGGACTCCCCCCAAACCTCAATGAGGTCCATGATCTCCACACAAGTCCAGCCAGGCATGCGCCATCTATGGCCCCTGACTGGCGCCTGGGAGCTGGGGGACTGGGCGGGGGACACCAGGCTGGCACTAGCTGCCTGGTTCATGATGGGGCCTCTGGCTGCGGGGCTGGCAGTGCTGGCTCTCTGCAGGCAGGCCTCTGGCTTGCACGTGCCCAATAGCCAGACTCTACCCCTTTAAGGGCCCCTGGGCTGGGGGAGAAGAGAGGAGTTTTCCTGGTTGTGCCCAGAGTGGCCACCATGGCTCCCTGGGAAGGGCTGGTGGTCCCCTATTTCGAATTAAGTGTCTACACAGCACTTAATTCGAAATAGCTATTTCGAATTTGGCGTTATTCCTCTTAGAATGAGGTTTACCAAATTTGAAATAAGCGCTCCTTATGTATAGACGCTATTAAAGTTATATGCATGTATAGACACTATTAAAGTTAATTCAAAATAACGGCTGTTATTTCAAATTAACTTTGCTGTATAGACATACCCTCAGTGATTTGTGAGAATCAGTCATTCCAGGAAAAGTTAAAAAGTAATTCTTCAAAAATATATCTGTAAGGGTGCATCTACACTGCACCCATAGCTTGAAATAAGAGGTACAGTTTGCGCTACACATATTGTGTAGCTTATTTAAAGTTAATTATGAAATTGCTTTTTTTGAAATTTGGCACTGTCTACACAGTGCCAAATTTTGAAATAGAGCACTATTCCAAAACGTCCTTTAGTTCTTGTGGAACAAGGTTTACAGGGACTTTGGAATAGCAAGCCCACTATATTTTGAAATAATATAGCTGCTCAAAAGACATGGAATAGCTATTTAGGGATATCAGAAGTATCCCAAAATAGCTCTGCAGTGTAAACGTACCCTAATAGTTTTTAAAATAAGAGGCTTTTGTATAAGGCATGCAGAATCAAACCCTGATGGGAAAGCATGGCACATAAGCAGATTGAATTGGGGCAGTGAGAGTTGTTGAAATGGTTGTTTACTCATAGAAATTAAAGAAACTCTTTCTCAGTTCTCATGGCAATGGTTCCTTATTCCAGAAGAGTTAAAGAATTAATAGAACGTCTGTGGTAGAAGAGGAGGTGGCTCTAGCAATTCATTTATGCACATATTAGAAGATTTACCCAGTGTTGCTCAGGTCCTTAACTCAATTAATTTTTGTTTTTTGGAATATTAAATAAAAACATACATGCTCCAATTAAATCATTGTTTGGAGGTGGGGCTGGGTATTAGGGGGTCAGCATGCAGGTGGTCCTGGGGAGAAATGACTACTCCAGCCTTCTATCACTGCAGCAGCTTGGGGTCAGGTCAAAAGTGCTTCTCCATGGCTGCTGCAGCTCCAATGGGCACAGCCTGGGGAAGGATACATGACCCCCAGCTGGTGCAGGTCCAGGTTTATTTGCCTCCTGCACTCTCCAGCCAGAGTGAGAAATGCAGCAAATGGTGCACTTTTCCCTCATTACCTGACGAAACAGAACTGCCTGCAATATTCCCGTATGAATCGGGGAGGGGTTTCAACCCCTCATTCCACCCACCCGAAATGGCGCCTGGAGGGTAGGAGGCTTGGGGAGGGGGCAGTCCTGGACTTGGGGGTAAATGTCCCTCAGCCAGTCCCTTTTACCTACCTGGGAATACTGTCTCTTTTCTGTAGGCACATCCCATTTTCCTGGCACAACCAAACCTCCATCTTGCTTTAAGTTATGATAAGAGGAAGCAGAATAGCAAATATGGTGGCCCTAGATCTTACCATTTAGGTGAAGTTCTTGAACTGACAGGTAGACACACAGACAGACAAACTCTCTCGAATATATAGTAAATGAAGTAAGTTTCTCTCTTCAGGATTTTGAGAAATAAATGGACAAAATAACTGAATGTGGTCATATAGACCAACTTGATTATTCCATCAGATAGTTTATGAATGGGATATAATTAATAAATCAACAACATATATCAAGGTCCCAATTTAATATCTATCTTATAGATGAGAGTAGAAATTCACGGCGGACTGAATCTTGGCCATGGTACAGAGCCCAGACAGAATTGCATGGTCCAAATGAGGTTGATGATTGTGCCAAAGGGGATCCTCTCTGTCTGACTAACAATCAGAGAATGACTCAGTGCACTGGCTGACAGCTTAATTTCATAGCATTTGAATGTCAGATGCCAATGGGCCCAAGATCCTCCTCCTAACAGGGCAAAGGAAGGTGATTAGTGACGTAGCAGGCCCCCTACCCACAAAACACGCATTTTCCCACTTCCTAAACGGTTGTTTTGCAATTGCTCACTTCCTTTAATTGAGCAGAACACAAAATAGGTAGTTTATATGTATGAAACTGTGCACTGATGTGTAATATAAATAACACATGGCTCTAAGAAGCTAATTCTGATCTGTCATGGTGGAGTATGCTCACTAGCCAAAAAGAGGCATATTCATTAATCTCGATAATGCACTGCAAAATGACATCTTAAATCTGGTTTTCTACATATGACCTACAATTATTAAATCAGTTGGTTTTATAGCAATTATGTTACTCTGGCCTGGCATTACCTGTACAATTTTAGACTTGCCTAAATCTATTGTGATTGGGAAATACCCTAGATTTTATGAACAGACAAATATTTTCAGAAATGTAGCTTCAAAGCTGGAATCAATAGAATGAGACTCGATAGGATAGGAATTTCAAAACAGGAAAACAACATTCTAAAACGAGACACACTCAGATAAATATTCAGATAGATTATCCCCCAACATCAATTATTACTTTGTATTGCTACTTTTTGTAGCCACATGGTTAAAACCTAATTCATGGGCTTGAAAAATGAGATTGAACAGACATTGATTCATCCTGCTCAGCAGGCCAATTATGTGATGTGTTGTTCAGAATGGCAATGCTGAAATGTTATGACAGAGAGTGTACATTGCTATAGCTAATTTAAATATGTTACTATCTGTGTCCAGTGAAATATTTATTTTAAATGATACCCTGCAACGATTTTATATATAAAATATTTAGAAAGGCAGTGGACAAGGAAATGCTTAAGGTAAATGACAGTCATTCTGCCATAGTCATAGTCGAATATTGGTACTATTTTTCAGGGAAAGTTTTTATTGCAAACTCACATAGACACACGTTCACTAAATTAAAATTGTACAAAATTGTTGTCCTTGTTTAATAAGACTTAATACACTGCTGTAATACTGTTCTCTGATCCATCTCCACCTAATTCTCTATGGGGCATTTAAAACATTTCGTATTTAGTTTAGAGCAAAGATTCCCAAACTTTTCTTATTGAGTAACCCTATTGAGATCTACCATCTACCTTCATATCCCTACCCTTCTCATCATTGATACTTCATGTGTCCTTCTTAATACGACCTGTCTTTAGCCATCTGTCCATATTCCATTGTTATATACAGATATAGTTGTAGTATAACATATACAACTGAGACCCCTCTCCCCCCAAGTCAGGGGTCTCAAACTCAATTTACCTTAGGGCCAGTGCCAGTCCTCAAATTCTCCTAGTGGATCAATGGGCATCCCTCTCTGGCATGGCTCCATTCTGCTGCTGTCTCCAAAGCCAGCCCACTCTGGAGCTGCTATGTGCAATTTTCCACCACCACAGTGAAGTGGAGTGACTGGGCTGGCCTAGGAGATGGTGGCAGAGCAGAGCAGAGGCTGCTGCATTGCTCTGCTTCTCTGCAGCTCCCACTGCCACAGGGAGTGCTGTGAGGACCCAACTCCTGCTGCTGTCCTGTGCCAGGCCCCCCCAGTGTGAGACCATGTCCCTCTGGGGAGGGGGCTTGAGCAAAGGAGGGTCATAGAGGCAGAGGGCAGAGCAGAGGTCATGGAGGGAGAAGGTGGGAAGAGTCAGGGTGGGGATGGAGCAGGGTCTGGACTTGAGCAAAGGATATGACCTCCACCTACCTCAGGCCCCAGGGACTCATGTGCCAACAGCCATGTGTGGGCTGGATTGTGGAAGTGCTCAGGCTGCAGATGACCCCTAGGCCATGAGTTTGAGACTTTTAACTTAAGTCATAAACTCAGCTGTTGGGCAATTGTACCTATGCTGGATGGTGAATGGTGTGGGCTCTGTGAATGTCAGTGTTGCTGTGTGTCTGTGTTCTCATTGGTACTTGGTCTTTAACAAGTTCCTACATAATTTTAAAGGTCTGTCTGAGTAGTCCATGATGAAAAACAATAAATAAAATAATTAACACATAAAATCCACATTATACAATTTCTCCTGTGTATCCCCCAGAGAGGTCTCTACTACAGTTTGGGAATGCCTAGTTTAGAGAACAGTATTTCAAACTCCATTTATGTAATCAACCCCAAAGTAATCATAAATATGTCTCCTTTTCCTCTTTCCTTCCCAGGCAGAGTCATTGCCACCAGACATGACTAAGCCACTCTGTGTGTGGCTGGTCTTAATCTCCCACCAGATTTCATAGTTTCAAACTCAAGTTATATGTATATGAAACTAGGGCTGCTAGAGGGTACTGCTGCATCTTCTCACGTAAAGTAGTTTCCATTGTATAAAGAGCTTACAATTAGTTCAATGGCTCTCAGCATCCTGACTGTGCTATTTTTTTCCAGCACTCCTCTGTGTTCCTGTACATTAAAAAAGCAGAACAAATCCCCGCCCCCTCCTTTCTTTTTGTCTTGTCCCTCCAGAATCATCTCCTGTTTATTAGCTGCTCTGTTTCTGAAGAGTTTTAACAGATTATCAACAGTTTTTAACCTCCTTTTAAGTCTCTAACTGCACTCCATGGTGCCAAGTCAGCACCTCCAGAGTCAGCACTTTCTGTCATTGATTGATAGGAGACACTTTCCCAGACACTGAGTCAGGGGCATGGGGATGAGACAGATTGTCTGCAATAGGAGACTTACTAAGGCAAAAGTGGCACTGAACCAAAATTAAATACTGTAAGCAATTGTGTCTGTAAATTAGGTACATGCAAAAGTCCCAACTATTTCCAATATAATAGCAAATATTGGTGCAAAATTATTAAATGAATCAATATTCTGAGGTTTGCCTTGTCATCCAAGATTACTTAAGAGAATGCACGAAGCAGAAAGGATATGAGTTATTGGGCCAAATTCATCACAGGTGTAAGTGGACATAGTACCATTGTTTTCAATAGTGTTGTACCCAGATATGTCAGCAGTGAATCTGACATACATTATTCCTCTTGGAGGCTGCCAATTCAAGTCAAGATCATATTATTTATGACCATCTAGAGACATTTCAGTGGCCAATCTTAGACAAGTTAGTGCTCTGTATCCAATTCCTAGTGGACAAGTGTTAGCATCTTAAAGCCACAGCTACAACTGGTGGTAAAACCCAACCATTAAGTGTAAGCTGTGAGGCCAAGCTTTGGATGAGCATGGTGACCAGACTACACTCTTTCATCCTAAAATACTATTCCCCAGAAAGAATCAGTTCATTACCAGACCCCACATTTTTAGGGTCTTTTTTAAAAACCCAAACATAGTAGGCAGATCCTCAGCTGGTACAGCACTATACCATTTTGCCTGCTATACACCTGTATTGATTTTAATATCTTGTGACATGTTCTGACTGATGTTTAAAAATGTATTTGATTTCTTTTAATGAAGTGAAGCACATACCCATCAACCAATGTGTCTCGTCACATTGCCAAGTGGGACACAAGAGTCCCTCTGGCAGCCGTGCAGATTTGAGATAAAGTAGTTTGGGGAAATAGCTTAGGGTGGTACAAAATCATTTCTTATAAAAACATTCACATTAAAATGAGCAATGAAACCAACTACAATAGGCACAAAATGCAACATAAAATACCCAACAACAGAATCTATATAAACAAACAAGCTAAGCAACAAGCTGAGAAAACAACAATTAGAGCATTTACAGGGAAAGAGAGTGGCTGTGTACTCAAGCTTTATGTTAGGCAAAAGATAACTTGAGCTTTCTAACACTTTCAGTTCCATGCCACCTACATGCTGGATTCTGCCTAGAGTAAGAATGTACTGCACCCTGATAAGAAATGCACCTGGGGATGTTCTCTATTTTATGTACAACTTATGATTCAGCATATTGTAACATTGTGCAGCGGCACAGGAGCCAGCAAACAGATCTGTAAACAGGGGAGTTTGAGTGGGAGTTTGTAAAGGGAGTTTGGATATTGGGACTTGTTTGGGGTTTGTTTTTGCTGTGGAGGGGGTGTTTTGGTTTGTTTTTGTGTTCACCGGACTAATAGGATTTTGGTGAGAAAGTAGATAAAACAGAGGCAGTAGTGGCCATGACCCAAGTAGTAGAGAACACAAGCAGGATGATTGGATGTGGTAGCTGCGGTATGTACATGATTCTGGAGGGGTTACCTGAAAGGAATTTTGTTTGCATGAAGTGCCGCCTGGTAGAGTTGGAAACTCTGGTCGAGTTTGGAAGGGGGTTTGAGCAGATGATGGAGCAAAGGTATGACGTGGCTGAAGGGGAAAGTTTAGATATGCAGATGGAAGCAGGATTAAGGG
>CM057848.1:47963066-47977068 GCA_030068395.1 Apalone spinifera | reverse complement strand
CATTTTATCTCTGAAGCAGATGACTTCTAAAAAATTGTAGACCAGTGTTATTCTCGACTTTAATTGCTAATATGGTGGCCAAAATCTTACTGTTCAAGAGAGACTTTGATCTATAAGAACTACACTTTTCATTAACATCAACCTTATGTATGACTAAAACCAGGAAACTAATTGTGTTCATTAAATGCTTCTAAGAACACTCAATCTAGCAAGTTTTTAAATGTTTTATAAGCTTAATTCACATAGTTAACTATACCAAAAAGCTATTGAGAGAGCAGAAGCAAAATTGTGTCCAGTACTTTCAGAGTTATTGGACTATATATCTCTGTTTGGGATTGCTGACCAAATTTAGGAAGAGTTTCATCAGCGAGAATTTTTTTAAATATTATTCTGAGCTTTGTATAATTATTTATAAAATACTCAAACTCTGCAGCATTTTTCTTAGGGGGGCTTCTTGGCATTTTGCAACAACATTTGTAGTCATTTTGGCATTGGTTAATTTAACATGCCATATGTAGCTTGGTTCTTATAATAAATATGGAAATCTGAGTTAAAGCAGAATATCTGAATCTTGTCAATAATCAAACTGAAAACTATTAAAGTCTGATAGGATTGAAAAGAAAATAAATGTTTTAATGCAGAGGGAGCACACAGTTCACACAATCAATGTTGTGTGTAATCAGCATGCTCCTGGCGTCAGTTGCCCTTGCTTTAAGTGTGTGTCATTTTAGTAAAACAGTAGGGGAAAAAACTTAAGTGGATGGTAACCAGTGGAATCTGGCAAGCCTGCATATGGGCAACAGTAAACAAAATGTTTTGTGGGCCACGCATAGAATCCCAATGAGTCACATATGGCCCTTGTGCTGCAGGTTGCCCACCACTGCTTTCAGCTGTTTGTCTGATAAATATATGCCAATATAACTCACCAGTGTATGTGTGTGTGTGTGTTTGTTACAGGTCTTCCTTTGTGCAGATCTGCAGAGGTTGTGAATTGTTCTAGTTGTGAGTTACAGAACACTGGCTCATTGGCAGCTCATGCTTTTAGCTCTTGAGGTGCCTGTTTCAACTGCCAATGTGTTGGCCAAAATCATCACATCACAATAATTTAGAAAGTAAAGTGGAGCCATGTGAAAAATAGAATGATAGCTGGAAAACTTTAAATAATTGTATTTGGCATCAGATTAGGACTTCCTAAGGTTTTGAGTTATTCAGGCCCATTTTTCATAATTAGCAAATCAGTGATAGATTTTAATAATATTTAGTTTCTTCATGAGAAATGGATGGATAGGTTCTCTTCTCTATTTATTATTTAGATTGTGAGAATGCCCAAAATGTGGTGGAGTGCTTTCCAAACACAGAGGAAGACACTGTCCCACACCTAATAACACTGGACTTTCATTTGTCCTGAAAGGATTTCTTTAATAAGGGATTTTGGAAAATGTACCTTTTCTGTATTTCTGTGAAAAAAACAACAACAAATGGTCTGGTAGTACTTTATAGACTAAAACAAACATGTAGATGGTATCACGAGCTTTCGTGGGCACAGTCCACTTCTTCAGATGACTGGAGTTATGAGAAGGGATTATGAAAACAAAATAAATAGGAGAAGGGAAGTGGGGGGGGGGGGGTATAGAAAGATGCTTTATTTCTCTCCTCCCCCTACCCTCCGCTTCCCTTTTCCTATTTATTTTGAGTTTTCATAACCCCTACTCATAACTCTGATCATCTGAAGAAGTGGGCTGTGCCCACAAAAGCTCGTGATACCATCTACATGTTTTGTTAGTTTATAAAGTGCTACCAGACCATTTGTTGTTTTTTTTCTGTAACAGACTAACCCGGCTACCCCCTGAAGCTTCTGTATTTCTGTGGTTATTTGTGTGACTCATTGTTCAGAAGCAGCACCAGCAAATATATATAATAAATAAATCATGCTGATAATCATAACTATTGTTGTTATGGCCCCTCCCGTTATACAACACCAGAGATTTAGACTTTCCCTTTCTACAGATTGCTCCAAACCAGTCCATTGAAGTGACCTGGGTTTGCAACCTCTCACCAAAGAAATGGGGAGTTAGGTCTTGATCCTCTAGATCACAGGGGATATAGTAGCAACCACAACTATTCAGTAAGATGCCTGCACTTCTGCATCAAGTTAGGGAGCAACTGCTAGGATTCTTCCATCTGTGATGGGAAGAGGGGCTTCCCATAGTCACAGGAGCTCATTGAAAAGTTATTATAGTCTGGGAGAAGGTTCCTGGGAATGATAATGAATTACAGTGCACCTTGCTCTCTCCACAGCAACCATATTTTCCCTTTCTATATGTGCAGTCCTAACTGCAAGGAGTCCCCTCCGGGACAATATGTCAAGGCAACTGAACCATTTTCTCCCAGAAGAGACATACAGGATTTCCACTTGGAATGTGGATTCCCACAAGACCATTTGGGCCTTAAACTGCTAAAGTGCTTGAACATGCACACCTAGCTTTTCTAAGGCAGGCAGGACACTAACTTGTATTTCAAAACATATTAGGATAAAAACTTTACAAGACAGGGGAACACATCGAAGGCTTCATGCATTTTTTAAAAAAGTCTCATTACAAAAATGAGCATTTTTTTCAAATGCAAAAAATCCATTGTATTTATGATTGCAAATACTATAGCATGATGATCTATGACATTTTTTCAGAGATTTCATGGGGAAGTGATAAATGAAGTAGGTATTACTTACATTCTTGGATTATAAAGGTTCTCAGATGTTTGAATAACAAAATAATGATATGGTTTGTTACAAGTTTGTGTTTAATAAGCCTTTTATTGATACTCACAAGCTTTAGTAAGTAGCAAGCTACCATAATGAGTACAGTACTTTATGTCTTGTCATAAAAATGACATGGTTTAAGTAAAAATTGTAATTTTAAAAATTAAGCATGCTTTTATTCTGTGTGTGTTGCAAGTAACTTCTCTTCTGGTATTGTGGATTTTGGTTAAAACATGTATGGAAAATTGAGAATTTAGTCCAGATGATTTCTGTACATAGTTTTCTTGTCTCTTGTCACAATGAGGATATTCATGCTTTAGTACTGTGATGACACAAGATGCAGCAAAATCAATATAAAATCTTGAGTAACTTTTAAATAAAGATATGCTTATCTTCAGGAATTTGAATTTTTTTAATTTGTGGGTGTTTAGATCTAAGGTTATTAGTATCAAACTGGAGTACATTTAAAATATCATTGCCATGATAGAGCTAAGTAACTGACCATTGCTAAGTCACTCATAACAGGAGGTTTGGTAAGTGCTATAATTACTTTACATTGTAAATATTGAAAGGAAAAAGTGTTTTCTCCAAGAGATCACATTTCACATGAAAATAGACTGCCTTGGGGTTAAAATTATCATGGAAGAATAGATTTGCTTGAAACAGAAGTATCATTAGAGTTTGCCTGTCTGTGTTTGCATTGTATTATATAAGGCAGGTTCAACAGGTGACAGCTCCTTCCTGATATATAATAGTATAACCCTGTCACTACTTGAAATGTATTTGATCTTAGCAAAAAGTTTGCACATTTCTATTGATTTTATTTGTATTAAGCCAAGAGATAATATGAGATACAGATAAGATGATAAGAAGCTATGCTTTCCTAACTGTCAGGTTTTTCTGCTCATCATTGTCTTGATATTTGCTAAATCATGGTTTTCACATATTAGTCCAAACTACTTCTATAAACTATATTCACTAAGGGCACGTCTACACAACAATGTTATTTCAGAATAACTGTCATTATTCCGAAATAACATCATGCACATCTACACTACAAGTCATTATTTCGAAATAATATCGAACTGGAGAACTTCTTACTCAGACTCATGGTAACCCTCATTTCATGAGGAGTAAGAGAAGTCAAAGGAATTATGTTCTTCCTTCGACTTCCTGCTGTGTTCACAGCACCAAAAGCCAAATTAAGCTATTTTGACTTCAGCTAAGCAATTGATTTGGCTGAAGTTGCATAGCTTAATTCAGCTTTAGCCCCGCTGGTATAAGAAGAATGCAGCAACACTGTACTGGTATCTGATCTTTGGGACGTGCTTTTTGTTTTATATTTGGCATGCTTTACAAATAATAAAGCACTATACACATTTACTTTGCTATGTAAATATTAATTTGGGGCCCAATTGCACACCCCCAGGAAGAAACTCACAAGTGGAATCTAAGTAATGGAAATCTATAAGATTTTCCATATGGACATTTCCTCCCAGTTGCAGGGAATCCTTGGACTTACAACACAATTCGTTCCTCATAAGTCAAATCAGCTTTTCGTAGAGGAATCAATGGCATAAAGGGGGGGAATGATTCCCAAACCAGAACTATTTTCACCACAATAACCCAGATTTTTATTCTAAATTAATTATATATGATTAATGTTACAAAACATCCATGTACACTGTACACTGTATTTTGCAAGCACCATTTTAATAAACATATAAGCTCACATATGTTTTGCTCAGAATGCCAGCAACACAGGTTCAGAAAGTCAGGGAAAAAAACACAAATGTTGATCCTCATGCAATCACTATTGGAGCTTTCTGACTAGCGGAGCCTTGGGCTTGGAGACCATCAAAAAACCACAGCAACCCTACTCAGCAATAAGCTACCCTGCTGCCTCAGAATGAATCAGAATAGAACCAGCTCCATGCCAGTATAACTCAACCAGGAAGCAATTTCAAGTAAACTTTATGCACATTGAATGTCCTAGGGGTGAATCAAGCAGTCAATTGAAAAGCATGGTAAGTGGCTCTGATGTAAGTCTGGCATCATAAGTCCAAAGACTTTCTGTATTCTAACTGGGGGTCATGGTTTGCCACAACTGGTTTCAAGGCCTGCCCACATGTACTATGGAGCAGCTGAGGTATGTCAGCCCTAAGGATCTGCAGCAAGGTAGGGACTTCCTTGCAGAGGTTGTGTACCTCCCTTATATACAGTATCTGGTCCCATGCCTTGACAGCATGGTTTTACTGAGTTGAACCACCGCAAACTTCTTAGCCACTATTCTGGGGATTCATATCAAAGGGCATCTTCAGTGTGCAAGGAAGACTCGGGGCACACAGAACAGGAAGAAAATCACTATCTATATTATTATTTTCCATTCCAAGCTCCACAGGGCAGGGACGTTGCTCTGGTTTGCTTACTCCTTGCCCACTCCACCCATTCTCTGTCATGCCATTTGTTCAGATCTCCATCTTTCAAGAGTCCAAGAGGAGGAGAAATATTGGCGCAGAGATGGTTGAATACCCATTATCCATATAGATGAGAAATTCTAGGGTTGAGGTTTTAAACAAAAATGTGCTATGTGACTTACATGAACTATCTGCAAACCAGAAATGTATTTGACGTTAAAAATCAGTGAACAATTTTAAATGACAAACACGAGAAATATCTGATAATTTCACAGAACATTTGAAAACAGACAAAAAGGATCAAATAAATTATTCATTGGTCACAATCATTCTTTGACAATTAATTCATTAAAATTAATGAATCAGCAATAAATTGTATGTACCTAGCAGTTTCCATCTCTCCACATGTGGAACCCATTTTGAAGTTTACCTTTCATGTTTCAGATAATTTGACACACTGGAATCTGCAAACATTAGAATTTGTATAGGGGATCAAGTATTCAGTATACTTTGATATACTTTGAACAGGAATGATTTGATTTATGGTATTTCTGTGGCAATCCCAAGTTCTGTCAGCTATTTCACTTTTTAAGTGTTCATCAAGCTCTATCAAATACATTGGCAGAGCTTCTAAAATTCCCTGAACAAGTGTTTTTATCCCACAATTTATAATTCCTGCCATCTTCTTCAGTGCAGCTAAAAAGCATCAATAGCTTATCGTAAGGTATGTCTATCCTGAAAATACTATGGCAGCACAGCAGCACAGTAGCTGTACTACCACAATGCTTCAGTGTAGACACTCCCTACAGTGATGGGAGAGGATCTCTCCTGTCAGCATAATTAATTCACCTCCCTGAGAAGCAAACAGAAGAATCCATCCCTTCACCTCGCACTGTTTACTCCAGGTTGACTTAGCTACATCTCTCAGGGATGTGGATTTTTCACAGCCCTAAAAGAGATAGCAATCCCAGTGTAAATTTTCTGTGTAATCCAGCCCTTTGAATTTCTTCAAGACCTATGGTATGGTTTATAATATCTAATGATTCATGATGTTATAGTTTTTGTAGCAAATTCAAATATTATAACATGTTGTTCTTGAGATACATTAAAAAATAGAGAGCTCTCCAAACATATATATGCCCTGAGATAGATAGATAGATAAATATATCTACCTATCTATCTCAGGGCATGTCTAAGGATATAAATGGTTAACTGGTAAGCATTCACCTTACTGGCATGTTTACCTGGGTAACAGGTTAACCTGTGTCCTGCCCAGCTGGAGCACATGATGCGGTGAGCTTTGCCTGGCCTAATGGGAGCAGCCCTGCAGTGTTGTGGGGCCAACCAGAGCAGCCCCCTGTTCACAGGCCAGTTAACCAGATAATCATATAGTTTAACTGGTTAACATTTAAATTAACCAGTCTGCACCAGTTTAATTTATACTGAACTTTTAAACTGATATAATTAAACTGGAACAAAAGGTTGTGTGGCACCCTCAGGGCAGATCTCCATGTATGAATGCTTCATTGGCACAGCTGTACTGTTGCAGCTGTAATGCTGTGGCACTTTAATTAAAATGTTCTACACTGATGGGAGAGAGCTTTCCTGCAGGCATAATACATCTTCCTGAGAGGTGTTAGCAGAGCAGCTCTTCCACCAACATAGACCTGTATACTCTGGGGATTAGGTCAGTGTAACTTCGTTGCTCATGGGTGGGAGTTTTTTCACATCTCTGAACAACTGATGTAAGTCTAGTGTAGACCAGACCTTAGGCTATGTTTACACTTAAGCTGTTATGGCTGCAATGCTTCAGTGTAGTCACTCACTACAGCAACAGCAGTAGTTCTCCCATCACTGTAGTTAATCCACCTCCGTGGAGGCGGCAGCTAGGGCAACAAAGAAGTCTCCTGTTGATTAGTGCTTTCAATACTAGGGAATAGGTCAGTTTACTCACATGATTCAACTGTGGACTTATCACATTCTTGAGCACACCTCTGGACTGACATATTTTACAGTGTAGACCTGGTTTTATTTTACTTTAGAGCAGACTTATTCCTGTTTAGTCTAATTTGATTAGTGATTAGTTTAACTAAAACTAAGCGCTTGTCTACACACACACTGCTACAACAGCACAGGTATAAGTCTTCCATTTGGCACAGATACTTCACCTCCTCAGGAAGTGGTAGGTAGACTGATGGGAGAATTCTTCTATCAGCCTAGTGCCCAGGATTAGGCCAGTTTAACTGTTTCACTCAGGGGTTTATATTTTCACTGCTCTGAACAACATGAGGGAGTTGCTGAGGGAGTTGGGTCTGTTTAGTCTGCAGAAGCGAAGAGTGAGGGGTGAGTTGATAGCAGCCTTCAACTTCCTGAAGGGAGGTTCTAAAGAGGATGGAGAGAGGCTGTTCTCAGTAGTGACAGATGGCAGAACAAGGAGCAATGGTCTCAAGTTGTGGTGGGAGAGGTCCAGGTTGGATATTAGGAAAAACTATTTCACTAGGAGGGTAGTGAAGCACTGGAATGGGTTACCTAGGGAAGTAGTGGATTCTCCATCCCTAGAGGTGTTTAAGTCTCGGCTTGACCAAGCCCTAGCTGGGTTGATTTAGTTGGGATTGGTCCCGCCTAGAGCAGGGGGCTGGACTTGATGACCTTCTGAGGTCTCTTCCAGCTCTATGATTCTATTATTCTATGATCACACCAATCAAATTTCCATGTGTAGACCAGGCCTGGATGAGCCACTTTAAAACTGAAATAAGAGCATCTGAATAGATTTTTGCACTAGTTTAATGAAATCTGTTTAAGGGCTGGTCTACACTGAAAAAATACATTGACTTAGCTGTGGCCTTGTCTACGCAGTTTTGTCAACAAAAGTTAAGTGTTGACAAAACAGCAGAGGCATACACACAAAAATGCTCTCTCTGCTGATTTAAATCTCCTCTTGTGCCAACATAATAAAACCACTTCAATGAGGGGCACTGAGCTTTTTGCAACAAATTAAGAGTGATGCAGTGTCAGTGTAGGCACTGTGCAAACTTATGTCACCCTATATGGGCTCCAGGAGATGTCCCACAATGCCCATCATAACCACTCTGGTAAGTAGTTTTTACTCCACTGCCCTGCAGTCCAGTACATAGACATGCAACCCATCCTCTTTAAAGTCCAGAGAATTTTTGAAATTCCACTTCCTGTTTGTTTGGCATAGAAAACTCACATTGCACCTTCCCAGATGTCCATGCCAGCTGTCTACAGCAAACACGGACTACACTGGAGTTGCTGAATCTCTTGGGTCTGTGAGGAGAGAAGGCTGTGCAGTTGCAGCTCCAATCCTGATGTAGGGACTTGTAACTAAGAGCATCTTTTTCGTGGTATGGATGAGAAGGGATATGAAAGGGATATGCAGCAGTGCCATGCTAAGATCAAGGAGCTGAGGCAAGAATACCAGAAGGTAAGGGAGGCCAACAGTTGCTGTGGGGCCAGCGCTGAAAACACGCTGCTTCTACACAGATTTGCAACATCATCTGCACCACCATTCTTGTTGCAACCCCATCTGTACCACCAAGAGTCTCATAGATAATACAGGGGAACTGGAGGCAGTGGCCAGCAGCGTGAACTCCAAGGGTGAAGTGGTGGACAAGAAGATCCAGTTAGAGGAGAAAGTGGGACAGGAGACAGGCTCATCCAGTGGCATGGTGAGTCAGAAACTCTTTTTGACTCCAGAGAGGTCTAGCCAGTCACAGCAGTCTGGCTCAGGTGTGCCTGAAGCAACAAATGGCAGCTTTGGTATTTATTCATTTTGTTTTGATAGTGCTCGATTACACGAGGCAGATATATCCTTTATTTTGTTACACAGTTAACAACAGTAGGTATTGTTTGCATCTGCATGGCATTCTTATGTCCAGCTGCACAAGGGATAAGCAATGCAGGGTCCATGCATTTTGGCAGAGGCGGCTGGCTCAGAGTTTACAGTTGAAAACTGGCATGAAATGTAGTCACAAGCACTTGAAATTATGGGACTTTGAAAACTGCATCATGGGGCAGTGATCCCGCAACATTCTCAGAACTCCTAGCAGAAAGAGCTGGCAATTTGCGCAATGGAATAGCTTCCTGTGGTGCACTGCTGTCTCTGTGGTAGACACCAACTGTGGACAGACTCTACTGACATAAGGATCTTCGTGTGAACATGCACAAGAGATGTAATTACAGCAGTTTATGATTGTAACTTAAATCAACTCAGCTCTGTAGTATAGACATGGCTTGAGTCTCACAGGAGGTGAAAAAGGCACTCTTCTGAGAGATGTAGTTAGAACCAACCTAACCTCTGGTGTAGGCAGTTGTAGATTGATAGAAGAATTCCACTGTTGACCTAGCTATTACCTTTCTGGAGAAGTGGGTTAACTACAGCATCAGGAGGTCCCTTCCCATCACTCTAGAGAATATCTACTCTGAAGTTCTACAGTGTCATAGTTGTTGTGCTGAAGCTATGCTGCTGTGACATTTATAGACCTAGCTTAACATTAGTTCAACTTAAATCACTGAAAACTGTGTGTGTAGACAGGGCCTCAGAAATATTTTGTTCCATAACCCTCTTATTTAAAAAATAAAGTCCTCTGGCTAGAGAGCACATAGGAGAAACATTGGGCAACAATGCATTTTGTTCTGAGAATTATCAGAGAGGTTATTAAAATCAGGCTCATTATAGAAATTGTCTAACAGCTTTAACTATGGAGTCACTCCTATGGGTCCATGAAAAACACTTGTATTAATCTATTTTACCATAAAGGGATTGCAACAATTACAGATGGATAATTAACTAGTCCATATTTGCTACTTGATTCCAAGCTTTAAAGCATGCTTTTTCCAGCAATACAAATATTAATTAGATGCTAATTAATAATTTCAGCCATGTAACATTTACAAAACAAGTATGCAAATCATCTCTAACCAACTTGCACTCTAGTGATGATTAGCCCATCATTATGTTCAGTAACAATTCTCCTGAGAGCATAAGCCTTTGCAAATCTGGCCTGAGATTTCAACTGAAATTTTTCAGATTTATACCTATTTGAATGTTTCATCTTCAGAATAAATTATCCCTACATTGGATAAAATTGTAATTATCCATAATCTTTCCAAGCTAATGTCAAATCCTTAAAATAGAACCACTTTAGGTCTAATTTAAAATAAACTTTAGATTAATAATCTGCATTTCAAGAAATAAATGTGAAGAATATTACTGTTTAAGTCTACACATTTGTAGAGTGATTAAATATCTATATATATTTCATATCTGGAAGGCTTTATGTTGTTCATTTGGTGTAACATTTTAAACATTATATACAGATATCATCAAGTTTCCCTAGTTTAAAAGACACTGGTGGCTGTTACCTATCAAAGTATTTATCCTGAAAGTACTCTATTTTCTTTTAGAAGGTTGCTTGAAAGTTTGGTCTTTTGGGGCAAGATTGTTTGTCTATATATGGAAAAGAAAATGGTTTAATTGTTGTATAATTCTGCTGATGCCTATTTTGTCACTTATACCTTTGCAAGAATGCCCTTTCAGTTTTCACACTCCTAAAAATTTCAGACATACACTCAGCTTCATTATAAGGCTGCCTCTTCTACCACTAGCTCTTACAAAACTACTTACTACATTGTGCTAGCTTCAAACTACATCAAGCCCACTCTAATTATCTTGTTAACACCTTTTTCTTGAATTCCAAGGGTGCTGCTATAATGTTGGTGGAGTGCATTGCATTTAATGAGCATCTTAGTCTTTCAGGGTGTCATAGAAAATGCACTTAGTGCAGGTCACAAACTTTCAACAGGTTACTCAAGAACTTCTGGGTGTACTTTATGTTGCACTGACACTGAGTATACTGAAATTATGAACTGATTACGTTGTAATTCCAGTACACTGTAGCCAGATAAACTTATAAAATGTGATTATTGTGGCATGATAGCAGTTGCTTTTGCTTCTAGTAGGTCTTGAAATATCAAGATGCAATAAGTAATTATAATACATACCTAATTTGTATAACAACATTTGAGATCTTATTCTCTTCATTTTATCTCACCCAAGTATTGCCACTGTTCTTGGGATATACAGTATAGGCAATGATGCTGAAAATTAGCCTGATAGATCCATCATCCAGTGTTTATATTTGGTTCTGGCTCCATGTAGATAGTGTACTTTTCTAAAGATAATTGTGACAAAGTGTAAATCTATTTCCTTCACAGCTAAACTTATGGTGCCTTATGACACCGCAACAATTACATTTTTCTTCTCTACCACATGCGAAGTAACATCTAGTACAGTTTATAGGGACTAAAGAGCAGACTTGTAAAGGTATTTAGGTGTTGTGGCACACAACATCACAACACCTCACAGATTTAGGAGCCTATATCTCATTTTCAAAAGGATTCAGATACTTAGGAGTTGAAAATCCCATTGACTGTCCCATCAGAACTTCCAACAGTGACATTTATCTTTCCAGATGCTGTCAATAATCTTCTCTAAAAAAGCCAGACTCTAACAAGGTGGCCAACACAATTGCTGGGCTTCTGGGAAAGGGGACCCTAACTCCATTTTCCCAGAAGGGCTATGGCCTTGGTCACAAGGGGCAGGGCCCCGCCAACCTTTGGGTGCCACTCAGAGCATGCCACTCAGTGCTTTAGAGGTGATTTAAAGGGTCTAGGGCTTCAGCTACTACCACTGCTGCCTTAGCAGTGGTGGGTGGGAGTCCCAGGCCTTTTTGAATAACCAGGCCCTGGAGCAACTGCCTCTTTGCCCCTCTTCTCCCTTTCCCCTGTTAACTGGACTGGTTTCTAATTGTCAAGGGGTACCTGCTTGAGAAAGAGCATAACTGTTATTTTCTTAAGAGACTTGGGGCTGGATTCACAAAGGGATTGAGGCCTCTAACTGCCCTTTTAAGCAACCTAAACCCTAGTGCCAGGCACCACTAGTATTAACAAAACCCTGGCTTAGCTGCCACAAAGCCTGTATGCACCCAAACTTACTCAGTGCCGAAATGAGGGTATGTCTACACTATAGCACTAATTCGAACTAACTTAAAAAACTAATTCGAATTAGCATTTTGCTAATTCGAACTAGTGCATCCACACTGATTGTATACTGGGTCACATTTAAGGGCAGCTGAAACCGGTTCTGGCAGGGCATCGGGTCAGTAGTTGCTTTGTGGGGCTGCTGTCTGAGGCTATCTGAGGCTCGTGCTTAAAGGGACCCCCCTGGACAACTGGTTCTCAGCTTTTCCGCTTGCTTGCCTACCTCGCTGAAGGACAGCAAAGCATTTTTCTCTCCGCCTGCCTGTGTTGGTGCTTCCCATTGGGGACGCCGCCGCAGTTGGCACCATGGAGCCAGAGCTCACCCTGGGCATGCTGCTCCAGTTTTTGGACTTGCTGCTGCAAGCCTGCCAGCAACGGGTAGAGGCTGCCTTGCACCACCTGGTGCACATCAGCCCCCTGCCTCTCCCCCTGGCCTCCCTGGGGGTCATGGAGGAGCAGCAGCAGCGCCCAGACACCAGCGTGCCCTGCCACATCTGGACACCAGCAGCGACTACTGGGACCGCATCGTCCTGGAGTGCTGGGGAGACCAAGAGCGGACCCAGAACTTCAGGATGAAGAAGGACACCTTCCTGGAGTTCTGTGAGTGGCTCGCCCCTGCTCTGCAGCAGCGGGACACTCGCATGAGGCCCGCGATCCCCCTCCAAAAGCATGTGGCATTGCCCTCTGGAAGCTCTCCACGCTGGACAGCTACCAATCCATCGGGAACCAGTTCGGCATGGGGAGATCCACCGTCAGAGCAGTGCTCATGCAGGTACGGCACCCACCGGCCACTGGGCCAGAGGGGGAGGGGAGCTGCAAGGAGGGGATGGGCCGCCCCAGGGAAAATGGGGGGAGAGGAGGTGAAATTGCCCCGTACCGGAGGGTTCGGTCTGTCCCGGCCATACTACACGTCGCCCACAGGGGTTGCTTCTGGGAGTGGGGCACGGGACAGTACCACGGAATGACCATGCCCAGCCACCCGGGCACCCCAGTGATTCGCGGTTTGCTGTGTCCCTCTGCAGGTGGTGAAGGCCATCAACCGGGTGCTGCTCCGCAGGGTGGTCCGCCTCACCGACCCGGACGCCATCATCCGGGGGTTCGACTCCCTCAGCTTCCCGAACTGTGGGGGGGCCATCAACGGGACGCACATCCCCATCCGTGCTCCGGAACACCAGGCCTCCCTGGTGTTATCAACAGGAAGGGGTACTTCTCTGTGCTCCTGCAGACCGTGTGTGACCACCGGGGCCAGTTCACGGACATTGATGTGGGCTGGTCTGACAAGGCACACGACGCCAGTGTTCCGCAACTCCTCCGTGTGCCAGAGGCTGCATGCCAGGAACTTCTTCCCCGACTGCCAGCCATATCAGGGTTGAGGACGTGGACGTGCCCGTCTGCCTGGTGGGGAATGTGGCCTACCCCTTACAGCCCTGGCTGATGAAGCCGTATACTGGGCACCTCAACCCCTCCTGCCAGACCTTCAATGCCAGGCTCACCAGGGCCCGCATCATGGTCGAGGGGGCCTTCGGACGCCTGAAAGCCACATTTAGGTGCCTCCTTACCCGCCTTGACCTCGCCAAACACAATATCCCTCCCGTGGTGGCAGCATGTTGTGTGCTTCACAATTTGTGTGAGCGGAAGGGGGAGGCTTTCCTGCCAGCCTGGATGGCTGAGGCTGACCACATGGCTGGCCAGTACGAGCAGCCCCGCACTGGATCTGGGAAGCCCTGCAGGAGAGCTTCCTGGTGGAGGAGGAGGACTGAACTCT
>CM057848.1:47922571-47962966 GCA_030068395.1 Apalone spinifera | reverse complement strand
GTTTGCATGTATAGACGCTATGAAAGTTAATTTGAACTAACGGCTGTTAGTTCGCATTAACTTTGTAGTGTAGATATACCCTGAGTGCATTAAAATACCCACGGCACTGAGTCTCAGAGCCCACACTCAGCTGACTTGGGCTTACAGAGTTTGGGCTGCAGGGCTAAAAATTATCATGTAGATATTTAGGATTTGGATGGACCCTGAGCTCTGATACCCAACCCCACTTGTATAATATGAGAGTCCAGGCTCCCACCTGAGCTTGAACATTTGCACTGTAATTTTTAGTGATGATCTTTAAGTTCTTTTTGGTGAATGGGTTACCTAGGGAGGTGGTGGAATCTCCATTCCTAGAGATTTGTATGTCTGGGCTTGACAAAGCCCTGGCTGGGTTGATTTAGTTGGGATTGGTCCTGCCTTGGGCAGGGGGCTGGACTTGATGACCTCCTGAGGTCTCTTCCAGCTCTTTGATTGTATGATTCTAAGGTAGACCCCTCTTCTCTTGAAGGAAGGCATTGCCTCTCCCTTGCAATAACTGTCCCATTGTGTTCTAGTCACAAATTACTTACATCCAGCTCCTGGGTTGAAGATCCAAACTGCGCCATTAATCTTGAATCTCAAGTCTGGTCTTCATTAGGAAATTAGGTCAGTATAACTACATTATTCAAGCATGTGAAAAATCCACGCCCCTGAATGATGCAGTTATATTGGCCTAATCCCTGTTGTTGACAGGGCTAGGCTGAGGGAAGAATTCTCCCATTGACCTACTACCGCCTTTTGGGGATGTGAATGAACTATGCTGATGGAAGAAATCCTCCCATTAGTATAGATAATGTCTTCACTGAAGCACCACAATAGGTGGAACTGGTTAAAATTCAAGCAGACAAGACATTATGGCAGGTCTATGCAAAAGATAGCTGTGCACTACTGTAGTACTTCACTGAAGATGCTTCTGTGCCACCAGAAGAACTTACATAGAACTGCCTGCACTGGGGATTAGGTCAGTATAACTGAGTTGCTTTGGAGAGTTGGGGTCAATTTTTCACACTTCTGAGTAATGTAATTATACCAAAGTAATTCTGTAGTGTAGACCAGTATTCAGACTTAGTTCTGCTATTTTAGGGATTGCAATTCTATTTGAACCTGTGTCTTTGGTTCAGTGCTCATTTAGACAGAAGAGTGTTAACTATTTACTCACTGATGCCATTTCTTGCAGCTCAATGGCTGTAAGTAAGCGTGAGTGTGTAGGGTGTGAGTGTGTGTGTTGTGAGGGCTCATACAATATGGATGTAGTAAAATTAGACAGAAATTATGAGGATATTCAACAGTTTAATTGTACACAGATTAAATAGCACATTATTTCAGTTAAAATAAAGAGACTGCTCAACTTCAAAAAGTTAGGGGTAGAAAGCAAAATTACATTTACAGATTATTACCTGGCTAAAGATAATTGAACAAGTGAAAAGTTTTCACATGAAGTGGCATAATGATTATGAATAATTATAATTAAAACAATAGAAAGTTTTGTTAGGGATGAAAATGACAAATCCAATGTGAATAGTTCTGGCCAGAAGCATAAGAGATGTGATAATATGCACAATGGATGACATCATAAACACATTCTATAAATTACGATAATTCCTTTGGAAAACTGATTGGTTGTGGAACTAATCTTAAAGGAAAACCTTTATAGTGCCTCTGAAACGGAAGCAGTTATTTCTGAAAAATTGAACTTTTTTTGTTGAAAAATTGAGTCTTTTCCTTAGTTACTTTTCTTTAAATAATTGCCTTAGAACTTCAGTAAAAACTATTTACTGTGGACTTTAATTCTTCAGGAAATTTTGGGAAACTCTGAAAGGAGCACATTTAGAAAGCTAGAAGCCCATTTGTATGTGCAAAAAATACATGTGAAATCACACTTGCTCATTCAGTAACTGTGAATCCATTCATAGACAGGATAATTAAACATGCCCATGGATTGAATATCCAATTACTTCATTTCCATACATAGTTAAAATAGTTGGCATTGGAAATTCCATTTCATAGAATTGTAGGATTAGGAGGGACCTCAAGTGGTGAACTAGTCCAGTCCCTTAATCCACAGCAGGGCATGTATTAACTACAGCATCAATGACAAGTGTTTGCTACGCTGCTCTTAAAAATCCCCAGTGATGGAGATTCCACACCTCACTAGGCAATTTATTTCAGTGCTTATGTAACCCACACACTTAATGTGATTCATTGTCCCAGCTAGGGGAAGTATGTAACCCACTCACCTAGGATGCACCTACACAGCACCCTAAGCTCAAAATAAGATACACAATTTGTGTATCTTAAATTGTGTATCTTATTCTGAATCTACTTTAAAATTGCTTATTTTGAAATTTGGCACCTCTACACAGCGCCAGATTTTGAAATAATGCGCTGTTTCGAGCCATCCCTTAACCCTCGTACGAGGTTTACCAGGATGGCGAAATAGCATGCCCACTATTTTGAAAAATATTTCAAAATAACAGGCAGTTTGTGTAGATGTTGGGTAGCTATTTTGGCATACCAGAGGTACGCCAAAATAGCTATTCAGTGTAGACTTACCCCTAGTGTTTTTCACTGTCCCATGTAGTGACACTTAGGGTGTATCTAGACGACACCTCTCTGTTGACAGAGAGATGTAGATTAGGCACATCGAAATTACTAATGAAGCAGGGATTTAAATATCCTGTGTCTCATTAGCATAAACATGGCTGCCGCTGTTTTTCGAAACGGAGTTTTTTCGAAAAATAACAGCAGTCTAGATGCGGATCTGTTGAAAATAAAGCCTTTATCAACAGATCCTGTAAATCTCATTTTTTGAGGAATACAGGATCTGTTGAAAAAGACTTTATTTTTGATAGAGCTGCATCTAGACTGCTGGTTTTTTCGAAAAAACTCCATTTTGAAAAAAAGCGGTGGCCATGTTTATGCTGAGGTGTGGGATATTTAAATCCCTGCTTCATTAGTAATTTTGATGTGCTTGATTTGCATCTCTGTGTCGACAGAAGGATGCAGTCTAGACGTAGTCTTAGACCACTTATAGTGAGAGATAAGAACAAAGGAGATCTATAGCCTAAGCTGAGAGCCAGCTGGCTTTATAGCTCAAATTGTAGAGGCTCCTATACTGATGTCCCAGGTTCAAATTCACCAGGTGGTTACACTTAATCACCCTGATAGGAAGTTTTCCCCAATGTCAAACATTAACTGACCTTGCTGCAATTTAAGTCCATTGCATCTTGTCCAGCCCTCAGAGCCTAAGGAGAACATTTTTTCTCCCTTTTCCTTCTAACAACTTGTTATGGTCTTGACATCAGTTATTATGTCCCCTCTCAGTCTTCTCTTCTTTAGACTAAACAAACACCATTTTCTCTGTTTTCCCTCACAGATCATGTTTTCAAGAACTTTAATCTTTTTTGCACTTCTGGATTTTCTTCAATTTGCCCCCTTTCCTGAAATGTGATGCCCAAACGTGGACACATCACTCCATTTGAGGCCTAATCTGCTTGGAGTAGAGCAAAAAAATTACTTCTTGTTTCTTGCTTAAAACACTCTTGCTAATACATCCCAGAATGGTTTGCTTTTTGCAACGTTACATAAATGTTGACACATGTTTAGATTGTGATGCACTATGACTCTCAGATCCCTTTCTGCAGAACTTCTTCCTCCTTCCTAATAAATAATAATAATAATAATAATAATAGCAATTAATAATAATAATAATAATAATAATAATAATTATTATTATTATTATTATTATTATTATTAAGGACAAATGAAAATTATTCCACTTAACAAGGAATAATCAGTAATTATAATATCAATATAATAAATTATTATGTATTATTATGTATTAGTATTAGTATTAGTATTTCAGATCAATTTTTAGCTTGTCCATATAATTTTGAATTATAATCTTTCCTTTAAAGAACTTGCAAACTATTCCAACTTGGTATTGTCTATAAACTTTATAAGTGTACTTCCTGCATCATTATTTAAATCATTGATGAAAATATTGAACAGAATTGGGCCCTTAACTTATCTTCACCCAATATGCCCTTCTAGCTTGACTGTGAACCACTGTTAACTAGTGTCCAGGAACAGTTTTATGTTATTCAGACACCTTATAGTAGCTTCATCTAGATTGTATTTTCCTAGTTTGCTTATGAGAAGGTCATGCACTACAGTATCAAAAGCCTTACAAAAGTCAAAACACATCACATCTACCACTTTCCGCCATGCAAAAGGCTTGTTACCTGGTCAAAAAAAGCTCTTCTCTTGGTTTGACATGATTGCTCTTGACGACTCCAGGATGACTGTTACTTATCAACTTATTATCTTCTAGGCGTTTGCAAATAGATTGCTCAATTATTTGTTCTATTAGCTTTCCAAATACTGAAGTTAAACTGATCCATCTATAATTCCCCAGGTAGTCCTTATTTTTCTTTTTATAAATGGCTACCGTATTTTCTCCTTTCCAGTTCTCTGGAATCTCTCCTATCTTATAGCGGCTTTCAAAGATAATCACTGATAGCTCAGCTCAGATACCTACTCAGTCAGCTGTTGAATATTTTAGGATGTATTTCATCAGGTCATTGTGACTTGAAGACATTTAACTTGATAAATTAATTTTAAGTTGGTTTTACCTATTTTAGCCTTTGATCCTACTTCATTTTTACTTATATTCACTATGTCATACTTCCAGTTACTACTAATCTTCATATGCATGTAGCCTTATATCTATTTTTTAAATGAGCCCAAAATCTCTTTACCGTGTACTTTTTATACATAGGATAAGAAATTTTTAATGTAAATTGTGAGCATAATGGATAAAGGGCTGTAAAAGTAAGATTGTACTTCAATAACATAACATGTTAACAGGGTAGATGTGTGAAATTCACACATTTGTTTGTGGGATTATATTTAATAATATCTTGCCTTAATAGTTTCATTTCCTACCCCAGAAACTTTCCCTAATTTTGCTAAAATACATTAAAAAGATGATATTGTGCCAACTCCACTGCTTTTGATAAAACACCAACCTTTGCTTAATTTAACTCACTTAGTATATATTTCTGATCTTTATTTAAGATGTCCCATTTAAAGTCCGATTGATATGGGGCCCTTCAGGCTTTGTACCTGGCTCTGGATGTTTCCCCAGAAGCAGTGATATATCACTGCTGTTCATAGATGGAGGAACAGCCATGGAGGCACTGTGTTCTGCCCCTGCCCAGTCCAGCTCCATCTGAGTACAGGCTCTGCATCTTCCATTGGCTGGGAACCACAGCCAATAGGAGCTGCAGCGGTGGTGCAGTAGGGACATGCTGCAGCTTCAGGGAGCCACCAGAAGTGAGTGATGCTCAGATCTTGCACCCCCAAATCCTTCCATTGCCCCAAACCCCCTTGCCCCAAACCTACTTCCATACCCAAACTTCCTCCCCAAGTATAGCACCCCACACTCCTTGCTGCACCCCAAATCCCTCATTCCCAGTCCCATCTCAGAGCCCACACCACCGCTGAAGCCCTCACCCCTTCCTGCACCAGACTCCCTGTCCCAGCCTGGATCCCCTCCTGCACCCTGAACACCTCATTTCTGGGCCCATGCTAGAACCTGCACCTCCAGCCTAGATCCCATATCTTCTCCCACACCTCATCCCCTGGATTCAGCCAATAGCTCCATCTCACATTCTGAACTCTTAATTAACCAGAATATTTGACTAACTGGCGTCCCCACTCCCATTCTTCCAACATGCCAGATAATAAAGCTTTAACTGTATATAAAATCATTTGTCCACTTAATCATTTAATTTTTTTTTCTCAAAATTAATAGATTGTCAGAAAATTACCACTGACTGTGTATTGGCACACAAAACAGTGGAGGAAGCTCAAGAAGACTTTACCCTTGCATCCTCGCTCAGGCACTCTGAAAAGCACTTGGTCCTATAAATTAGGGACAAGCTTGATCATGTAAATTGTAGGACTGTGTCTAGACTGGCCTGTTTTTCTGGAAAATCAGCCGCTTTTCCGGAAAAACTTGCCATCTGTCTACACTGGCCGCTTGAATTTCCACAAAAGCATTGACTTCCTACTGTAAGAAATCAGTGCTTCTTGCGGAAATACTATTCTGCCCCCGTTCAGGCAAAAGTCCCTTTCGCGCAAAGCTTTTGCCCAAAAGGGCCAGTGTAGATAATAGCTCAGATTTGTTTTCTGCAAAAAAGCGCCAATCACGAAAATGGCATCTAGATTGGCACGGACGTTTTCCGCAAAAAGTGCTTTTGTGGAAAAGCGTCCATTCCAATCTAGACACTCTGTTCCAAAAATGCTTTTAACAGAAAACTTTTCCGTTAAAAGCATTTGCGGAAAATCATGCCAGTCTAGACGTAGTCTAGGTGTTTTGGAGCTTCCAGGTGCTCTTGTAATATCAAGAGTAAGCAATAACAACATAGTAAGTATGCATACATGATAGCCAACTAATTTCAATTGGAGGGACATGCATGCTATGTTTGCAGGATCAGACTATTTCCTTATCCTTTTATTGTTTCATACTGAAATTCCCATTGACTTTAACCAGAGTTCTGCATTTGAAAAGGGCAGTAGGAGTGAGAAATACTGATATCTGCCACTTTACTGAAATAGGGTGGAGACTATTTTGATTTAAACATTAATGTATTTCAGTTTTTAGTTAACTCACAACTTAAGAGACTCTCAGAGGAACATTTAATGTATAATATTAAATAATGTATTTTATTGGACCAACTTCCTCAGGTAGAAGAAACAAGAGTTTGAGTTTTGCAGATTTCTTCATGTCTGTATACCACGGTGGGACTCACCACCACAGGGCCTTCTGCTGGTCACTTTGGGAATTAGTTCTTCAGCCCTGCAGCACCTTCTTTCGGCCAGTGTCTCACCGGCAGTTACCATTTTCTTTCATCGCTGTGTATTAGGACCCACATCTCTCCTAGACTGTGGCATCCTCTCTCTGGGTACTACCCTGCTGCAGTGCCCCTCTGGGAACCCCCACTCCTGTATGTCCACCTTGCCTCAGTGACCCTACTGCCAGTTTTCACCTAGCCCCTACCTCAGGGGCAAACTGCAGTCTGAAATGGCCACTCACCATTGGCAAGGGGTGGGGATCTGCTGCCGTTGCCTACCCTAATTGATTCTCTTTAGCCCTAGCAGCCTCAGGTCTTGCTTCAGGCCTTGCAGCCTAGGAGCTTGCTTGGCCAGGGTTTCCCCAGTTCTGCCTAACTTTCCCCAGCCCTGCACTAAGTCAGAAAGCCTCCAGCTTCCCAAGCAGCTAGGTCCTTCCTGCTCCACAGCAAGAGTAAGCCTTTCTTTCCTCCCCTCCAGGAGCCTTTATTTATACTGCACTCAGCTGGGCCCTAATTGGCTCATACCTGCCACAGCTGCTAGCTCCACAGCTCCAGTCCTCTCCCAGGGCCGGGATATAACCTTTCAAGGGCCAGTTAGGGGCAGATGCCCCATCTGTGAAAGGTAACAAGAATGTTCCAGCTAAATACAAGGAGTAAAGTATAAGGAGTTAATGCATGTTGCAAGAAACCACTTAAAATGAAGTGGGCAATTAATACCTCTATAATCATAAGACAAAGGGGGATAAGTAGGTTACAAATTGTTGTAAGTAGCCATAAAACCTATATTTCTGTTGAGAACATGATTTTAATATCTAAAAGAATTATGATTTTAAATATCCATATGTTAGGCAAATAATGTTAGGAAGACGGATGCTTTTGCCAACACTGAAGTTCTTCTATCTTTGTGCTGTATTTCTTTTGTCTTCTTTCTCAAATAATGTTGTCAGCCCTATTCAAAATACTTCATTATGTTTCTTCTTGCTCTGCTACTTCATTCCATGCTTCTCAATTACATTGTTTATCTATTTTGTCCTTGTTTTTATTACTAAGGAAACTGAGATTTTATATGCCACATCCTATTTATAAAAATATAAAATGAAGCACTGATTAAATGATTTTACATAGCTATCGTGTATCAGGTCAGGTGTTCGCTTACAACTTTGAAAGCTTTTTGGAGCAATAGTGTGCTTAATTTTGTTGCCATGAAAAGAAATCAGTTAAACAGAACTGAAGAGAGAACAATACATCACAGAGAATATTTATGTTAATATGCAAGGAAGCAGTGTTCTGAATGCATCATTCAATGGAAGACTTCCAATCCTGTTTTACAGCAATTCCACTCTTTTACAAAGTTATCTTTATGAAGTGTAGTTGAGATGGAAGACTTCTTTTTTTTAAATTCAAAAACACATATAATTCTCCTACATATAAGGAATATAAGGACAGATCCTCAGCTGGTGTAAAAGGATTTAGCTCTAGAGATGTCAATAAACACCAGCTGAGGATTTATCCCTTTGTTTCAATATTTAGCAATAGTATGTAAACTCTAATTAAGTTTATAATTAAGCCACACTGTGAGTTTTACTTTACTGATTTCTGAATAATTCTGTCTCACTGCCCGACACAAAGATTTAAAAGTCAAGCACAAAATTTTCAAACCTGGTGTGACAGGTTGCCCTCCTGGGAAGCCATCTGATGTGCTGAGAAACCACTGAGCCCACCTGTTATGGCAGCCTGTTATGGCTCCCTTTGTACTTGTCTTGCCAGGCAATTGAATATCCTCCAGCGCGCGCGCGCACGCGCGCGCACGCACGTACACACACACACACACACACACACACACACACACACACACACACACACACAGAGGCAGGGCCACACCCAACTGCAGGAAAATAGACATTGAGATAAGCTCTTGGAAGATTCATCTTAAGGGACTTACCCCTGGACTCAGGTGTCCACCTCCCTTGGAGTGCAGACCAAAAGATATATTATGAAATGTGCCTCCTCCCTCCATGTGGAGGAAAGTATTCACAGTCTCTTAACCCCATCTCACCCCAAGTATGAATTGTAGGAACATGGTTATATTATAAACAAAAAATACATTTATTAACTACAAAAGGTGGATTTTATGCGGTTAAAGAGGTAGCAAACAGAACAAAGCATTTTACTAAGCAAATAAAACAAAACACGCAAACTAAGCTTGATTCACTAAACAATTTGGTTGCAAATAGTAATTTCTCATTCTAGATATTGTCACAGGCACATTACAGAAAGTTTTGAAAGGCAATTGCACGGGCCTGCAGCTTGAAACTTCAAGTATTATTACTCACAAGCTTGGGCCCAACTCTTCTCCCCAGCAGTTCAGTTGTTGCTTCCAAACGTTTTTCAAAGTCTCCTTGGGTGGGTGGCAGAGGAGAACCATAGCTCTTGAGTAAGGCAAGAGCCCTTTGTCTTTCAGTGGATAAACACTGATATTCCAAAAGGGGAGAACAGGTGTCCAATATCAGTGACTTGGACTCCTGTCTCTGCAAGACTATGGCAGCCATTTCTTGCAGCAGGCTGTTTTGAATGTCCACAGGAAGACTAAACTCTTTCATAGTCCATTGTCATGGCTAATGGGCCATCAGCCCTATCTGGCTTTTTCATTGTTGTACCTGAAGGGCTCTTTGGGGGGGCGGGGACCCAAGGTGGCACATTTGGAATACAGATACCCAGTCAATATTTCTAACTTCAGACTCAGAAATGATACATGTATATAAATTGGATAATCACATTCAGAAAATCATAATCTTTCCAATGCTATATTCCAAGAGCCATCTTGCATAAAGAATGCTTCTATTATGTCACATCCATATCATAAGCATGTTTTCATAAGGAATCTGGAGTGTGACATCACATCTGGCTCCAAATTTTAAGTAATGAAAATTCATATTTAGGCACCTAAATGTAAGTGTCCTCATTCCTCTATAAATGTGGCCTGTGCTCACTACCCAGTGAGGTCATTAAAGCATGAGCAAAACATTTTTACTGACCTGGATGGTGATATATGTAAGAAAAAAAGGTAAAAAGTCTCTGTTTGATATGTTATAACCAAATAGCATCTGAGTAGTACAATAAAGTTCAAACAGACATTTGAATTGCCATTCTTTCACAAGAACCGGGCATACTTAATTATTCAAAAAGGTCACGCACTTAAAATTACTCATTTAATAAACTTTATATAAACAAAGAGTGCATTGAAAGAAGTATCTTGGTTAGTATATTGGTTAGAATAAGAACAACTTCACTTTCTGTAACACTATTGCCTGTTACAATAGCTAAGCTAATATCATAAAGTGAGATTTTCAAACTCACAAAAATCTTTATGCCTGATTCCTTCTGAAAGTGAGTATCAGTGGATAAGTTGACCACAAGCTGAAGACAGAAAGGTCTCATCTCTTATTAACATTTTCAATAAAAGGCTCAGTACAGTATACTTTCTATGAAGCATCCAGCATAAGCTACTTCCAGAGGCAGTATAGTGAAGTAAAGATCCTTTCCATTCCCATTAAATTAAATGGGAATTTTTCCATTGACTTCAACTGGAGTTAGATGGAATAATATATCAACTAATGGTTGTGTCAGTATGGAAACACCTATGTTACAGATTAGGGATGTAATAGTGTAGTCGATTAACTGATTAACCAATAAGCAAAAGTTTATAGGTTAATGTTATAGACTACACGCAATCCTCCATCTTGACAGTACATTTTTTAGAAGGCTGGCAAGCAGCTTGGCTCAGTCCTGGCTTGTGCCAGGTCTGGGACCAACCTCCACTGTGACTCTGCATTTAAATTGTATTAGAAGCTGGGCGGGCAGGCAGCTTGGCTCAGTCCTGGCTTGTGCTGGGTCCTAGACCTACTCCTTTACCAGAGGCAGCAGCGTGGGGCAACAGGCAGCTGGTCCACAAGGGGAGCTGGTTTTTAAACTGGCTCTCCTTGCAGACCAGCTTCCGCCTGGCACCCCGCACTGCTGCCTCTGATATAGAGGTAGCAGCACGGAGTGGCAGGGGACTCCTCAGGAGTGGGGCTGGAGTGCAGTGGCTGCCAGCTCCACCCTCAGAGACTATAGAATGGTAAAGTAACCAATAAGAATTAATGCGGTTAATCGACTGTACAATTAACCGATATTTAACACCCCTATTGCAGATAGTTTGGTAATGACACATCACAGTAAGAATACAATGCAAATAATGTTATTAAAATGTTATTAAAATTTTAGGGTTCTGCATAGTGTCAGTCACCATAGTATGTAAGGCCCAGCTCCAGCAAAGCACTTAAGTACATGCTTAACTATAAGGTTTAAGTTACAGTCATTTTGATTCCTTTATTGTTTAACTTTATAGTTATAGTTTATATAAACTTATAATTAAGCAAGTGCTTAAGTGCTTTGCTGGATCTGGGCCTGAGTGTTTAATGATTATTTTATAATATAATGACATGTGCCCAGCATGAGGGCAAAAAGAACCTGTCACTATAGAGTCCTCTTTGCCATTAAGAACTCAAATTATCATCTTGTTGCCTCATAATCAGTACATTTCAATGTACTGTAAATTGGATCATTATTAATTTTTGCCATCTCTGAAGCAATTCATGAACCATTTTTAGAATTTCAAAAAGCAGTTCATGAATCAAACAAAATAAAATAAAAAAGAACCCAGCCCACAATGGGATGATGACTCAGAGTCCTCTACTGTAGCTGTGTCAACTGAAGTACATCTGAAATCTGATGAGGATTGGCGTTGATGCAGAAAAGGCTGTGATGAGTATGAAACAATATGTTGAATTTACATGTTAAGACTTTTTGTTGGTTTTGGCAATTTCACTGAAGATTATTTGAGAAATCCATAAACATCTGGAAGGAGGGAGGGGGAAGTTGCTTTATACGAAAATGATGAAGTTTATATTGGGCTACAACACTATAAATGGAAGAGAGAAAGCAGTCTCTTGCACAGCTGTTTCCAATTTTGTTAACATATTTCAGGCCAAATGCACTGCAAAAAAATTATAACCACAAAAATCTACATTAAATAATATTTTATATGTTTGAATTTTACCCCTTTAGGCAAAATTTTGAAGGTTCCTCAATCTCAACAAAACTTTGAGTACTTGGTCAGTTGCACTTTCAATGGCAAAATCAATTAGCACAAATACAACTTGTTGATTTTGATTCCCTCTTTTTTGAATGCAAAGAAACAAGTTCCCAAAATGATAGGCGCTTGAAAAAATCTAGCCAGGAAAGGCAGGAAAATTCAGAATTAAGGTTTTAATTTCAGTCGGACACTCCAAATTAAACAGCTGTGCTTACACCTACTCCAGAAGGGTTTTGAGCACATAACTCTCAGGCTATGTCTACACTGGTAGGTTCTTGCGCAAGAACGGCCGTTCTTCTGCAGAGCGTCCACACTGCCTGCCCACTCTTGTGAAAGAAAATTTACAGTACGGCGTCGGAGGAGAGGGCTTCTTGGGCAAGAGCTACTCTCTTTTCTAACAGGTGTTAGCTCTCTTGCACAGGAGCTCTTGCACAAGAAGGCAATGTAGACGCATGGCAGGGGTTTCTTGCGCAAGAAAGCCGTATGGCTAAAATGGCCATCAGAGCTTTCTTGAGCAAGAGAGCATCTACACTGCCATGGATGCTCTTGCGCAAAAGCACATCTCTTGCTCAAAAGCACATGGCCGTGTGGACGTGTTCTTGTCAAGTGTTATTACGCAGGAAGTCTTGTGCAAGATGTTCTTGCGGAACAACCCACCAGTGTAGACATAATCTCATTGTTTTTAGTGGATGTTGTGTACAGATGCTCATAACTTACTAGGACTGAGGAATGAGAAATGCATCAAGTTCTCTGAAACACAACAGTTCGTCATTGTTACTTTTATTTATTATTATTTGTAGAGCGCTATAGAGGTCCATAATGCTTTTAGACATAAAATGGTTTCCCTACTCCTGAAGAGTTATTAATCTAAGGACTCATTCCTTCTCTGGCTATTAGAGGCAAAACTCAGTTGAGTTTTGTATGAGTAAGCAGCAAAGGGATCCAGCTATACATTAAGTGAGGTCTGAGGGATGGTGTTGTATGAGGAAGTGTCACTAAGAAACTTTGGAGAGGAAAAGTCATAGCAGTAAGGGCACGCTATTGCTGAAGTTATTGATACATACATGTTTGAGATTACTCAGTTTTGGGTTCCTTTGGTTTCACACACCCATACAGTTAATAATAAGAAAACATTAGGTAAAATCTTTTTTTTTTTAACATGAAGTCATTTTGGAGTTTAGTGAAAGAGGCATCTTATATAAGTCTTCTGTTTGTTTTATACTCATACTAGAGTATTTACCCTGCATTGCTCAGGTCCTAAACTCAATTACTTTTTATTTTTCTTTATTTAAATCATTGCTGTAGGGTGGGGCTTGGGATGAAGGGTTCAGTATGCAGGCTGCCCCAGGGGGAGAGGACAACCCCAGTCCTCTCTCACTGCATCAGCTTGGTACCAGCTAAGAAGTCCTTCTTTGTGGCTGCTGCAGCACTACAGGCGCAGTCAGGGGAGGGATGCATGTCTCCCAACTGGGGCAAATCCTAGTTCATCTGTCCCTTGTGTCCCCACAGCCAGATTGAGGAATGGAGCAAACTGTGCACTTTTACCCTCGCTCCCTGACAAAAGGAAATAGTCAACAATGTTCCCATATGAATCTGGGGAAGGAGCTTCAGTCCCCCCGATCCCCCTAAAGGGTGCCTACGAGGAGGGATGTGCAAGGCTGGGGCAGTGCCAAAAGGGGGGTGTCCCCAGACAGCCTTTTCACCAGCCTGATAATGCTGTCTCTTTTCTGTGTGGTTTTATGCATTCCAGTATGAATCAGAACGGAGGGGAATTTTTATCCCCCCCACACACCCAACCAAACCCTGACCTTGCTTAAATTATGATAAGAGGAAGCCACATACTAAATATTGTGGTCACAGCTCTTACCAGTTAAGAGGAGTTCTTGAACAGACAGACAGATTCGCTCACTTGCTCACTCCAATTCTCTCAAATATATTGTCAAGAAATGTCTTGGTCTAGATCTGACTCTGAAATGAAAGTGAATATTATTACTACTATTACTACTAAAATATACTTAATAATAATCTCTACTATTGGGGTAATGCCTGGAAGTATTATGTCTGAAATATGTTCTGCTGTTCACTATATGTCAAACATTGAAATCCTCACCCTTGGGTAGTATGGGACTAATCTCAAACTTTTGAAAGCCAATAAAAACACCCTCATTGAGTTCAGTGGTCTTTGGATCAGGCCCTATGGCAGGCTACAGCCTTCAGCATGCTTTTACTGGCATGCTTGTCACTTTATAAAGAACTTGGATGTTAGACTTTTTTTAAGCCATAACATTTTCTTATTATTGTTTCTGATAGACATACAGCATCTTCCAATTTAAACATCTATTTGAGACATTTGTATGGAACACTCATCCTAGTTTATTTGACTAAAACTGCAGTTTCAATCAACTCAAACTAATTTGTGTATTTGACACAAATAGCTGTGGCTATTCATAAAACAGTTCTAGGAGGAAGAAACTGTGGTACTGCCACACCGTTCTCCCTTCTGCTCATCCATAACTTCAGCTGAGATGTTCAAATCCCCATTCTATAATAGACCTAAAATGGGCTTTTTTGATTCACTGAAAATTTCAGATCAATTTGATTCAAACCAATGTTTTTAAACTGCCACATAACTAAAAAACTACTTACTCACCCAACTCTGCTGATACCAAAGTCTTGATTTCTTCTTGGTTGCTGACACTGGATTTTCACTACTAGAAAAAAATAATTATGGACTTTATCCTGCAATCCTTATGTGCACAAGCATTGCCACTGATTTCAATAGGCCTGCTCACATAATAAGGTCTACAGGATTGGGATCCATTTAATTTTATCTTGATGTTCTTTCATTTTCATATTAAAATTCATATTATTATTAACTGTGTGGGTGTGTGAAACCAAAGGAACCTAAATCTGAGTAATCTCAAACATGTATGTATCAATAACTTCAGCAATAGTGTGACCTTACTGCTTTGACCTTTCCTCTCTGGGGAAGCCTTTGCCGACCGATCCCTTATGCTTTGTGAAACTAGGCTTACAGGATCGGTCAGCAAAGGCTTCCCCAGCCGACTGATCCGCGTCTAGACTACCGTGCTGTGCCGGATCAGCTGATCGTCGGCACAGCACGGCGGCCATGTTTATTTTAATGAAGCAGGGATTATTTAAATCCCCGCTTCTTTGCCTATGCCCGGTAGCCTAATCTACATGCCTCTGTCACCAGAGGCATGTCGCCTAGACATACCCTAAAGGAGGGATGAGATGAAGTGAGAAGATGGGGTGGTAAATTTGCATCACTACCCACAATTTATCTATTCCCTGGATAAATGTAGGACATAAGCTTCCAACAGTGCAGTAACTTTCACAAACACTCATTCAGACACAAATTATGTTAAAAATATGTAGATACCATGGGAGCAGGGAGCCTTACAAATAAAGCTGACTATTTATTTATGTATTTATTTATTTTTTTGTGAAAAACTGTTTTGTGCTTATTCGCTTTGACAGAAACAATTTCCAAATTAGGACAAATTGTTTCAATCAGGGAGAAAAAAAATCAGAACTTTGTTGGAATGAAAAGTTATAAATCTCTCAATTTGAAATACTGTATTAAATTTTTCTGGAATTTTATTAATATCTGGTAAAAAAAACAACAAAGCAAAAATAAAAAATGAAAATGACATATTGTTTACTCTGATCTGATTTTTTTTCTTCTTTTTGCCAGTTTGCCAAAAACTTCAAAAAGCATTTTGTATCAAATCAATATGAAATTGTTTGGGGTTTGTTTTTGTGTGTGTTTTTTCAGTTAAGACATTGAACCGGAAAATACGGTATTTCCATAGTTCTATTTAAAAATACCTCAGAAAAATCATTATTGATCTCATTCTTGAGGCCTATGTCACAAAAGAATTATTTCTTTTGTATGACAAATCCACGTGGGTATTTCAATCATATTACTTATGCAAAAGAGACGGCAGATATGAAGTCACTACTATGACTATACATACAACCCTCCTCTTCCATGCTATTGCAGAAGCAATACTCCATTGCCTTTACATACATCTTACACACTCTGAATACAGGGGTACTGGTAGTCTGTCACTGACTACTAGTTTTTCTTACCCATTTCCCTTTTTCTTTTCAACATACCAATGTCTCTGACCACAGTACACCCGGGGCATTCGTTGGCATAAGTTCTAAAAAAAAGTTCATCTTTTACATTAAAAACAAATTTCAGCAAAGATACTCTCCACTAAAGCTGCAGTGAACTGTGAGCTAATAAATTTAAAGGACGGTATATAGTTATTTACTCTGCTGTTCAATAAAGAATATAGTTGCTATGGCAACTATCAAATCACATGATTTGTCTGTTACCTCAGAGATACAGACCTTTTTACAGATACTAAGCATTATGTCGTCTGAGCCGCAGAGCCTTAGGTTTTTAAAAGACTTATTTTCCCTCAGTAACAACACGTTACCTTTGGTTTTAGGAAAAAGGACATTTTGTTTATCTGAAGGGGATAATTATGAGACTTTTTTTTTCAACTAGTGGGTAATCACCTGTTTCGTTTTAAATAGATGTCAGTTGAGGGCTCTAAGAGCTTTATGCCACATAGCTCACTTTCCCCTCGTGTACCTTTTGTTCCAAAAAGTGGAGAAAAGTAAGCTGGGGGCAGCCATTTTGGCCAACAGGGAGGAATTGGTTGTGACTCTGAAGGTGGAAAGCACTTTGGATAAAAATGATCTTGAAATGACAGTTTTTGAATCATAATTCTAAGGAACAGAAGGAGCAAAATCAACATAATAAAAACATTGGAGTTTAAAAAAGAAGACTTTAAAAATCTCAGAGAACTAGTAGGCTAGGTCCCATAGGAAGAAAGTGTAAGGCTCAGCCTACACTGCAAGGGGAAGGTCTGCTGAAGATATGCAGCTCCAGTTACGTAAATAACTTAGCTGGAGTCAACGTACCTTAAGCCAAGCTTGGTGCCATCTCCACAGGGGGACGTTGATGGGAGAAACACTGCCATTGACTTCCCTTATTCTTCATGACAGTGATGAATACCCGCACTGATTGGGACCCCCAACATTTGATTGAGCAAGTCTTGGTTAGAACTGCTAAACTGAACCCCAGAAGAGGTGGTGGAATCAATTGCCAGAGCGTTGGTAAGTGGAGACATAGCCTAAGAGAAAAAGGACTTCATGAGAGCTAGCACTTTTTCAATGAGACAGTATTAAAGGCACAACTGCAGACTATCCTGATGCTAAGGAAAGAAAGGAAGAATAGTAAGAGGCCAATGTGGCTCCATAAGGACCACTTTAATGACCTGAAAATCAAAAAGAAATCCTGCAAAAAGTGGAAACATAGACAAATTGCTAAGGAAGAGTACAAAAGAATAGCACAAGTATTTAGGAACAAAATCAGAAAGCCTAAGGCACAAAACAAACCACAACTAGCAGGGGACAGAAAAGGCAGTAAGAAATTCTATAAATATATTAGAATTATGAAAAAGAAAAAAAACAAAGTGCAGGTCCTCCACTTAACAGGGAAAGATTACTAATAACTGATTACATCAAAAAAGCTGAGGTGTTTAACTCTATTTGGCTTTATTCATCACTAAAAAGGTTAATGGTGACTAGATATGATACCCAACCTAATCTATGGACTTCCCAGAGAAGTATTTAGGGGAAGACAAAAACTAAGTGAAAAAGAAACTTCAGAGAGTGGTATTAGACAGAGCATAGCAGATGTCCCTTGAATGGCAGAGCACAGCAAAGGGTTTGATGAATGCCATTGACATTTTTCAAAAAAATAGGATCCATTGGTAGTCATGGAAAATATATTATCTAGGTTTTGTTGGTGGTGGTTTTTTAATCCTAAAACAAAGAAAGCCCAAATCAGGGAAGCAGGTTCACAAGAATTATTTCTGGTGGCTAACATTTTACAAATGAAATATGCCACAATGAAGGATGGATGCAAAAAGCATAAAGAGAAAATCAAAACTGCAGAGGAGGAGGAAACAAACCAAATGGAAAAATATTCCTTAAAGGTCAGGGGGAAAACAATGTCTTTTACCTATTTGCATAAATCCAAAATAAAAGGGAGCCATCCTTCAAGGATTGTATTTAGGGAGTACAGCTTTGCAGACAAAGTATGCTAAGTTAAGAAATAAAACAGAAAATTAGCTTAGAGCTGCTGAAAAAAAGTCAGCTGAGAATTGTGTTACTCTGGGAGATAAGATAGAAAAGTTATGGTCCCAGAATTTAGTAGCTAAAGAGGTCTTGGAAAATGTCTTATTAAACAGTGAAAAACTAAAGTGGGTGATTTAAGAAAAAGGTATGTGCAGTTAAAAGGCGCTTTTGTACAAATTAACACTACAGAGCTCAGAGGGGACCAGACAAATGGAGGTAGTGAAAGTGATAAAGTGTTTAAGAGGAAGTTAAAGTGTTTTTAAAAAGAATGCTTGGTTTGATAATAAACCCCTAGTTATGGCAGTATACTGTGGCGCAATCATGCCTCCTCAAATCCTTAGTAATCTATCAAATGGTGCAAAGGGGAGGACAGGTAGTAACAACTATCACCACCATGCTTGCCTCCCACACACTCCTCCCTCAGAAGCCTTTACAGCCATTCTGAAGAAAATGGGGCCTACACATTGAATGTGTCTGTAAATAATCAATTGTAAATGATGCTGCATGCACAGAATGACAATTTGACTTGAACTATTGGAGTATGAATGATTTAGTCAAAGTCACTAAAAAAAGGAAATAGAGATTTCTATATCACTTGACAGCTTCTGAATGTATTTTTGCAGATATAATGAGGGTTACAGTCATACCCCTTAGTAGAAAAATAACTAAGAGCAATGCAAGGGGCATTGATAAGCTCAAACAACAGATTGTAAGGGGAAAAAAAGAAGGAAAACACATACTAGTTTGAAAAAGAGAATCAGAAAAAGAAAAATGTAAGTGTAACAGCCAGCTTACTAAAGTCACAGATAGCTGAGATGTAGAAGGAAAATGAGAGTAAAACAGAATGCTACTAGAACAAAACAATTATCGGACCCTTAGCCAAACAAGGTTTTGTCTGTAAAAAACTTATTTAAAGTTTAAAAAGATCACTTTAGAAATGGGAGTAACTTAAATGTGTCATCTGCTCATCACTTGCAATTCACATAGAGAAAACTTAAGGAGTGTAAAATCATTTTAGGAAAAAAGATTCAAAGGGTCAGCTGGCAAGGCTAACTGCCCAGCATGGTTAAAATATTTACTTGGTCTGTCGTAATAACCATTTACAGCCTTACAAGGGACCATGAAACTTAAGAAAACTTGTATTTAAAAAGAAAATGTAAAATGTATTTGAAAATCCACTAAAAATCCATTCAAATCTTTCATTAATTGCCACTGCCATTTTGCTTAAAAATAAGCAAAAAGAGAGAAAAAAGTCTCAGCAAAAAGATTATTGTAGTAAAAAAAGAAAGAAAAAAAAGGATTGAAAATATAGGCCTTGCATGAATAATGCAAGAAGTAAGGAAGAAGTAAGGAAACAGGACATAACAATGGACAACGTATAAACCCACAAAAGGCCTTGTGAATAACATGTAGTTAGTAAATAAAGAAATAGTAAAAAGAGTAATGTGTGGTAAGCTTGCAGCTGCAGCTTTGCCTACTAGCATACTTCGCAGCTTGTTTATGATCTGTACAGGGATTGGTTGCAAAAATTAGTTGACACATAAAGTGTGTGATTAACCCATAGTATTAAGGGTAAATGGTCTATAACTTGATTCATGATTATGTGTATTACTTGTGTGGTATACCTTTCACCCACACCTGAGATTTGAGGCTGATCAACTCAAATGTAGTTTGATTGCATGCCAATAAAGAAACCTCAGTGATGACTCTGAAGATGAACTGATTTCTTGGATCCAGAAAACTGGATAGTGTTCTTTCCAAACTGATGTAGTGTTCTGGGCAAGGTGAGTGGAAAAGATCTCAGAGGGAATCCCAGCCTCTGGTAGCATTCAATATTTTCTTTAATATTTGGACAATGGAGTGAAAAGTATGCTTCTAAAATATGCAGATGACACCAATGTGGGAGAGGTTGCAGGCACTTGGAAGGACAGGATTAGAAATCACGTCAACGTTGACAAATTGGTTCATTGGTATGGATTCAACAGGGTGAAAATCAATACGTGCTACATATTTTACTTAAGAAGGAAAAATCAAATGCACAACTATATCACAAGGACTAACTGGCTATGTGGTACTGCTGAAAGTACTCTACGTGTTATAGAGGGTCACAAATTGAATATGAATCTACAATAATAATGCAGTTGCAAAAAATGCTAATATCAGTGTGGAATGTATTAACAGGCATGCCATATGAAAGATATGGGAGGTAATTGTCTTGCTTTACTTGGCATTAGTGAGGCCTCAGTGGGAGTACTGTCTCCAATTATGTGTGCCTTTTGGAAAGATATGGACAAATTAGAGACCAGAGATGAGCAACAAAAATGATATAGGTCAGGTTTTCTAAATCCTTTGAGGAAAGGCTAAAAAACCTGGATATGTTTAGTCAGTAGAAAAGAAAACTTCAGAGAGTGGGGGTAGAGACCCTGATAACAGTCTTTAAATATGAGAATGGCTGTTATATAAAGGATGGGGATCAATTGCTCTCCACATCCAGTGAAGGTAGAACAAAAAGTTTAATCTGCCCATGTGAGGTTTTAGTTAGATATTAGCAAAATCTTTCTAACTATAAGGGTAGCTCAGTTCTGAATAAACTGTGGGAGTTTGTGGAATGCCAATCAGTGGAGATTTTTAAATACAAGTTGGACAAACACCTGGCAAGCATAGTCTAGATTTCTTGGGTCCTGCCACAGCACAGGAGGCTGGACCTGATGACTTCTTGAGTCCCTTCCTGTCCTGTACTTCTATAATTCAATGATACACAGAAATTACCTCAGTGCCTAACCAGTTTTTAAACTGCAATAAAGGAAGAAAACTGTCCTCATTGTCCTAATGAGCTATCTGTAGCACTATCACACTCAACCTTCGAATAAAAATGAGTAAGCTAGACAAAAGGACCTAAAGTCAAAAAAGGAAATTAAAATCCTTACTCTCAGCATGGAGGCTACTTAAGCACACCAGAACTGAATCATAGAATATCCGCATACCCCTAAACAACAACAACAAAAAGGAAGTAGGAAGGGAAGTTAAACAACAGTAGGATTACATGGAGGGTTCAAAAGGTTATTCAAGCCAAACAGACATAGTTCAAAACTAGAAATCCAGACCATAAAAATCAAATGTAAAGAAACATAAATGATAGCAGGTGAAATGAAAGTTGAAAACGAGGAGGAGTAACTGGAGATTTAGGGCCTGATTCAAAGTCAATTAGTCTTTCCATTTACTTTAAAAGGCTTTGAATCAAGCCCCTGAAATGGCTTTGGATAAGGTTTAGACTGGCCCAGGACATGCCACACTAACATTTCTTCAAAGCCTGCCACCACCATGCCTAGCCCGTTTCCCTCAATATTGGCTGTGATAGGGCAGTGAGATGTCATTCAAAACAGTAGAAGGTGGGCAAGAGTATGAAAAGGACACACTCAAACAGCACATAAGCCAGAAGGGGGAGCTGGAGCACAACCTGCCAAAGAAGGGGAGTGAGCCAACAGAAAGCAGACACTGCTTCAGAAGCACTGCCAAGACTACTACTTTTTCTGCTGGTCCAGGTAGGGCTCTGAATTTCTCCTCTCCTGCTCCATGGCCATCCTGGAGCAAAAGGGGACTTCAGGATCACTTCTCCTTCACTTCCCTTTCTCCCCTTCTATTTCTCTCCTTCTTCCCCTCCGGGCATGTCTGAACTACAGAGTTATTTTGAAATAACTCATGTTGTTTTGAAATAACAAGGTGAGTATTCACACAGCAAACCCGTTATTTTGAAATTATTTCAAAATAACAGGCTTCTTATTTCAAAATAATAAACTCTCATTCTATGAGGAATAATGTCTATTTCAAAATTGCTATTTCAAAATAGGGTGAGTGTGGATGGCACAGCCGGGCTTATTTCAAAATAATTGGCCTCCAGAGCATCTCACAGCTGCTCTGGTGGCCACTCTGTCTGCACCCCTCAAAACTCTATAGTTTCCCTTCCCCTGCAGCCTTTAAAGTTTCAGTTCTGCCAGCCCTATTCCACACAGCTCCCTCAAGAGGAGCCATGGCAGACCCTAACACTCCCACCAAGCTCCCCAAGGGTGCAAGCGAGCCTGCAGCCAGACTGGAAGCCAATATCCAGGATCTCTGCACCAAGAGGAGGAAGTCTGAAGTCTACGTTCAGATGGCCACCAGCTTGGCTCACAAGGGGCACAGCCAGACTCTGAACCAGGTCAAGCTGAAAATTAAAGAATTCTGGCAGGCCTACACATAGGCCAAGGAGTAAAATTCCCACTCTGGGATGGCACCGCACATCTGCCACTACTTTGAGCAGCCGGATGCAATCTTAGGAGGAGGGCTGGTCACTTCCCTACTCCTCATTATGGAATCCGGCCTGGCCACACCCATCGTCAGCCTCCACAAGGGCGGGGCTGTAGAGGAGGAGGAAGACAATGATGAGCAGGAGGATGAGGAGGCTATCTTGGACACCATGACTGCCAGCCAGGAGGTAGTCGTCAACCTGGAGCCAGTACCCCCCTCCCAGACTGTGTCCCAGGGGTTGAAAAGGCTAGGGAAGGCACTTCAGATGAGTTCCATAACTTTCTGTATGTAAACACAGAGAAAGGCAGCAGGCTGTGAGGGGCTGTGCACTCTTCGCTTGGCCTTCTTGTGCTGGGGATTGAGCAGCAGCCTGTGCATGTGGGTGCAAATGGAGCACCAGTATGGAGCACAGAGCTCCATGAGGCTCTCACACAGGAACCTTTCACTCCTTCTCTCAAGGTTCCCACGCAAGCTTTCCTTACTCCTGACCCTGTGGTGGGACACGTTCCCACCAGAAGCCACCAGTAAGGAGGCTGGGGTCAGGGAAACACACAGGAGTGCTACACATGGCACACGGTCATGCCTGCACTCTGAGGTAGCATCCACTCTGTGGTAAGAATGGTTATGTGGAGGAGACCAATCCCCTGCAAGGAAACCTTACAGGCAGAGGAAGAGGAGGGGACCCCAGTACTACTGTCTGCAAAAAGTGGCACCTATCGCTTACACCACATCTCCCCCAAAACCATCCCCCCTCTCCTCCAGTGGGCCCGGTGTGCACAGGATATGGAAGCAAGCCGAATCAGCCGTTCTCCTTCCCCCTCCTGCAGGCTCCTGGCCTAGCTGTCTCCCTCCCATGACTGTTTTTCCCCAGGACATAGGGGTCAAACAGGACTATGTAGCACTTTAAAGACTAACAAGATGGTTTAATAGGTGATAGCTTTCGTGGGCCAGACCCACTTCCTCAGATCAAATAGTGGAAGAAAACAGTGGCATCCCCTGGGATGTCCATGCCCGCTGCCTAGGCAACAGATGGCCTTGCTTGAAGAACTTCACCAGTATGTGAACTTTGGTGTCAGCTCACAGATTAGAGCTAGATTTCATGCACACTATCTCCAACGATGACTGCCCTTCTTACTTTTCTTTACAGATGGATCAGCTGTGAGCATTATGCGTCCACCACCTCCAGTGCCATCAGCACAACCCTATGAGACCCGCAGGTGGAAGTGACCCCAGGATGACCTGGCAAAAGAACACCACGCGTGCCTGTGTGCCCTTCAACTGAGTTTCAAGTGGGAGGCCCATGGGTGGCTCACCGACCTGGAGGAACACCGTGCTGACTGGGAATTGCCCCACACCATCTGGGAGCCACTGTCTTGCTCACCACAACTGAGTGATCCAGCAGCCACCCTGTAGCACCTTCTCCCCTCCAAGTCTCTGAAGTATCTGCTCCCTCCAAGTTCCTGCAGCACCCGCTTCTTGACTTCTCCTCCTTGCTCTCCCTCCTCTCCTCCTCCCCCACCACCCCGGGCCACCAAGGGCCATGCACACAAGGTAGTGGGACCTCTCAGGCAGCTAAGGCATCCCTAGGTGCCCGAGGCAGGTGCCAGTCCGAGCCCATCCCTGAGCCCTTCTTCTTCCCCTTCCTTCCCCCTCCTGGGTTCTTTCACCAGTCCCTCCTAATTCTATATTCCCCAAATAATAATCACAGAGTTTATTGTTTCACAACAAAAAGTCTGGTTTATTTTATCTGCAGGGGAGAGGGGAAGAGAGAAGGGAGGGGTGGGGAAAGAAAAGCACAGAGAGGCAATGCAGAGGCTCCTTGTGGGGAGGCTCAGGGAAGAGTGTCATAGGTGGCCTTGGCTGAAACTCTCCTCAAGGCCTCCCTGACATGCACAGTCCCTGATAGGCTTTCTGAATGGCAGTGGTGCCTGGCTGCTCAAAAGCCCTGGTGAGCCGCTACCTCTGCCTCCAACTCTGGCAGGAAAGTCCCCCTTATTTTCACATACATTGTGGAGAACACAATGTACCCACCACCACCTGGGGGATAGTCCCTTCACCCAGGTCCAGGCATGTGAGGAGACACTGGAAGCCTTTGAGTTAGCCAAAGGCACCCTCCATTGTGATGCGGCATCTGCTGAATCTGATGTTGAAGCATTTTTTTAATGGAGTTCAGGTGTTCCGTGTAGGGCTCCTTAAGCTAGGGGAGCAAGGGGTAGGCCACGCTGACCCTGATAGTGCAGTTGGGAGAAAAAGTGTGGGTGTGTATCCTCTGGAAGAGACTGCACTTGTGGAATATGTGGGCGTCATGCATTTTCTCTAACCATCCACTGTTAATGTCCATGAAGCATCTCCTGTAGCCCACGAAGGCCTGCAGAACCATTGAAAAGTACCCATTCCTTTTAATGTAGTCAGAGGCCTGGTGATCAAAAGCCAGGATGGGGATGTGGGTGCCGTCAATGCCCCCCCCCCACACACACACACACATACACACACAACTGGGGAAGCCCATGGGGGCTAAGCAGCGATGATGGGGTCAATGTTATCCAGGATAATGACCCTCTGCAGTAGGATGGTGTTGATGATGCAGTAGGATGGCCCTCACCACTTGTGGAAACATAGAATCACAGGATTGCAGGAGCCCTTGGGAGTTCCCCGAGCCCAAGACCCTTCTCATAGCAGGAGCAACCCCAACTACCCCATCCCTGACAGGGCTTTGTGAAGCCAAGAGTGCAAAACTTGTAGGAATGGAGAGTACACCTTCCTCCCTAGAGAAGCCATCGCAGTAGTTCAATGATAATAGCAAGAGAGTCATACTTGCATGAGCATGATCCCAATGGTTGATCGCCACATGGCAAACTGGTTCCCCACAGAGCAGTAGCTGTCCAGTGTGGTGAGTTTCCAAATTGCAATGGTGACACACTTCTGGAGGGGGATGGCAGGTTGCATGCTGGTGTCCCATCACTAGAAGGCATAGGCGAGCCATTCACACAGCTCCATGAAGGTGTGTTTCTGCATGCAGAAGTTCTGGAGCCACTGCTAGTTATCCCACCGCTCCAAGACAATCCAGTCCCACCAGTTACAACTAGTGTCCCGGTACCAAAAGCTGTGGTCCATGGTGTGCTGGGGAAGTTGGAGGGGACTGGGAGGTAGGATGAACACCCAGGCTAGAGTGAGGAGGTGCCCCAGTCTGAGTTGGCTGTCTTGGTTCTGAAGTGCCATGAGGGTGGCCTGCATTAACTGCTCCAGAAGGTGCAGCAGGAGGTCTAGCAGCAGGTCCAGCTCCATGGAAGGAGTGATATGGTGTCTGCAAGGGCAACCCAAGCATGTGGTGTGGTGTTTACTGTCCCTCAAGGAGGTAAGCAAAGGTGAAGAGTCTGAGACATGGCTGTAGAAGAGAACCCCTTTGAGTACAAGCCTCAGATAGCCTCAGGCAGCAGCTACAGGAAGTGACTGCTGTCCTCATGTCCTGCCCAGAGTGCCTCCAGGGGGCCTTAAATGTGATTCAGGCGCCAATCAATGTGGACACTCTATTTTGATATAGATCTGTGCTATTTCGATGGAGATTTGTAGTGTGGATGCACTATTGTGAAATAGCTATTTGGGGAATTATTATTTTTTCAAAATAACTTATTTTGAATTAACCTTGTAGGGTAGACATAGCCTAAGCTTGCTCTTATCTCTATTTTTCTCTTCTGCCACCTTCCCTTTCTCCTTTCTTTTGCTAAATTTCCTCTCACTTTCCTCAAAAAAATTAGAACAAGGGAATGTGGCGGTGGGATGGGGAATGACGTGGACAGAAAAGGCATCTGGGGTGGAAGTGGTGGGGTGGGCTTATGGGTAGTGTTGTGGGTAGAGTTTGTGTTGTGGGTGGAGCTTTAGTAGATACCATCACTTATGTGTAGTTGGTTTCTTTTCCCTCTGACCTCTATTCTTGAATACCAGATATGGAAAGATTTTTAAAAATCAAACAATAAGAAAATCTTTAAGAAGCAGACACCCGTAGAAGACTCATCTGCTGTGTGACCAAGGTGTGATGGGAACAAAGGAATAATGACAATGAAAAGAAGCTAAAAAATTCCTTTGCCTCATGTTTTTTCATCACAGAGGCTGTTCAGCTGATATCTATTATTTTCAGGTGAATAGACATGAACAATTGTTAGAGATCGAGAGGGTCAGAAGAAGCAGCATTAAGCCAAGAGATTTTCCATTAAGTGAGCCACTATAGCAAATCTTAAAAGACTCTCGGGGCAATCCTCGGATGGCAGACTGGCAAATTTTACTCCAGTACCAGGAAAAGGTGTTGAAGCAATAATTAAATTATGCAAAACTACTTCATTGACACCCCAAATCCTTTTTGAGGGTTTGTAGAAAAAGGGATCTGAATCCAAATCAAGCTTGCTATTGCATCTCTGTAAATATACAAGTCTGCAAACTCTATGAAGCATTAAATATGCATTTAAAATGTGGATTAGCCAAATGCAGCAGCTTTTAAGTGTTATATGCACTTTTTTGCTCCAGATGCCATGAGATTTCATAAGAATCTAATTTGTTATGTTGTTTCTATTACCTCATTTGTGCTTAACAATGGGGCTCTGGTCCTGATTGGGGCTCCCAGTAACTATAGTAATGTTAACAATAATAACAACAACAGTATAGCATTGGAGCACTTCACCAACACGAGTATGCTCTTGTGGGCTACCTACAATAGAACCTCAATAGTAGGAATATCAGATTTACCAACTAACCAGTCAACCACATACCTGATTTGAAACTGGAAGTACACAGGGACAGTAGAAGAGACAAAAATAGGTAAATAAAAACAAAGATAGGGCAGTACTATGTGAAATGTAAACTAAAAAGTATTAAAGAGGAAGTTTAAAAAAGATTTGGCAAGGTAAGGAAATTTTTTCTGTGCTTGTTTCTTTTCAGTTAAGATGGGTAAAAGCAGCATTTTTTGCCTGCATAGTGAAGTTTGAAAGCTATATTAAGTCAATGTTGTACATTTTTAAAAGAACCACCATACAGGAGCACCAGAATAGGGAGAGGGGTGGGCAGGAGGCTACCCATAGCCCCATCCATGGGCAGCAGATGAATGCACCACTGGGGGAGGCTAGCCTCCAGCCCCTCCCCATCTTCCTGAGGCCACACTCCTCCCATTCTATCCCCTCCCTTGTCAAAGCCTAGAGCTCCCCATGTGCCCTAGCCCAAGCCCACCCAAAGGCTGTGAAGCCAGATTGTCGCCAGACCCAGAGCTGGGTGAGCAGGCAGTGCAGGTGGAGCACCTCCCAGCCCAAGAGCACCAGCACTGAGAATGGGTGGAGTGAGGGGGGCTCAGAGATAAGGGGCAGTGTAATGCAGTGGCAAGGCTTTGGGGGCCATAATAAGGGACAGTGTAATGCAGTGGCAAGGCTGTGGGGTGGGACCACAGTTCCAGAGCCGGTGACCTCCCCCCCACATTTAGAAAGCCTTTGCCACTGCTGCCAGAATAATGTTTTGTTCAGAGTTAAGAACAATCTCTATTCCTGAGATGTTCATAGGTCTGAGGGTCTACAGTATGTATTAATCTCTGTGTTTCATGGGTGGGATGTGACACACGGATTAATGTGTGGCCTGAGGCCAGAAAGGAAGTCTGGGATAAATCCCAGTTTTCTGATTCCCAGTTCTGTGCCTCAATCTCAATGAAAAGAGTGTGCCACTAATGGATTAATAGTGCTCCCATTGAAATCCAGGGCAATGCTTGTATTGCCTTCAATGAAAGCCTCCACATAAAATGAATGGTTCAGTGTATGCTAACTGTGATTTTCACAGAAATGGATGGGGGAGATCTAACTTCTTTTCACAATTTAGCTAGGCAGGAGATTAATATGTTCTGTGACAGCCTTCATTGCCCATCACTGAGTTAAAGGGCAATGGAGCTACAGCAGTTCATTGAGACTCAAGATCCCATAATGATGAACATTTACTTCAATAAATGGAATATTAGAATTTAAGTGCTAAACTTTCAAAAGCTCCCCTCTCTTTGTGCATGCAATTTTGCACCCACAATCAGCTATAGGCAGCAATTTCCGCACTCAGCTAATTGCTGGTTGTGGGATCATGCACAGAGGGGCTATGAAGGCTGTATCATTCATATACCCTGAAATCCTATAGGGAGTTTGGCACCTGGAAAGTAGTGCAGCAGTGAGCAAAGATTGGGAACTGTTGTGTTCATTCTGATAGGATAAGTGTTTGCTGTTACAACATATATGGCATCCTGGATGAACCAAAGATATCCCCCTTATCAACATACAAGATCATTTAGCGGCCTAGTAGAAGATAGGATTGTGATGGGTACAGTTTGCTTCCCCTGAGATATATGACCTACACACAAGGTTGGCTTTAGTACGAGTTCATGAATTGGAAACAGAAGCTTGCTGTGAATGGGGAGTTGGAGAGATAGGAGAGGGAATGAGGGAAGCCACTGAGGACCCAATGGGTTAGTACTGCCTCTGGAGAGAACAATTGCTAAACTCTCCCATGCAGAGGGACTTGAGTCATGACAAGCTTTTGTATAAGCTGTACAAAAGATTGGAAGGCTCCCAGAATGCTTGCTCACACCCTATTGCACATGCATGTATGGCCCCGTTATAAACTTGTCTTTCGTTAATTTTCTCGATGAGACACTGTACTTACTTGAAATTGAAATTCATAGTAAGCTGCTCTTTTACACTTTAACCTTGCTGTCTTCTGAAAAGAACTGTCCTCATAAATGTTTCTGTATATGTTGTGTACTGTTTTGCTCTCTCATATCATATGTGTCCCATTTGTTGGCGAGAAATGATTGTAATAATAAATCCCTGGTTTGTTTCTTGATAGATAAATAAGTGATACCCCGAAAGACACATCTTTTATTAGATTACAATAATTATTTCAGGCATTAACATCTAACTCTGATCTTCATTAAAACTACTCTCTCATTATTTTATTTCTTTCTATTAAATATAATTGTTAATTCAAAAAAAGCTTTCCCATCTGTTATTTTTATCTATGCACTTTCTCCCTTCAAATGCTTTTGCCCTTCTGTTTTGCCAAAAATAATTGTACTTAACTAGCTACAGAGTGAAGTTATTGTGTAACCTAACACATTGGTATCTCGCATGAAATTGGCTACTGTTCTCATTTCTATTGTTACATTATCAAGCCACAAAGGAAATACTAAGCTTAGTTCTTCCTGCATTCATCACACAGGTGCTGCTTTCTGAGCTGTGAAGATACATTAAAACAAATCCAGATAATATTGTAACAAGATAGAAAATTAGATCTTTTAAAAATATTAACAGTTCCCCAATGTCATTGGAAAGAAATGTATTCATGTGTATAAAGCAATTCCAAAACTGTTTAATTTTTTGTCCTTTAAACCAAGAAGTCTGTGTTTGCCTGAGCTGATCTCCATGGAAATGGAATCTCTCTACAGTGACTAGAAGTGAGTGAAACTTTTAGATTTTATTCTGCAAAGTCAGAGAGAATTTTGCTTCCAAAAATGAGTAAAGAATCATAACTGTAGCTGCATTCAAATGATTACAACCTCAACCTAATCTACTAATTTAAATTAAGGTGATGCTCTGTCAGTGTAGGGCTTCATTCATGCTTGCAAATCTCTTTGCAATACTTTGAGCCTAAAAGGTGATGTGAAGAACCAAATATTTTTCTACTTTGTCCTAGTATATTATATTAACAAATCATCCAGAAAGAAATTGGACCCACAGATTGATATACCCTTCTATCCATATCCACCTTCGTCCTTTGTGTTGCCCTGTAGAAACCTTTCCCTGCAGTCAAGAGTCCCTACTGGGGAAACAGACAGGGTGGACTAAGGAAGGAATGGGAAGGTACATTAGCCCTTCTCCGGCACCAGTGAAGTTATTCAGAAGAATTAATAGAGCCACAGGTACTGCTCCAATATCATTATGCTGCCAGATAGCAGGGAACTACCATGAGCAATTACATAGTTTTCACACACATGGCTATGACCTCCTGCTGTTCTCCATGGATCTGCCAGGTTTAGGGTTGACTTTTCTAACAAGATAGTTGAAATAACTTCCACAAGAGAGTCCTCACACAAATTTCCTCACAAACAACCCCTCCCTTGGTTGAGCATAACCTTCTCCTCCCCCATTTGCCCTAGTTCACTATGAAGCATGTTTATAATTAGGACCGTTACACAAACAGTAATTTCTGCAAATAAATATCAGTAGGCTTCTGGATGACAACTAACATAAAACAATAATGCAAAGAAGGGAACTTGTGTCACAATGAGTAATTAAAAAGAAAAAAATGATCTCAGAAAAATAATGGGTGCATTTTAGTGTTGTTGGCTTAAAATTCTACTATGAATATTCATTAATTTGCAATGAACACATTTCTTCTGGTCTTCTGCATCTACAAATCCATGAAAAAAATACTTCTTAAGGACAATCCCAGGGGAATAAATACAGAGAGGAAGAACGATTCATCTTGGATACAGTTGCTGAGAAAGTCTGTCAGATAAACAAAAATATGATTTTTTTTACTTTAAAATTGCAACAAAATATATGAGCACTTTATTATCCTTCCAGTTTTTGTATAAGTATCTAAGTGAGAAAAAAATCTCTGTATTACAGAACCTCTCAAAAATCATATTTTTGTTTATCTGACAGACTTTCTCAGCAACTGTATCCAACTGTATCCAAGATCCACTCAAAATTAAATGGACGCCAAGGCTTGAGACATACCAATAGATTACTTTCCTGCATAGCAACTATATATGCAGCATCAATGTCTAAAAGCCACAGAACAAAAGCCATAACATATCAGAGCTAATATTGTCAAGCTGTCTGAAGTGGCTTGAAAGCGGGAGTACCAACTGCAGGGCAGATGGAGGAGAAGCAGGGCACAAATCCAAAACTTTTTGTGAGTTCTATATTTAGATTTCACTACCCAGTTATCAAGGATGAGCTCCCCAAGCATTACAAGAGCTTGAGCAAATTGTCCCATTGAGTACTGCAGTTTATTTTCCCATCCAGATAAGCTTGCTTTTGTGATAAATAGTCCCTTACATCAAATATCACAACAATATTACTTCCAGTCTTAAAGGACTTATCCCCAGTCGCTTATCCCCAGATCATTTGCACCTTAGATCTTATAACAAAGACAACTTTTGTAGGCAATCCTGTAATCAACTAATTAAAGATTTATTAACTAAGAAAAGAAATATGACAGTTAAAGTAACATACATACACAAATAAGCTACAATCTTAGGTTCTAAATGGCAACAGTGGCTGCATTAATGTACAAACTCTACGTCCTTTTAGGGCTAACCAGCCTAAGCACTGGGGAACTCTTGCTTATGCTTAGAAATCTTCATCTTGCAGAGTTCAAGAAGCACAGAGAGACAGTTTCTTCTTGTCAAGAATGTTTTATCCCCTCCCCCTAGAATTCAAAATGGGATGAGTTCACTGACATCTCTCTTCTTCATTGGTATGGGGAGAGGGGGAGCAATCTACAAAGTCTTTGATGTTTGTTCTTTGTGGAGGTGGTTTTTTTTTTTTTTTTTTTTTTTATGTATCACAATGACTCATTTGGTTTCAATAGGCCTTGTTGTTGGGCAGGACCTAACAACCAGGGACAATGTGGGGGGACGGGATGCGAAGGGTCCTGTCCTCCTAATGCCAGGACAGGGAGGGACAGATCAGCAGCCAGCAGAGGTATCCCATCTATTGGATGATTTGGGGAAAACTGTCCTGGGCCCTGTACTTTGGGGGCGGGGGGCGGGGGGGAGGGACGGGTCCCACAAGCCCCATGTTGTCTGGGGAATGAATGTGGGGCCTGGCAACAGCAGTAGAAATCACACCCCTCCCTGCATTCACCAGCAATGGCAGGAAGGAGAGCAACCTAGCCTCAGCCTGATCTGCTCCCACAGCTCCCAGGTGTGTTGCTTGGGGGAGAGGATTTGAGGGAAGGGGTGAAACTGCCCCCACATTCACTAGTGGCAGGAAGCAGAGTGATGCGACTGGGAGTCAGGTCACTCTGTTTCCAGTTGCCGCTGGTGAGTACTGTGGGCGGGGGGCAACCCTGCTACCAGCACCAGCACTCTCACTAGTCTCCCTGCCTGCATCACTTGGGGGAAGAAGGTGGGGAAAAGAGGTGGAGTGGGCTAGCACAGGGCAGAGCAGAACTGGGAAGAGGCAGGGAGAAGCGAAGCAGGGGCAGGGAGTGAGTGGAGAAAGGTCAAAGCTTGGGGAAGGAGTTGGAGTGGGTGTGGGGGAGTGGGAAGAAATGGGGCCCAGGACAGGGGGAGGATTGTCCTCTAGGATGGCCTTCCCTTGAGCTAGGGGGGTGCAGGGAGGAGTCACATGAGGGGACAGTCATTTGGTTAATGGTCCTTTCCTGTTTCATGATTTACACAATTAGAGAGGATTACAATGCAAACACTTAACATGGGGTACAGATGTTAAAAGTAAGATTCACAAGTGCAGTATCCTAGTAGCATTTTAAAGTCTAAACACAATTTTAGAAATCTAATACCTATTTTAGCAATACTAACACAGAGATGAGCCAGAGGACTAGGAGCCTTGGCATGAGCCGGCAGTATAACAAATATCTCTCTAAACTTTTTTCTCTACTCCTATAATTTTTGTTAACAAAATACAATAGATAAATAAATAAATAAGAAATGACAGATTTGTTCTGAACCTACAGAACAAAGCTTTAGAAACTTGCAAGTTACTTCAAGGCAGTAAAATTAAAACTCAGACCAAAACAGCAAGAGGATTTTTAACAAATTAACAGTGAAATATGTAACATTATTATCAGAGAACCTAAAAGGAACAATTGCAGTAGTCCATCTGCATCAGCACAGGAAAGTACATGCCTACATGCAGGTGCAATTCAGGCCATGTATTTTCAAACTGAAGCTTGTAAATTAATTTGTCAGAAAATGTATATTTTTTAAGAAGTGGGGCCTTTTCTTTAAAACAGAGGTTACAAACTTCAATCAAACTACAGTGAGCTGACCCAATATTTTACTTTTTTATATCTGAAAGTGGATTCAGGGAATTTGAGAAAAGAACTAGACTGACAAAATAAAAACTGCAGCCCTTTATTTATTCTTAGCGCAGAGGATAGCAATGGGAATTTTACCTCAATGCTCTACCAATCCTTTTCAACCATCACAGAGAGAGCACTAGGGGCAAATGGAAAGTCCAAAAATCTTTTTGTGGACAAGTAGACACAGTCTGAGACATCATTTTTCTTTCTTTCTTTCTTTCTTTCTTTCTTTCTTTCTTTCTTTCTTTCTTTCTTTCCATTTTTTCAACAATTTTAAATTTTATTGCCCAAGGAGACTACACTGTTGTATACCACAGGGAAAGAATAGGCAGGACTGAGGACACCAATGCCTGAGGACCCTGCTATGGCAGGGAATTGATTAAATGAGATATACCCAGACCATACTGACAAGTGACCAATCTGCATGCTGCAGAGGAAGGCGAAAAACCCTGAAGGCCATTACCATTTGACTTAGAGGAAACTTCCTTCCTGACCCTATATATGGCAAGCAGGTAGATCCTGAGCATATGAGCAAGAACCAGCTAGCCAAATAGATGAGAGAGAGAGAATGCTTATTCTGGTCCTAATTGTCCTATCAACAGACATGGCCATTCCTGATGCATTAGAAGATGTTTAACCCCTCCCCCTCCTGAATACAGGAAGGGATCCTTTCCTGAGCCCTGAAACGTGAGGTTTTGGAACATAAGACATAAACCAAAAGAGAACCGCAGAGGTGCTAATCACTATCCTACCACTACAACCAACCTTACACTCATAAATGTGTCCAACTCTCTCTCAAGACTATTCAGTTGTTTGCTATTGGGAGGCTTTTCTAGACCCTCCTGCCTCTGATAGTTGGAAACTTTTTTCTGATTTCCAGTACGAATTTGTCCAAGGCCAGTTTACATCCTTTTGATCTTGTGCCAGTACTGTCCTCTAACTCTTCCCACTCCTTTGAGTATAAACCCCTACTGTATTTGGAGTCAGCCAAGATCTTCCAGCCTCCTCTAATTAGGCCCTTCAATCCTCTGATCAGCCTAAGGGTATGTCTACACTAGCCCTCTAGTTCGACCTAGGGAGGCTAATGTAAGCATTCGAAGTTGCAAATGAAGCCCGGGATTTAAATATCCCGGGCTTTATTTGCATCTTCCCGTCCGGGTGCCATTTTAAATCCCCCTAGTCCGAACTAACTGCCCGCGGCTACACGCGGCAGTCAAACGTTAACTCGAACTAAGTCCCTAGTTCGAGTTAACTGTTACACCTCGTGGAATGAAGTTGCTCATATCCTAATAGTTTTTCTCTGTACCTCTTCAGTGTGAATTCATCTTTCATGAATATGGGTGATCAAAATTGTACGCAGTATTCCACATGAAGTCTTACCAACTTCTCGTATAATATCATTAATACTGACTGGCACTGCCTTGCCTGATGCATACTAGATGTGATGCATACTAGAATCACATTAGCCTTTTTAAAAAACTCATTCTGTGATAGATCCACACATATATGTTTCCTTCTCCCTCTATTGTTTCCAACTGATGATCCCTCAACTAGTAGCAGAAAATCTTCTTCTTATAATAAGAATGCACAATCTGCACTTTGTATTCTTGCTTTTCATTCTATTTTTGTCACTATGGTCTTCAAGGTCCTCCAGATCTTTCTGCTTAATATTCAGATTTTCTCCTGTATTGATGATGCTACCCAATTTTGTATTATCAGCAAATTTCATTAGCATACTATTTGTGCCATGGGCATAAATACAAATACTGAATAATTGTTGAGGAACTCTACCAGCAGCTTCCCTCCAGTCCAGTAGTTCACCTTTTGGGATGATTGGTTGCCTTCTTCCCTTTAGCCAGTTCTATATTCACTGTACTATACATGTACTAATTCTCAGCTTCTCTAATTTAATAATTTCTCATGCGATACTGTGTCACATGCTTTATTGAGGTCCAAGTATATTAGGCCTGCATTTTTTATTTCTCCTTTTGTCCCTTCTGTTTCTGAATCTTCCCTTCCCTGTTGCCTATTCCTTCCCTATTGCTCTCCATTTCTGTTCCCTTCCTGCTATTTTCTGTCTCTCAACTTGTGGTATGGGGTATTCAAGACAGAACCTTTTAAGGCATTTTCCATCATTCCTATTATTTAACTACTGCATATCTGTCTTATCGAGCATGCATGCCTAGGCAGCTAACCTACCCCAGTATTTCTCTATAAACTTACCTTTCTTTATGTGTGTGTGTCTTTGTCCTTTTTCAATAAATGCAATAATTAAAAAAAACTTTTTCTGTCATATTTAAGCATGAAACATGTGATGAATATTTTTTTAAGAGTCACTTGACAGAAATGAGGCACTGCACACTAAAACGTGTAGCCTTAGCTGCATCCTTAACCATGCTTAATATGATCTGAAAAACAGGTGTGTGGGGTGAGAAGAGAGGGAAGCGGGGGAGGAAGAGCTAGCATAATCTAGAGCAGAAGCCTTGGTAAAACAGTACTTAAAGTTCTCAGTCAGCTCAATTAAAAACAAAAAGGTTTTGGGTGGATCTGCAGTCCCAGGTGGAATATAGATTGTTGTGTATAGCAGAATCTTTGCCTCTTTTCAAGAGGAATCAGGGAAATTGTAAGACTGGATGCCCTATCTTAGCAGACATAGTATCATGACTTGAGAGTTTGGCTTTAGACAATAAGCTACATGGAATCCTCCAGAAATAGAGATTTTGTGATTATAAGACCATATACACAGGCTGGCAGTTTCATACTTTTGTCACGTATTGTAGGCTGATGTTACCATTTCAGTTGGACATGACACATTAGATGATGAATTATCATTAGAACTAAAAAGAGAATGCATTAGTATAAAAACAGTAAAATAAAAGAGCTTTCTTTTGGGAATTGTGGTTCCCCCTCACAATTTCATATATCTTATTATGGATAATATGGACACTATAGAGAAGAGTATAAAGCAGATTGACTCAGCACTTTACTGCTTATATTCCAGAGAGATTTAGACAGATTGATCTATGAGCTCCAGTTGATCTATGGGCTCTTTCAAGCTCTTTCTGTTTCTCCCTCTCTCTTTTTTTAAGACCTCTTTCTCTTTTGTGAAGAGTTGCTTTCAGCTTAACTCTGCAGTCACATTCCTTATTTCACTGGCATCCCCTCAATAACCACTCCCAAGGCAAGGGCAACTAGTGAGGGCAGGACATGGGGTCCACTAACCATGTGACTGCTCTCCCCACCTCTAATTGCCTTCTATGATAAGATAACTGGTTCTGTGGATATGGGGAAAGCAGTGGATGTGATATACCTTAACTTTAGTAAAACTTTTGATACGATCTCCCATAGTATTGCCAGCATATTAAAAGTAGTGTGGCTTGGATAAATGGATTATCAGGTGGATAGAAAGCTGTTAGATCATTGGGCTCAACAGGTTGTGATCAATAGCTTGATGTCTAGTTGATAGTCAGTATCAAGTGGAGTGCCGGGGACCAGTTTTCAACATCTTCATTAATGATCTACATGATTGCATGGAATGCACCCTCAGCACATTCGTGGATGACACTAAGATGGGGGGGAGAGGTAGATACACTGGAAGGTAGGAATAGGATCCAAAGTGACCTAGATAAATGGAAGAATTGAACGAAAAGAAATCTGATGAAGTTCAAAAAGGACAAGTGTAGAGTCCTACACTTAAGATAAAAGAATCCCTTGTACTGCTGCAGGCTGAGAGCCAACTGCCTAAGCAGTAGTTCTGCGGAAAAGGACCTGGGGATTACAGTGGATGAGGAGCTGCATATGAGTCAACAATGTGCCCTTCTTGTCAAGAAGGCTAATGGCATATTGGACTGTATTAATAGGAGCATTACCATCAGATTGACAGAAATGATTATTCCCCTCTATTTGTCATTGGTGTGGTCACATCTGGAGTACAGGGTCCAGTTTTGGGCCCTCCACTATAAAAAGAACGTGAACAAATTGGAAAGAGTCCAGCAGAGGGCAATAATAATGATTAGGGAGCTGGGGGCACATGACTTATGAGGAGAGGCTGTGGGAACTGGGCTTATTTAGTCTGCAGAAGAGAAGAGTGACTGGAGATTTGATATCAACCTTAGACTACATCTTCCAAAGAGGAACTATGGTTCCAAAGTGGATGGAGCTAGGTTGTTCTCAGTGGTCGCAGAAAACAGAGCATGGAGCAATGGTCTCAAGATGCAATAGGGGAGGGCTAGCGTGGATATTAGGAACAACTATTTCACTGGGAGGGTGGTGAAGCACTGGAACGGGTTGCCTAGGGAGGGGATGGACTCTCTGTCCTTAGAGGTTTTTAAGGTCTGGCTGAGATGACTTAGTTGGGGTTCATCCCGTTTAGAGCAGGGGATTGAACTAGATGACCTCCTGAGGTCTCTTCCAACCACAGGAAGATTCTATGATGCTGATAAGATCCCCGGCTTGGAGGTCTGTATTTCGCATGAAATATCTTTGGTGCTTACCACCGATCACTACACACTTCAATTGGTATTCTCTGTTATTTTTGGGTTTAGTTGCCTTTGTGTCCAAACTCCAAACAGCCTGGACCAGATATGGTTTTGGGCCTTCGCTACACATACAGTGCTGCAATGGCGCAGCTGCACCAGCACATTGCATAGCTGCAGCACTTGGTGAAGATGCTATCTAACATGATGGGAGAAGATCTCCAATCAGGATAGGTACGCCATTTGCTACACTAAGGGTTAGGTTGGTATAATTTCATGACATAGTTACACCAATGTAAATCTGTAGTTGTAGACCAAGCCTTGGATTCAAGCAGAGAGGACTGATGTCATCACTGTTGCTTGATGTGCCACACCCCTCTTGTATTGAGTCTAATGAACCTTTCTGAGACCTTCCACTGCTCTTGAGCATAATGCTCAATGATTTCATCTTTTCTCTTGAAGATCCCTCTTCATGCTCCATGTCGAAGCTTCTGTCTAATGTGAGATTCCCTTTCCTGGAGGAGCTTGGGGATCCCAGTACCACAGGATAACTTGTCCTGAATCAGAGTCTATCATATTCCCCAAAATTGTATGCAGCATTCAGTGTGCATAAGGTTGTAACACTGAGTTCTGTTTCTTCTTCTTTAGATTGTTATCTAGTGAAAAGTCTGTGTTATTCTACAGTTTCTTTCTGGTGAGGCTCAATAGCTCCCCAGAGCTCCTAGGACTTCTCTGAAACTTGAGGCAGTGATGAGCTTCAGAGCAGTGCAGACTTCTTTGCCTTCTTCTTCCGATAAGATCAGATAACAATTTTACTTTTCTGCTGTGTCCTCCTGCATGGCTCTATGTGTGAACAGCTCAAACTCCTCCCTCCACTGGGTCCACTGCTGAGCTAGGTTTGCATCTGCAAATACAGCATCTGGGGGCTTCAGACTGAGTTCCATGGCTCATGCAGACAGCTGCTGCCCTTCAGAGTGTTCACAGCCCCAATGCTGTTTCCATGTTACTTTTGTAAAAAGTGAAGCTGAATGATGGTGGAGTTGAACCAGTGGAACTTTATCAAGCCCCATGGATTGCTCTGTCCATGGGCTGAGTTGCTTCCAGCCTAAATTTACACATTTCCAATTTCCCTGGGTTCCCTGTTTCCTGGTATCTTTTCAGTAACAATCCCTAAAGAGAAGCTGGGGCCTTTAACTCCGGTTCCACGTGAGTTGATACAATGCTATTCTGTGAATTGTAATGAAGTCTCTGTTGAATTAATTTAAACTTGGAAAATTGAAGAATACCCAAAAATACAATTTTAAGCTTAATTAATTAATGAATTTTGTCAAACTGAATCCAGACAGTGTCTGGAAGGAAAAATAAACACTTGCTGGAAATAAAGAAAACATGGTGTTAGAAAGTATAAACTCAGCCAGATAAGCTGCAGGAGGGATTTCTACTATTGTTGGGTTTAGAAAACATGAAAGTTAGATGTTTTTGCTTACATTCTTACTGTCAAATGTCATGAAAGAGAGTAGACTGTATAGAGAAAGAAAAGTATATTTGTCAGACAATTTGTATAAACTGTTGATGATAATTTGAAGTTGGTCCTGTTGCCTTTTCCTCAGTGCCATCCATGTTTCTAAAACTGTCTTAAGACAGAATAGAGCTCAGAGGGGTAGTTGTGTTAGTCTGTAACTTTAAAAATAATGAGTGGTCCTGTGGCATCTTAGCCGTGATCTGCACTAGGGAATTATTTCGAAATAACCTCCTATTTCAAAATAATAAGCAGAGAGTCCACACTACCTAGCTTATTATTTCGAAGTAACGGGCTGGTCATTTCAAAATCTGTACTCCTGCTTTCCTTGAGGAATAACACTTATTTTTAAAATAGTTATTTCAAAATAGCCTAGTGTGGACACTCCGCTGCTGCTATTTTGAAATAACTACTCCCCAGAGTAATTTGAAGTAATTACTTCCTGGAGCTTTAGGTCAAGGTAGCCGGTCCAAGTAATGGAGCCTGCCTTGGACTAATTTCAACGCTCCCCAGTAATGGGATCATGCTATTTTGATTTTATTATTGGGGGGGGGGTTATTATTTCAAATTTAGTTATTTCAAAATGATTTCTTAGTGTAGACATGCCCTTGGAGACTAACCACTAGATATATAATAACAGAAGAAGTAGGACCAATTATAAGACCTGTGTGTTAGTGAAGCTAATTTAAGTGGGCTTGATGTGTCCCATACACAGCTTTGGATGTGGAAATGCAGATGTTAATGGCAAGAAAATTGGCTTTGTAATGTGCCAACCAGTTAATGTCTTTGGGTACGTCTAGATTACATGCCTCTGCCGACAGAGGCATGTAAAATAGG
>CM057848.1:47906785-47919760 GCA_030068395.1 Apalone spinifera | reverse complement strand
TCCTTTGCATGACTTTTCCGGCAAAGGGGGCCTGTCTAGACACAGCCCAAGTGTGTTGCTATATTCTGCACCAGCATCTGTTTCTGGGTTAACTTTAGGAGGAGACCTTTGAAGGGTGTGTTGCTGTACTGTTATCCTAAATCAGTGGCCTGGTCGACATCTGCTACTAGACAAAGATGAAAAAAATAGAAGCCTTTTCAGACATGACTGCAATGTAATTAACAGCAACAGAAGCTTCAACAACATTGCCAGACTAGGAACTCTAGTAATAGATGACAAACCCTCACACTCAGTATTGTAAAAAACAATTCTGCGTGGAGCAGAAGGTTAACTAGGTTAAAGTAGATCTTTCCATTTCTAAGCTCTATGTTTCACTGGTTATAGAACACAGAAACGTTCTCTTCTGTCATTATCCTGCTCACTTATTCCATTCTGTCTTCTGTTCTATTCATATGAGGACAGTAGGAGTACGTCTAGCCAGCGGCGCTATTTCGGGATATGTCCGATATCCTGAAATAGCGTTTTCCATGTCTTAGCCTGAAACAACAGGCTTGCTATTCCAACATCCCAGTAAACCTTGTTCCACAAGGATTAAGGGACTTGTTGAAATAGCGGTCTATTTTGAAATAAGCTACGCAATTTGCAGAGCTCAAATTGCGTAGCTTATTTCAAGCTACGCAGTGCTGTATAGACATACTGTGGGTGAAGTAAGTGGCCAACATACTGATGGCATTACACTTCAGCAATTATTGAAATCAATACAGGATCTTATTGACCATTTCTTCTGTTACCTATTATGGATTTGATCAGCCTTCGCAGTGTCTAGACAAGACTTGGATGATTGAAATGGATTGAAGCTCTACCCAGAAAAAATTAAGGTGATAGTGGGTTGAGGAAAACTGTTAGAGGTAATAGTGGAAGTGAAATCAACTTCTTAAATTAAGAAAATTTGCACACTTTTCTTTCTAAATTTGAAATTGAAGGATTACTCTGAATCCCAGAATTAATCGGAGCACCTAGTAGTAACCAAAAGTACACCATCCATATTTTCCTACATAACTGCAACTATTTGTTAAAATAAATTAGTTCGGTGTTTCTTTTAATTTTTTTCTGCATACTTTCTTTTTAGGTTATATCTACAATGCAATGCTATTTTGAGATACCGGAGTATCCCGAAATAGCTATCCCGCGTCTTCACAGCAAGCCCGTTATTTCAGGCTCACTATTCCGATGTCCCTATTAACCTCATTCTATGAGGTGTAAAGGACGTTTTGGAATAGCACTTTATTTCAAAATTTGGCACTATGTAGACAGCGTCAAATGAGGAAATAAGCTATTTTGAAATAGCATCAAAATAAGATACACAATTTGCATAGCTCAAATTGCATATCTTATTTTAAGTTACAGTGTTGTGTAGACGCACCCTTACTGTGCTGTGTTAACTCACACTTTCAGTATCACACATCAATGATACATTGCAGGATCCACTTGATTCCTGGAATCACATTCAGATAATCAAATAGGAAGTTATCGTGTTGCCCCAGCTACTGTTGCCTGAACATGGATTATTTTTTAAATTAATATGATAGTGAAATCAGTTACTACTATGAATAAAATATTTTTCATTTGACCTTATCATAGGCTTTGGTACAGCAAAGTACTTAAATGGAAGTCAACGGAATTATTTGTATGCATAAAGTTATGCATGTGCTTAAATGCTTTCCTGGGTTGGGGCTTTTTAACACAGAGTCCTTATCAAAATACACATTTCCCCCCTTTCCCCCTCAAATAACAGAAATAGTAAGCAGAAGATTCTTGCAGAGCATATGCCCTTGCAATCGCAGTACATTTTTTCTGATAATGCTTGACATAATTTTTGTTAGGTTTGTGTGTTTAGCATAATTACATGATGATTTTAATGGAAATTGTAAAGAAGTATTTTACAAAGGAATGGCATATTTTATGTGCAGTTATATGTAAATTTACTCTTATAAATATGCAAGCTTTCTCCCCCACATGGGTATTTGCTTTACGATCACTGTGATAAATGCAAACAGTCTTATATTATTTATTAGAAGATTAGTGAGATATATAACAGCAATTGCTATCTTCTCAGTAGAATTCCCTACTAGAATATACTCTGACTCCAGGCACACAGTAAGAAAATATTACACTGAAAGAAAGTTAAGAAGATAATAAAATTACCACATTTCCTTTTGTCATAATAATGATGACCTCACTGGATATCGAAGAAGCTCCATGTGTTACATTTAGATATGTGAAGGAGTCAACTCAGATCCTACATACCCTAGTGTTAAAACTGGACGAGACACTGTTAATTAAACACCAAATCCTCAGACCCACTACCCTATCCTAGTAGTGAAATGAATGCTGGTGATATCTGTCATGAGGCTGGGGAAGGACTTTTGTCCCCAGGTACAAAACAACTTCAGCTAAATGGCTTGAAGACAGTATAAAGAGCAAGCAAGAAGAACATAATCAGTTAATTTGCAGTGAATCTCAATAGAGTCAGTAGTATGCAGATGGGTCAGAAATGCGTTTTTCTTTTTTTCCTGTGCGAGATATTCTTGTTGTTTACTGATCTGCATGGAGGCATGAGTATTGCCTATGGATCCTGTGTCCTATTTTATGACATACACAGCAGCATTTCACTAAAAGGATGATGAAGATTGAAGCGGTACTCAGTGAGATTGCTCAGGAAAATATATTTCTTTATTTTTGTTATATAGATTCATGGATTTTGAGGACAGCTCATATAGTTTCACCATTAAACAGTTACACTTTATTTCCATCTGAATTTGTCTCGTTTCAAATTCCAGTAATTGGATCCAGTGTTCCCACTAATTATTTAAGTTCTTGTGTGGAATAACTTTTGTTTTATGCACCAATATGGAGGTGATGCATCACAAAACAAAAGTCATTCTGCACATGGACAGTGTGTGGTAGGGGTGGTGCCAAGGGGCTGGGGTGTGGGAGGGGACTCAGGGCTAGGCCAGAAGGTTAGGTTGTGGGGTGAGGGCTCTGGGTGGGGCCAGGGATGAGAGGTTCAGGATGCAGGCTACCTGAGGGAGAGATGACAATCCCAGCCCTCTCTGATGACAGCAACTTGGGACCAGGTGAGAGGCACCACTCTACAGCTGCCACAGCTCCAGTGGATACAGCCAGGGGAGGGACACCTGTACCCAAGATGGAGTAGGTACAGGCTAGTCACCTGTCCCAGGGCAGCATCTCTGGGGCAACTGTGGATTGGGCACTATAGGCAGAGAAGAGGTGCCTCCTTCCCCTACCCCGGCCTGAGAACTGAGTTCCCATGCAGCTCTGCTTGGCACCTCTGTGCTAGTACTGGCGGGCAGAGGTGGTGCTCCATGCAGCTGACCTGAGTCCCTGCACCAGGCTTGTTAGGCAGCTGTGCAGCTGCCTGGCCATGCAGCTTAGAGGGAACTTGGATTGGACAGTGTTATATCTTTCTTTGCTAGGTTGAAGGGCCCATTATTTAATATTTGTTTCCCATAGAGATATGTATAGATTTAATCAAGTCACCCTTTAACTTTCTCTTTGTTAAGAGCTCCTTGAACGTATCGCTATCAGGCATGTTTTCTAATCTTTCCATCATACTCATAGCTCTTCTCTGAACCGTCTCCAATTTCTCAGCATCCTTCCTGAATTGTGGGCACCAGAACTGAAGAGAATATTTCAGCAGTAGTTGCACCAGTGCCAAATACAGAGATAAAATAACTTCCATACTCCTACTTGAGAATCCCATGTTTATGCATCCCAGGATTACATTAGGTCTTTTGGCTACAGAGTCACACTGGTAGCTCACATTCACCTGATTATCCACCATGACCCCAACATCTTTTTCAAAGTTATTGCTTCCTAGGATAGAATCCCTCATCTGGAAGTATGGGCTTCATTTTTTCCCCTAGATGTACACATTTCCAGTTATTGTTGTTAAAACACATAGGCTATGTCTACACTATAGCCTCTTGCACAAAAACATATGCAAATGAGGCAAAGCGTGGAATATCGCTGTGCCTCATTTGCATAATTATTGAAGCTCCATTTTTGCACAAGAGGCTTTTGCGCAAAAAGGAGCCATCTACACAGCTCCTTTTTGTGCAAAAAACCCCTCTTGCGCAAGAGCCATCTTCCACATTTTTTTCAGGAAGAACAGCTCTTGTGAAAGAGGGGGTTTTTGTGCAAAAAGGAGCTGTGTAAATGGTTCCTTTCTGCACAAAAGACTCTTACACAAAAACGAAGCCTCATTAGTTATGCAAATGAGGCACAGAGATATTCCACGCTGCACCTCATTTGCATATGTTTTTGCACAAGAAGCTATAGTGTAGACAAAGCCATATTGTTTTCTTGCTTTCAGTTTACTAAATAATCTAGTTTGTTCTGACTCAGTGACCCGTCCTCTTCATTATTTATCAGTCCCCCAGATTTTATGTCGTCTTTAAACTTTATCAGTGATGATTTTATGTTTACTTCTTGGTCACTGAAAAACTGTTAACTAGCACAGGGCCCAGAATCAATCCCTGCAGGACCCCACAGAAAGCAGACTAACTTGATGAAGATTCCCTGAGTGAAGATTTATTTTGAGATCTATTAATCAGACAATTTTTAATCCATTTAATGTGTCATTGATTTTATATTAGTCTAGTTTTTAATGACAATCTTGTGCAGTACCAGGTACGTTGCCTTATAGAAGTTTATTTTGTCAGCACTATTACCTTTATCAACTAAACTTGCAATCTCATCAAAAATGACTCTTTTGGAAGCTCCTCTTTTAAAGACCACAGTTTAGATTTCCACCAACGCCTAGTTAAACACCATTTATCTATGTGATAATAACTAAATGCTCTGGTGACAGATGGAAAAGAATCCCAGGTTAAGCAGTTCCATTTGATTTTTTAAAAAATACTTTTTTTCCTGTTCTCTGTCTCCTAGTTGCTTTGTTAGATATTTTGTAACTCAGACTTTCCAGCATATTCTGTCCTGGCATATGATTATGTCTGTAAATATAAAAAAAGCTTATTTTAATTTTGGCAATATCCGAGTGGTAAAAGGAGCCAGAATAAAGGAATAATGGAAATCAGCCTTATCTAATCTGCCACTGGCTCTTGTTCCTTCTTTGCCTCACCCTGTCCCAGCCATTGAACTCTAGAGAGTTGGCAGGCAGTCCAGCCTCATCCTGCCCTGGTCCAGGTGCTCTGAAGAGTTGACAGGCAGTGCAGCCCCAGCCTTCTCTGGTCCTGGAGCTCTGGAGATCCTGCAGGTAGCATAGCTGCAGCCCATCCCTGTCCCAGTCCCAGAACTCTTAAGAGCTGGCCAACAGGAAGACCTGGCATGGGGAGGCTGAGGTTGTGGCTCCCCACACCTTTGACTAGCAAGTCCCCCCACCACCACAGCCGAGCCCCAGAGTGGTCCCAGAACTGGAAGGACAGGCAGCACATCCCCCCAGGCTACCTTCCCCAGTCTCAAGCATCACAACAGCAAGCTGAGGAGAGGATCTGGGGGACTCCTGTGGATCATGGGTGGAGTCACTTGAGATAGTTTGGGAAGCCATTACTTTTCCTTGCCTGTGATATGTACCTCCTATGATGCAAGCCTTCCAGCCTCTTCTCCTCAAGTAGTTTTGATTACAGTAATATTGTCAGAGAAATGCTTAAGGTAGTTGTGTTGATATTAACATCCAGTTTGTAGTGCTTTTGACCCAGATCAATAGTTTTGATTAAATAGGTAAGACATTAAGATAGTTATTCAGACCCCATTGATATTAAAACCCAACAGCTGGACAAGCTGGTTTCCCCAGTATATTAACAGGTTACTCAGATATCCATAAAATTGCCCTGCTCAAGGATTTTGTAAGGGGTGGAAGAAATGAAAACATGGAAAATTGGTTTCACAGAAGAGATATTAAAATAATGGAGATATATGCAGATAAAAATATGACATACTGTCAATGCACAATTTTTGCTGCATATGTTCTAATAGTAACATTGACCTCTGACATAGTCGTTTGCAACTGACAATAACAATCTCCAATTTTTTCAGGTATTCCTCTTTCCACAGAAGAGAGCTTCGTCTCACTTAATATAGCTACTTGTCTGACTTATCCACTAACATTAAGGAATACTGTTAGAATTGTTGCATGAGTATTATCAGAAGTATGTTAAAGAACTCGCCATATGTTTTACAGAGGCTTAATCTGCACAAAAGGAAACATGAAATGGCTGCTAATGAGCTAGAAAGTTCTAAGTGTTTTCTGTGGCCTACGGAGCATCTTTTGAGATAGCCCCAGAAGGAAGGGGCACAACATCGTTTCTGGAAAAGGTGTTGTGATAGTTGTGTTTGCCTAAAGCTATGTCTACACTACCAAGTTTTGCCGCCAAAATCTGCCTTTTGGTGACAAAACTGAGAGTGTTCACACAGTGATGAGACTTTTGTCAGGAAAAACACCCAGTTTTAGTGACAAAAGACTTCTGTTCCTAGGCGAGACTTGTGTTTTTTCCATTCCCTTTACTGTCAGCAAAGAGTCAGTTTATTTTGTCAATAGAACTGGCTTCCACCAGTATCTCACAATACCTGCCTTGATGGCTGTGCTCAGTGTTTGGATCTCTGCTGCCCTGCAGGCATGTGCCCATCTCGTTTCAAAGCTCTGGGAAGTATCTGATAGCTGAGTGTTCCCCTTTGGGTAACAAACAAAGAACAAATCATTGGACTGCTCCTGTTCTGTCCTGCACTGGGAACACAACTGATGCAGGGAGAGGGAGAAAGGCCTCTGTGCTGCTTTGACATTCTTTAGCACTAAGAACTCACACAATGCCTCATGATGCCGTGCCCAGCAGAGAGCAGGCTGTGGGAAAATTCAGAGGGAATCCCAAGATGCTCAGGACACAGCACTGTTGGATACATACCAACAGCGCATTGCTCAAACTGTGGATGATGATGTCCCCAGTGTGGACATAATCTGTTAACAGAGGGAGCAAGTCTGAACGCCCTCTGTCGATTTTTGTTGTGTCAACTTTTGGGTGTCAACATTACTTTTATCAACCAAACTAAGATAAACCTTAAGAAATGAAATCTTCTGCACCAGTACAGAGTATTTTCTGAGAGTAAAAAAAATTGCTTTTGAAATCTGTTATTCCTACTCCTAAGATACTGGCAAGATGGGGGAGGAGTGAGTGAGACCGCCAACAAAAGGACGGACCCTGCAGAACTGTATCTTGGAGTTAATACAGCCATAGAGCTTCGAAGGAACTCTCCAGCCAGTGCTCTCTCCCTTGGCAGAAGAGAAAAACAAAGCCTTTGAAGGATCCTTTGGCAAAAACTGCCTGCTGTGCCTTGAATCTCATCCACTATTCCTGTCCATGGAAGCTTTTTCTGGCTTGCTGAGATTATAATCACTATTCTAAATCCTGTGGTGAACTCTTACCAGTGTTCATCTGTTCTTGAGATACCCATTAGAGTGACTCAAATAGTACTTTGGAGGGTACCTCAGGGGATATCTGCCCTTACAGCTATTATCTGGTGGTAATTTTGGTTCAGAGAATTCTGAGGGGGGAAAAGGGTCTGTGGTCTGAGCTTTGCTTAGTATTATTAATAAAGCAAAGCCTTTGCTTCTCTCTTCTGGCAAGAGAGAGAGCGCTGGCTGGAGAGTTCCTTCCAAACTCTATGGCTGTATTAACTCCAAGAAACAGTTCTGCAGTGTCCTTCTTTTTGTTGGCGGTCTCACTCGCTCCTCCCCAATCTTGCCAGTATCTAATAGGTAGGAGCAACAGATGCCTTCAACAAAGGATCCCTTTATTGGACTGCCTGTTTATAATAAGCACAGAATTCCTGCAGTTGTTTGAATATTCCTTATATATTAACTTCATTTTCCAGCCATCATATGGCAGCACTAAGCCTTAAGAGAACCCACAAAGCTATTAGTTATGTGGGCTCACATTCTGAGGCCATAAGCCTCGGGTTAATGAGTAGCCAGGAATATGGGTGTTGGGACCGGGTCCTTAACTCTTAAGAGAACTACTGAAATTGTTCTTGGAATTACTGACAGCTCCTGTACATAAGTCCTTATGAGATCTGGGGGCACCCCTTTGATACTGTTAATGATTGCACTACATCTAATAGCCATTAAACATAACATCAGGTCATCAGCAACCCCCCATACCAAACCCACATTCCCTATACTCACCAGCTAGTGGAATTAGGTTACACTGAGAATTATGTAACCTTAATTGGGATGAGTTATGACAGGTCACAAATAAAATCTCATTACATACTATGATCAAAAGGTTCAAACTTGGGAAACATTGCAGTCAGGCTCTGGAATCCATATTTAGACATTTCAGTTAAGCTGGCTTGATTTTCAAGGGTGCTGAGCACCCACAATGTCAAATAGTCTTCATTGAGTTAAATTATGCAAATGTAATTAAAATGAATAAAACAATGCCCTCACTCTAGTTTCTGTTATTGAAGTAATAAGCAGATCAAGTCTGCTCTCCCACTGAAAATTGTTTACATCAGAAATAATAAATTATGGAATGGAGATTACAGAATTATTACTTACATTATATCTGTGGTCCCCAAACGCTGAGGTGTTCCCTCCCCCCCACCAAGGATAGCATGGAAAGACATTTGGGGGGGCAAGGTTCGTAGCAGAGCCCAGATCAGCCTCCAAAGGGGGCAGGGAAAGAATGCCACCAAGCCCTGCTCCAACCTCATTCCAGCTTCAAAAATAGCCACAGCTCCAGTTCACCCTCAGCTCAGCTCCAGCTGCAGCTCCAGTCCACCCCTCTGCTATGCCCCCAGCTGAGCTCTTCCTACATTCCCTCTCTGCTCCCATGCCAGCTCTGTGAGCCCAGCCCCTGCCCTATCCTTAGTTCTGCCCCTAGTTCTGCCTTCACCCAAGCGCCTCTGCTGAGCCAACTGTGCAGTAATGGGGGAAGGGGGAAAAGAAATGTAGACAGATTCCATTACTGGAAAAGGAAATGTTTGGGCACCAATGCTCTAAAGGTAAGAATCCCACAATATTGTAAGTTTCCTGTATGAAGGATTGTGTGTGTGTGCGTGCATTTCATCTTGGGTCTTGGAAACACTTTCCATCATGTATCTGGGCTTTGGATGATTGAGAAATAAAGGCCCAAATTCTGCCCTCAGTTACGCTTCCATTAATCTGAAGTAACTCCAGTCAGTCGTAACTGATAGCAGAATTTGACCCATCAACTTGTTAGAAGCGCAAGTATGGTCAGAAAAGTGACTGTAAATTTAGTAGTTACTTATCGTCTGCTCCATGAGTCACTTCTGACTGCTTTACTGACAGAAAGAAGTTTTTACTCCAGGTATCACTTGCAGAACTGTGGAAGACCAAACTGAATTTCATTGTCTCAGTTACATCAATAAAATTATCTAAAGTCTGACTGCAGAATCCTTAGAATTAACCACAGTGCAAGAATGCAAAAGGGCACAGCCTGATTTTCATATTTCTAGTAGAGTCTGTAGAGTTAGAAAGCCCATCTTTTACAATTATAAATAGAGAAGGCTTATAGCTGAAAGCATTGAAGGAGAATAAATATGGAACCCCACAAAGTTGTTTTTATAATGTAACTTTTTGGACTGTAATTGCACTTTAATATTAAAGCTTGTGCAAGCTATCTAAAAATGACAAAGATAATAATAGCAATACTTATATAACACTTTTCACCTTCAAATTGCTTTATGAACATTAACCACTTAGCGAATCTACTGCTTTCTTTGGGAGCTTAGCCTCAGACCATTATATAACAAAAAGTGACTACATACTTACCGTACACTGAAGTAACTTTGGTATATTGTATATATGGAGGGCAGAATTTTACCTTAGAATTCTGGATGCAGATCCTTTGGATGTTAATGTTTACATAAAAAAATTTTTAATTTTAGCTTAAATTTAATAATTTATTTAAGAACTCCCAGGACACAGTTGTACTTCCGTTGAAGTCACCTTAAAAATTCCTTCTGGCTTCAGTTGGGAAAGGATCATGCTATTGTTTAATAAAAATCAATCAATCAATCATATCTTAAGGACAGTCTACGTCTGGCCCAGGATGTCCATTGTATGTAAATTTACTGCATAGGAAACTGAGGTTAAATACTTCTGACCGAGGTTAGATTTAAAAAAAAAATGTTTCTGAAACATACTTTAGACTTTATAAAGTATTTTCAGCTTTATCTTTTTTTTACTTTGTTTTTATAAAAGACATTTCTTAGTATGCTTAAAGGCTTATATAGCTCATCAAAGCAGGCGGGGCTGTATGATATACGTTTATTAGCTTCGGAAGCACATCTGTGAGCTCAGATTGGATGAAAGGTCATAAACACAATGAATGTTGCTAGGTAACAGTGCCTTTTAGTCAATTTACTTGTGAAAATGAAAGGTTTTTTTTGTACAAAGATAGGCTATTTGGATAGTACAATGAATAGTCACTTTATTTTGATCTTCAGATATGTAATTTTAAAACAACAACCCTTTCCCCTGGAAAAATATATTTTCTCTTTTTGCAACATAGTCTACTTTACAACATTTAAATTCAGAATTAAAAAAGAGACTTCTTTGATTATTTTTTGTACCTCATTAATGAAAACATAATATTTCTGTGTATTTTTGTAGCTTTTTAAATTCAGAATAAGAAATATTAGCCATTAGGTCAGATATACTAAAATTAAGGGACAAGGTGACGTTGGCACTTTCTGTGGCTCTAAAGTGTTGCATTCTTTAAAAGGATTAACCTAAAAGAAAACAAATCCATGTTTGACTCACCCATGAGGGTCAGAAAGTAACTCTGAAAAAATGAACTAACTGACAAAACCACTGTGAATGTGGGCTTTTATCTTCTTATATAGTTTAGTTTTTGAAAAAAAAAATCAACACACTCCTAGTTCACCTAAAACAATTTAACTCTTAATTTGCTGGAACTTTTACACTTTGGCAGACAAATGCCTATAATAATTGGACTAATTATATTTATAGTATGGAGATATATACCATATATATATATATATATATATATATATATATATATATATATATATATATATATAATTGAACTAGTTATATTTATAGTATGGTTTTACGAGTTCAACACCAGTTTCCATTGTGGACAACCAATCTGTGGCAGTCCATTTCTCCACTGCCAGTCTGCCATTGAACCTGACCCTCACCTTTCACATCACAGGGATGACCCATGGGGCAGGTCCACATTGCCATTTCAGGCTAGGCCCAGCTTCATTACAGGCCTGGCCACCAGACTCTTACCTAACACCACCTCCAGATTGACTCCAGGGGTAGGTCCTGGTAACCCACATCCAGGTGAAGTTTGTGTGGTCAATATTGATGCTTTCATGAGGATATTGGGATAGATCATTTTTACTTTGGAATCTCCACCCTCCCCCTCTCCTCCTTGAGATTGTTCATCTGTTCATTCACATAAGGTGGCCCTACAAGGAGCACTGGGCTCCAGACAACATAGCCATGGGGTTCATTGGAACATACAAACCCCTCCACTATGACAAGATAATGATCCTCAGAGGGGTAACAGGAGCTGAGTTCTTGGATGAAGTTCTCAGTTTATAGGTCAATCTAAGTCCCCATCCTTACCTATGGTCATGAAATTTGGGTAATGACTGAAAGGACAAGATCACGGGTACATGTGATAGAAATGAGAGTACTCCTGAGTGTGGCTGGGGTTTACTCACTGAAACCAAGTGAGGCACTTGATTATTTGGGAGACCCTCAGAACAGAGCTGCTACACCTCTAGATCAAGAGGAATGTCCCCTGGGACCCTTCCTTTGGAATATCAGGCATGTCCCTTTGGCAGGAGGCCTTGAGGCCAACCCAGGACATACTGGAGGGATTATATCTCTTGGCTGGCCTTGCCCTCAGAGGAGCTAGAACCCAGTACAGAGAAAAGGGAAGTCTAGTCCTTCCTATTCTCCATGCTGCCATTGTGACACTCATCTCATAATACCATGAAGGGATTGCATTGATCTGGTTAGCTTAAAGCAATTTTGGTAGGTAACATTCATTGTGCTTTATCTCAACACTATGCTTTCACTGGGTTGCCATTGTTTCATTAACTCTAGTATGAATAACCACATTTTGTTGATCATCTTGAATATTTTATGACCATTTCATCCTATGATGGACATTAGTGGAATTTTAGGTGATTCTGGTTAAAATTACCTGAGAGAACATTACAGTTCCCAAAGTTCTTATTCATCTTCTCAAAACACCTGTATCAATGAAACTGCTCATGTATAATCATAAGATAAAGTGAAAACTGACCTACATTTTTAGATGCTTCTGCAGGTTAACCAATGCGCTCTTAAATGCTTGCTAAAGGAGCAGATTCAGCCAAGGGGAGTGCATTTCATTATTTTACAATGAACTCATCTGCTATTGAAAGAAAACAGCTTTTCAGAGAAAGTATTGATTGGTTGCCATGAGTGGTTGTTGCAGCTGGGGCTAGGAGAATCAGGTCCCCAGCCTTAACTACAGTCCCGCCCACTCTGCTGAAGCCCTGTCCCCCACAGGGAGAGGAGGAGGCAGGGGCAGCACACCAAGCATGTGCACGCCCCAGCCTCCCTGGCCCCTGGAGCATCAGGGGAGGGAGGAGAACATGTGGCATCCCTCCCGCCTTCCCAGAAGCCATGAGGCTAAAGGGAGCATAGGAAGGGTGGAGTGGGGAGGGACAAAGCTGCGTGGCGCCAGCCTCCCTGGCCAGGAGCACAGGGAGGACGGGCACTGGGGACAGCAACAGTAGGTGTTCTGGGGGCGGAGTGTGGGCGGGGTCGTGCCTGGTGGTTTAGGAAGGCAAAGCCTTCCCCCACCTAGGCTAGTGGATGCCTAGTTGGCTGCACAATAAAATACTAGGTGTACCAAATTAATATCCTGGGTGAAAGATGGTGAGGTT
>CM057848.1:47880618-47906685 GCA_030068395.1 Apalone spinifera | reverse complement strand
ACCTTTGGTCTGACCCGGCCGTTCTTATGTAGACACGTTCCTGCAACAGAAGAGGTTTTTCCATTACAACTCTCCATGAAATGGTAGCTAGATTGATGAAAACTAGGTCAATGATTGATCTTTATGTATCTACAGCAGGGAATAAGTCAGCATAGGTATGCCACTCACAGGTGTGGGTTTTTTACATCTCTGAGTGCCTTAGCTATATCAGCTTAAGTATGAACCAAGCCTTTGATTCAATAACAAGCTAAGAGACATTACCAGTTATGTTTTATCTACTATTATTCCCAGGTTTTTTTGTGTTGGTTGACAAACTGAACAATCTGTATTACATTTATAGACATCCAGCAAACAGTATTCAAAAGCATGAAGACAGGTTTGTTTCTCCATATGACCAAACAATTTTCTGTTTGCTTCTTCTCCTGGTACTATAGTATGCCAAACAACATTTATTAAAGTGGTATATTTTCCTAGGGCATATGTTTTCAGCCAGGGAGTCCTGCATCTAACCTAGTAAATTGTGCTTTAAAAAGAAGTTATATTTTTAAAAGTCATCCAATCCTGATTTGAGTAGTCCATCCTACTGAAGCCAGGGTTTCACCTTCCAGTGATGCAGAATTTACCTCATTCCTTGGTATGTTTCCCAACACTGAAATATTATCATTGTTAAAGATGTGCTTCTAGTATGAACTTTGCTGACTTCCACCATTAGATCTTATTAGTAAATTTGATATACATTTGTTTTTTAAAAGTAGGATAACAATGATAATATTTTGTAACTTACTACATCAGTTACCTAGAGGCTTTTTCTTCACAGTTTAGCTTAGCTAATAGAACTTGATTTGAGAATCAGGCTATGTGTAGACTGCAAAGAAAAGTAGGGAAAAGATATGCAAATTATGGTTCTCAATTTGTGTATCTTTTTCAGCTTTTCTTTCAGAAGATGCTTTTCTGAAATTTGGCCTGTCAACATGGGGCCAAATTTGGAAAAACCTCCTCTTTCGACACATCCCTTTTTCCTCTTACAATGAAAATTACAGGGATGGCGAAATTGTTCCGAAAAAGCAGACAAGTTCCCTGGACCTCTGGTATCCCAAAAATGCTCTGCAGTCTAGACATAGTCTATGTTTTCCACTCTGTCTCAGAACTGCAAAAAATCAAGACATTTTCTTAATAAAATTAAGAGAGAATGGACCAAATTCAGAGTTCAATGATAACTATGTAACACTATTAATATAAATGAATTCTTCAAATTTAGGGCCATGATTTCTCTCCAATTTGTTATCTTTTGATGACTGTTTTACGTATGCAGACCTCCCATTTAATACACGTAATAGGAGGCTCAAGGGAGAAGGATACATGTCGAGGGAGAAGGATAATTTTTGGGAGATCTGCTGGGTTAATCAGAAAGGAAAGTTTAGTCTTTCAAAATATTAATATGATATATGCATTTATTTAACTAGTGAAATTGTTTATGTAGAATATTGAATAATATAAATAAATCTGATATTGTTTCCAAAACAATTAGATATTTGTCTGAATAGACCCATAAATCTTAAGGCCATGAGTCATTTTGATCACCTGATATGACCTCCTGTATAATGGAAGCCATAGGATTTTCTTGAATTAATTCCTGCTTCAAATACAATAGCTGTGATTGTACTAACTAGAGCATCTTGAAAAACATTCAATATTGATTTTAATAATGGTAAGTTATTCCAATGGTTGATTACCCTTATTTTAGCCCTCACGTTTACACCAGTTTAGAATATTCCTCTTCTTTGATATTTCCTATTTATACATCCACAGATCACATTAGTCCTTTCAGCCACAGTGTCATACTGGAAGCTCACATTCAGCTATCCGTACCAAGATTTCTGCAATGGGGAGCCCCTCCATACGCGAGGCTTGGAAGAGTTGATGTGGCTATACAGGCCCATTAACTACCCAGGATGCACCCAAAGAAGGAGACAGGGGAACAAACCACTAATTGGAAATCAGCTAGGGCTAGGCAGAAACAGGAGGGGCTTGAGTAGATCTCAGGAGTCATGAGCAGAAAGAGACTTGAAGGAAGTAGTCTACCATCACTCCCTGTGAGGCAGGAGTATGGGCTGGCAACAGGCCCAGCCTTTGGGCAGGGCAAGCAAGGTGATCGCCTTCGGCCCCCAAGCATTCAGGGTCCCATGGCTCCACGCATTCAGGGGCCTCGTGCTGCCCAGCTCCCAGTCCAACCCTTCTGGCCGGGAGCCACACGGCTGTGTGGTCAGCATGCTGCCTTGGGCCTTGCACACTCTTTGGCCGGGTCTGGCTGGCAAATCTAGAAAGAGGGGAAGTCAGGTAAGTGTAAAGAAACCCAGAGAAACAGCAGCAAGAGATAGGACTGTACCTTGACTATTTGTTTTAGGCTGGAACCTATTATAGAGAGTGGACCTGGGTTCCATTACCAGTCACTTGGATATGATGCAGAGTGCTGGAAATGCCACAGACAGCAGGGTCATAAGAACTTTGATTTCCCTGAAATGGAAGGACTTAGTGGCCTGGCCAGAGGGCTAAGCTATGAACAGAGAGCTGTAGCTCTGGAAGTGTGAGGGACCATAGGGTGAAAGAAACAGCAGGCAGAGGCACTGCCAGAAGAAGGTGTAATGCCTAGCAAGAGATAATCCCCAGAACCAACAACAGGTGATGCCATTTACAGTGATAATCTCCAAGCCCTTTTTTTGTATTATTACTTCTTTTCACTAGGGACTACCCCTACACCCATCCAGAATTCTTTGTTCCAACATGTGTGACCTTATATTTCACTACATTGAGACACCCAGCTTTCCTAGTGATCCAGATCACCCGGTATTGCTACATGTCCTTTTCATTGTTTATCACTTGCCCAATCTTTATGTTATCTGCATATAAGTAATGATTTATATATTTCCTTTTGGGTCATTGATAAACATATTAAATAGCAGAAGGCCAAGAACTAACTCATGCAGGATTCTATAATCCTCCTTGATTATGACTCCCTGTTTAAATTGCATTTTGAGACCTATCAGTTAGACAGTTTTTAAACGTTTAATGTGTGCCATTGTGATTTTGTATTAATCTAATTTTTTAAATCAAAATGTGTTACAGAAGTCCAAGTATATTACATCTGTGATATAATTTTTTATCAGCCAAACATGTAATCTCATCACAAAAGGTATCCAGTTAATTTGAAAATCTCTGTTTTCCATAAAACTTTGTGGATTGCCTTCATTTAATTCTTTTTTAATCAAGTCTCATATCAGCCATTCTATTACTTTGACTGACATTGATATCAGGCTGACAGGCATATAATTACTTTAGTCATCCCATTTACTTTTTAAATATTAGTACCACATTAGCTTGCTTCCAGTCATCTGGAACTTCCCCAGTTTTCAAAGACTTATATAAAATCAATTTAAATTGCTAGAGAGTTCCTCAGCCAACTCTTTTAAGACTCTTAGCTGCAAGTTTTCTGGAAATTCTAATTAAAAATGCCTACATTTAGTAGCTCCTATTAACATATATGTAATTGCTTTTGTAATAGATAATATTATTTTGTCACCTTACAAATAGGGCTATATAATTTGGCCATTTCCCAATTACAGAATAGAATGTTTTTCAAACATTTCAGCCATTTTTGCATTATTATTGACAAAAATAAATAGACTGACAGTTATACAAGCTAGAATAAACATTATAAGAGCTACCAAGCCTCATGTTAATGGATCAACATGATCTTGACTCAGATTTGTCCCTTTAGTTGAATTACCCTAGAGATATTTTTTCTGTTGTGTCAAAAAGAAATATTACCCTATGGTAGGTTATAAAATAAGGTGCATTATGGGATAGCATGGAGGAGTTCTGCATTCTTCTGAAGCATCTGACTATAACTGCTTTTGGAAACCACGATAACAGACAAAATAGGCCATCCGTCTATTTTGGTGAGGCTATTCTTATATTTCATTCTAGAGTTCTTCTCTTTCATTGGACTTGGATGGTAATTTGTTTTTGTTTTGTTCAGGGGGGTGTTTGTTGTAGTGTCTCTTCTTGATTTGTTTAGCTCTACAGCATCTCTTGGCTCTTTCTGAGCTCAGCACAAAAGTGAGACTTTTCACTTTGGGGAGAGATGCTATCATGCTCCGTAAAGTCTACTGCTTTACTGACTGACAGTTTCAACATTGCTTTCTAATCTTGTCTTTCAGTCAAAAGAATGGTTTTAACAGGTTATCATTGACTTTCAACTCTGAGTAGCCCCAGAGGAGTATTACTGAGCATAGATTTTACTAAAGAGTGACATTTGCCACTTTAACATTTAAAAGATAAAAATACAGGTTCTTTTCCTTTAAGCCTGCATTGAGCCAAATCATCCTTGAAAAATTCAGGCTATTTAAAAGTCTTCCTAGATATATAATTAGAGGCCTCCTGGTTGAGCTATATATTCAGGCTGAAGTTTTTCAGTCTTGATTTGGGACATACACACAATTAAATAATGCACAAAATACTGACTGCTGAATATTAAAAGAATCACAAAAATACCTTCTGACTTCATTGTTGTCTTCCTTTTTCATATCAGTTAATCATGAGTCAAGCTCAAAGTCTGGTTGAACTTTGTGACGAAGAAATAGTCACATAAGGGTAACAAGAGATACGTTATTATCATATATATTAAATACTCAGTATATAGCATGAATATACTAATATAGATAATCATTCACTTCTGTATTCCAATTACTGTTCACAATAAGCACAATGTTGTGACATCAACATATTCAAGAACTGAAAAAGAAAAGAATCAATGAGATGCACATATAATATTAACAACAACAACAACAACAAAACCCCTTCACCTTTCCTTCTTAGCCACTTGTCAGAATATTTTTTGTATTTGTGTAAGAAAATCATTGCCAGCACAATTAATTTAGAATTCAAAGTTGAAATGTTGGTCCCATTGAAATCTATGGAAGTTTTGGGCCAGGATCTCATCCTAAGTATCTATACCAGAAATCAATAAAACACTCAAATGTGTTCAGCTTTAACCATGTGAGCGAGCAAGTGATTCTCTCAGTTAATCACATTCTTAAAGTTAACCAGATGCTTAAAAGCTTTTCTGGACTGGGACACTATCATGCCACCTCAGTTGTTGCTATGACCAGCTCTTTATTTTATAAACCACATAGGATGAAGTATAGTTCAAAAAGCATTAATGAGCATTGGGCATATTGCTGCAAATAGCCCATTAACGTCAAGCATTCCCATTACTAGTCCAAAGACGAGATCTTGGCAGCAAGTGTTGCATCTAGTTGTAGCTATTTGCAGCCCATAATATATCATTTTAATAGCAATTGATTGTTTTAGAGATTGCAGTGTCTGGTACCATTGGTGAGAGATTCCCCATGCAACGAACACTGACCAATTTACTTGCATAAAGCATATTGCTATCATTAATTACACTCATTAATAGGCAGTGCACTCCTGTGGGGTAACACAACATCTCAACCACATACAAAGGGCAGGCAATATTGAAAAAGAAGATGAAAAATGGCAAAATGCATAATATGCTAGCAAATTAAAATCTCTTCCTTGGTTGCCATAAATCAAGTTTTTCAAATTTTAACTTAAGTTGTTTCAAATGCATTAAAATGTTCTTTAAACTGTCTTATTTTGGGCTGTATTCTGATACCCTTAGTCATGTTCAGTAGAAATATGGAATCAGTGAAACCACCGATGGAGTAAGGTAGCTACTCAACCTGAGTAAGGATATCAGAATCTGTCCAATTGTGAGAAATATTCAATAAATCTTCTTTGAATCTTTGTATAGAAGAATCTTGGTAGCCAGATGTTGATTGTGTACACATTGTTTTGTGTTGCTTGCATAAACATTATAATCACATATAGACAACAGCAGAGCTACAATATTTAGAAAACATTTTTCACACCTCCTTATTAAGCAAGACTATGAAAATTATGACTCATCACTGCACCATTGTTTTTGCCTGTTTTCTTGTGCTGGTTGAATTGTCATAGACAGCTGGTATTAATACAATAGGTAGTGCTTAGGGAATTAATGGGTGATGTATAATACACCACAAAGGTATCTGTCATCTGGAACAATAAGCACAATGATATAAGATGTATATATTTGAAAATTGTGCTCAAATGAGACTCTCTCAAGCACAAAGACCTACCTTGACTGTGATGCAAAATTAGTTTTTAACAATTGTAAGAAGTCTGCCAAAAACTGCTTTTATTTTATTTGTGATCCTGAGAGCATTTAAGCTACTAGGAGCAGGCATATACGTGCTCCTTTTCTCTTTGCTCCTATCAAAACAACACTGGAGCGCTTATGCTCCAGGGAGATTTGTATAGAATCTGACGCTTGTATCAGCTCTGAAAAAAACAACAAAATTACAGTCTGAGGTGATGCAAATGATATCCTTGGTGCATCTTCCCAATGCTCCTGTGAGGCTCTTGACAGCTGATGGTTGGATTAAACAAAAAGACCAGTAACTTATGACTATTAGCTCAAAGCAATCATCTCTCATTATTTCAATTACATGGGTAAATGCATGCAATCATGTATCAAATCACTTTTCCCTTTTGAAGAGGTTCTTTTCAGAGTAGGATTTCTGCCAGAAAAAATGTGCAAATATTTACACTGGTTTTTCATCCAACTGCACCTTTGTTTGGCAAAACCACCCTATGGCTACAATTCTGAGTGATATTTTGAAAAAGGGGGAAAAAACAACAAAAAACAAAAAGGGGGGAATTGAAAATAGTATGCAGTTTTGGGACTCATTAGCAGGCTGTAAAGGAGACACCTTCCCTTACTTATTGCTACCTGACCTGTCAGTATGAATGTGGCTCCTATTCCCTAAATCACACTACCTGTGAATAGAGCTCTGCTGGCCAATTCAAGGCTCTTTAGGCAACTATGATTGATGACTCAGTGACTAGGAGAAAATTGCTTTCAATGAATTATTCATTGAGCTATCTCTTTGCTGTTAAAGTAGCTGACAGGAAAGTTCTGACACTGCCTAAGCACAATTCACTTACAAATCAGTTACAAGGAAATATTAAAAATAGCTCAGTTGCAGCATACCAGCACAGTATCAAGTTGGGGCTTTTTGCTGTCTACATTTAACATCACAGAGAACATGATCAGTTCTTCCCATGTAACTATTGTACTAATGGCAGCAAAGGCGGTGATTTAAATAGAAAGCAATGTCATTTGTTCTGGCTTTTAAACAATGCACTGTTTTTTGATAAGGGAAATCACTAAATTTAAAGTAGACAGTTAATCAAGCATGCAGAAATATTTAACCATCTTCCCAATAAAAATAAATACTAATTGTTATTTGTTTAGAACATATTTTTATTGCATGAGAAGTCTTAATTCATGGAAAGGAATCTAAGCTAATGTCTAGGTGTATTTTATTTACTCTCAAATGTATTTGCTGGAAAATATCATTTAAAAAATTGGTGCTGGCTGATAAATGAATATTTATAACGGAAAATTATTAATAGTTGCAGTAGTCTTTCCAGTTTCTTTAAAAGGATGAAATTTTTTATCACTATTGGGAATTATTTCTTTTTTGCTATAATCAAGTTCCAGAAACATGCCAAATCAAGACAGACAAGATATCATTTTAACATATGAATCAGTATTACCATCTTATCTTATGAGTTCTGACAAAATATTCTAGCATCCATAGCTACAGGTCATAGGTTGATGGATGTTACCATATTTGTAAATATATTTTCTAGCAATTTAAATAGAATTTATGTTCTCTTATTACACATCATTGTATTCCAATATCTCTTTCTCCACAGCTTTGACAAAGGATAAACATATAAAACAATATTTGTATATTATATATATAATAGTGAGGGGACAATAGACAGCCATTTTTGTCTTTAATACTGATCTCAGGATACATTCATTTATTAAGGCTTTATATGCACTGTACAAATGACAGAACAAATGAATTATACTTTGCCTTAGACTTCATCTGCTGTGAAAGCATTTCTGAGTAGCTCGATATTTTATTTTCAGCAGCTGAAGATATTGTAGCAGCGCTAGATATTTGGTATTTTAAAATACTTTTTTTTGCCATTTTGAATTCTCACTACTGGCCATCTAAAAGTGACTGAGCGTTAGAGGAGGAGGCAGGCTGGTCTAGAATCAATAACGCTGCTAATTCACAAATCAACCAGTAGGAAGGACTGTGAAATCAATGAAGAAACCTGGATTTGCAATCTAATGACTGCTCTGAAATTCATTTTGGTTTCCATTCTGTCAGTGCTGGGTACTCAACCTACTCCACTAGAGCATACTGCTAAAGCCATTACAAATCAACATTTGTCTCTTGTTACCACAGATATTCTAAACATAGGTAAAAGCTCAGGTAATATATGTTAACTCATTAGCAGTGACTAGCATAGCTCAGCTTTGTTCCATAAAATACAAAGACAAATACATTAACCATTACAAATCATTGGAGATAATGAGTCTAATCTGATAACAAACTTTGGGAAAAGAAGGAACATACTATTTTCTTTGCCAGCACTTTACCAGTATTTGAACACAAAATAACTCTCAGCTGTGATATGCAATGGTGGTGCAGCCAAGTAGTCAGTTCCATATATTAGAGGGACAAGGTGAGTGAGATAATATCTTTTACTGGACCATCTTCTGTTGGTAAGAGAGACAAACAATCAAGCTTGCCAAAGCTCTTCAGGTTGAAGGTGAGCTGGTGTGTCACCTGTGGTCTTTCTTACCTAATCCTCCTGCACTGAGCTAAATGTCAAAGTATCTCTCTTAAACCCCTGACTGAGAAGAAGAAAGACACTCCTCACACTCCCGTTACACACTAGAGTCTAGGGAGGCCCAAGCATCAGTCCTACAGTGGGGCGGTGGGGAGGCTGGAGTGCCAGCACAGGCTCTCCAGTGCTGGGGGGTGGAGAGGCTACAAGTCTCAGGGGCCGGATCCAGGCAAGCCTGGGGCTGCATCCGGCCCCCTGAGCCTGAGGTTTCCTCACCCCTGCAAAACTCATACTAATAGAATATTAGAATTCCACTTCATTCAAAGTATCAGCCTTTATTTTTGCTTACAGCATTTTCTATGGTGCCAACAGCATGATATCTGAGCACCTGTTCATCCTCACAACACCTCCATGAAGTATTATCTCTATTTTACAGGTGAGAGAAATGGCCTAGGTCAACTAATATGTCCGAATACATTTATTCACAAGAATAGTATCATTGGACCAATTTAATTCAAGTGCGGAAAATGTCAATAAGCAAAGTTATACACATGTTAAGTGTTTGTAGGATCAGGGCCTATTTCAAAGTCTAAGGAAGTCAGCTGTAAGTTCTCATTGACTTCACTGGGATTTAAATCAGGCTCTTTGCAGATTGTCAAAGAGCTAAGAACAATATACATCTTGTTTGTCCTATTCCAGTGCCATAAGCAACAAAAAAAAAAAATCCTTCCCCTCTGCTTCAGTATGTATGATATACTTACTGGTTTACAATCCTTTGTTCTTGTAAGAGATATAGTTCATATTTGGATAACTGTCAGGTGCCAAATATATTGCTTACAAAAAGGCAAATAGCTGTCTAATCCTTACCATACCATTGAATGTTGTACGAATTTATTCTGTTGGTATTCTGAACCCAAATAATTAACTCATATTCTGTTCTGATAGCCAAACCATCTGCTGCTAAATATAAGATCACTCTGTGGGGAAGGAAATGCAAATAAATGGACAACATAATAATACTTTGAAAACAGTAAGTATTGCTTATTAAAAATGTAGAGGCTAGCACAGAAATTCTTGCATATAATGAGACACAAAATATCTATTTAATAGCTATTTCACAAATACTCCTCATTTTTACATTTTGGAAAAATGTCTCCTCTAACAGTATTTCACTGTTATTAACATTTGGCCTTTTTTCTAGCAGTAGTTCCTCATTATAGATGTATAGTGGCATCATAATGCATATTTTTTGTTCTTGCTTTTAGTTTTTAATCCAGAAAGATATGTCATATCATGTCCTTGAATGTAATATTGCTCTACGTTTTTTTTCTTGGTCTAAAAGCTTCTGATGATGTATTACATTAAAAAAAGGAAATGAAATGTCTTTAAAAGCCAGAAGCCTTTTGTGTCTGGTAAGCTTTTTAGCTGTGTACGAGGGCACTTTCCTTGGTCCTACAGTTAGACAATTTTAGCATCTGATTAATTAGTGGTTGGGGAGGAGTCAAGCTATTTTTGAAACTGTTGCCCCACAAGTAAATCCACACTGGTGCAAGATGAATTAAAATAGCAGTGCAATTAGCACTGTACTTATTGTAACACATTTGTGCAAAATGTTAGTAAGATCTGGAAGTTGACTGTAACTGTGAAAAACCTTCCTATTGCTCGGTACTTTCTAGTGCTCAGAACTTCTTAGTGTAAACTATTTACAGGACAATTAACCTTCACTTACAGAGCAGCAGCTCAGAAAATAAATATGCTGGAAAAAGCAGAAGAAAGGCAACATGGTTAATGCAAATTAATGTAATCATGAATCCAGAAAAATAAACTATTCCACTTACACAGTTTATTTGGTTTTGTTACTTGACATTCTTAACCTTTCATTTTATTCCAATGATTCATATTTATTCCCCTTTTTTGTTGTGAGAAGATTTTGCCAAAAGACATTTTGATCATTTGTTTCTTGGCTCCTGAAACAAAATAAAATCAAGACTGGAGCCATTTCACAATAAAATGTGCTGAATACACTAGCCCTTTTTTATTGTGACTGAAGTCTTCTTCTTCTTCATGTCTGTGTGCTACAGACAGACATATTTCTAACCAGGGCAAATTCAAGTACAGCTTTCAGACTAGTCAAACCCAAGAGACAGGCAGAAGGATAGTCCTTCCTCAACCATTCTTCTTTCAGCATTAGCCTTCCCAACTCAGGCTCCATCGACCTGTCAGAGACATCACAGTGATTGACTGCCCTGGCAGATGTGCCGCTATAACAGGTAACCTGATCATCCAGACCCATCTGTCTCTCAGTCCTCTTCAATTCACACTTTGAAAAATATTAGAGATCGGGGAGGGGTTGGATTCTTTTGTTGTGATTTTTTTTTAAGTAGGATATCTGTATTTTACAAAAGGTTACCCTTGGGTAAATGAATGGTGATCTGCAGTAGTTGATCCTACTGGGAAGAGCTGACTAGTACTATTTCAGTATCAGGCTTTAAGATTTGCATTAACGATGTACAGAGAATTCAAAAAACTTGATTGCAAATGCATAGTCTAAAATCGAAGACAGTTCTTTAGAACTGCAGTGGTAATAATAGAATGATGTTTGAAAGCTAACAGTTCCAAAGCGAGTGAGACAGATGGGCTGTTTAACTGTGCTTAGTGAGAGGAGGGGATCTGATTCAGTGGGAGCATTTTCACGTCTTCTCTTCAGTGCCCACAGCCTGGCAAATGTTGTGACATCATTAAGCCGAACTGCTGATTTTAGATGGGACTGGAACAAGAACGGGCAGGGGTAACTCAAGCTTCATGCTGAAATGTAGTTAACTAATTTACTAGTGTCACTATTTCTGATAATTACTTTTCACCAAAATATTTTGCTGTGCTTGTGTGTAGAGGATTTCATTCTGCAAGTCAACACCCCAAGTGTTGTAGCCTCACAGGATCTATCAACAGCTTCTATTAAGAGAGAATATAATCTTGGTGAGAGCAGTGGCTAACACTTCTCCTTTCTATTTCTCAGTAAAGTCTACTGTATACTTACTATCAAAGGATGCACATTGGCACAGATGACATAGTTCACAATATAAGGGGAAGTAACATACTGAAGCAAGCAAAACAAGGTAAAATGAATGACAACTGACAAAAAAGCAAGTGAACTCAAAATATTTTTTTTCAAATGAGAGGAATAAAAATATGCTAAGTGTATACATAAGCAGTGACACTCACAGAATAGGAAGTGATAAATAAGTGAGGGTGGGGGTAGGAGGGCGGGGAAGAAGAAAAAGCCACAGAGACTTCCAAGATGTATCTGTTCATTGCTTTTGGATCATGATAAAATCAAAAGCTGACATGGCATTGGAGAGCTAACACAAAACTAAATATTATATACAGGGATTTATTACATTTATTACTTTATTACTCTTAGTATTTAACAATTTGTTCCCAGATTTGCTCACATAGCCCCTTATGTTAATAGTAAATGTGATTTGAGTACATACTGATTCATGAACCAATCTGAAGTTGTAAACCCCCTTCACTTAAACTCTTTGAAAAAATAAACAGTTTCAAAAATTCTTCTTTAAATCCCAAATCGTACTCATTCCACCCCGATGAAAAGGGTTTTGGCATATGATTCTGCAGCCCAGGCGACCAAAAGCTGACATAGTGTCTCCAGCACTTCTCATGGACTATGGAACCCAGCATTGTGGGAGCTCAAAGGACAGCCACACACAGTGCTAACTGGGGCATGGGCAGACATGGGTCAGATTCATGGCTATGTGGATCATCCAGTCTTTCTCTCTGTCAGCTTTCTCAGCGGCATGGGAGACTAGATTCCAAACATCCTTGCTCTCATGTAGTTCCTAGCAAATTACACAGGTTGGGGAAAGGGTCAGGATTTGGAGCTGTGGGTCTGATTCCACCTCTTGAGGTCCCATAATGATGTATGAACACCAGCTATAGTTGTAAGTCAGTATGATCCAATATGAGTTCAGCATTCCATGATGATATTCTTTGATATGTACATTGGCAAGTTAATATAAAAATACCTGGTTCCTCACATTATAATCCCAAAGCACAAACCTGAATTTTTTAAAGAAAAGACTTATTATTTTGCATTTTTTTCCATATTGCATATGACTTTCTCTAAATGAGATTTTGTCGTAGCCAAAAGGCAGAGTACATCAGATACTACGCTTCCGGACAGCAAGATCACACATAGCTTAAAAGGTCAGGAGTCACACCAAGTTGCACTGAAAGTATTGCCAAGTATTATATTATAAATCTTGAATATTCTGAGTTTATCACATCACTTTCTGTCTCGATAACAAACATTAAAAAAAATATGCAAATTTACATGTACATACCTAGTCTTTGCTTAGAAATTCATGGATCAAAGGAATGACATTGTTTACATGCCAAGATCTTTATTGTTGTAGTAGTGTAAATATATATGGGACTGTTCTTTAAAATGGCTTTGTGATGTGCAAAAATGTGAAAAAAGAAATTCAAATAGTTACACGAGGAACTAAATAAAAACATTAGTGAACTATTAAATTAACTTTCATGTTGCCATAATAAAATAAAACTCCCACTCAAATCACTCCATCTTTAACAGCTTAGCCTGCAATCTTGCAAAGTGAATCGTTTGGGCAAATCACTTTGCTACATGGAGCCCCAATGAGAGCACTGGGGCTCTTCACAAGTGCCTGCAGCAGCACCATTACAGACTTGAGATTTGAGGGGTAAGTCCTACCTCCTGCTCCATTGTCACAGTGAGATTCCACTATGAAAGCAGGTAGAATCAGAGTGGTCAGTGCAATGGGGTTGGTGTGGAGAAGAATGGAAGGAAGGTCAGGAATTGAGGCATGGCATGTGCAACTATAGCCTCTCTGGATTCCCTGTCCTGGCCACTGTGGACAAGGAAATTCATGAACCAATGACACAGGAAGGATAATTTAGCATTTAGAACTACACACTGTTCTGAGTCCAAAATTTCCATTGACATAAATGGGATTACGTCTGCTTTCCTAAAACAGGAATAAAGACAAGAAAAGAGAAGTTGACAAAGTGGATCACCAGCATCATTCTGCCTCTTTCCATTCATAGATTTAACCAAGAGAGAGATGTTGTTTTTTCATTCTAATTTCACATATTTATTTTTGTTTCTAAATATTATTACTGGTCCTATTTTTGGCTTGGAATTTGTTTCCCCCTTTCAGATTTAACTTTTGCATTAGCATCATTAGGTGCGATGTGGATACAGCTATATTGATGTCGTCAGTGAAGATATGGTTTATAGCTTTGAAATACATTTGACAACATCATCTGAGTGTTGTATCTTAGAAATACATTTGAAAATGTTCACTAAAAAATAGCATTCATGATAAAATTACACTCCATTTTCATAGCTTTATTTGCAGTGTTATATTTAAAAAGCATGGACTCTGATGGATGCACTAGAACTGAAACACCCCTGAGAACCTGCGTAAGTTTCCATGTCACATTAAATGTCCTGTTCCTTTAAAAAATCAGGACCAAGCATAGTGCTACCTCTTATGAAAATTCATGCTGACTTTAGTGGGACTACATAAAGTAGTATGTGCTGCATTCAGTAGTAAGTATTTGCAACACTAGAACCTACTGTCTTAATAAATGGCCAGAGCCTCTGATGGTTCAACTCTCTAGAGTTCAATGGTATTAAGTCAACAGAGAATTTAACCTGTGAAACTGAAGAGGGACCCAAGTGCTTCATAGATCCTTATGTGAATCCCTTTCAAAGGGTGAAATTCACATAGTAACAAAAGCAAACTTTAGGGAGGGAGAGGTGACCGAAATTTACATTTTTCAAATTCTAAAAAAATATTTTTCAAAATTCCCCTTTGACTGATGTTTTTACTATGTTCTAACCTCCAGGGCCTTGCTTGCCTCTGTTTTCTAAAATGTAACTACAGGATTGCATACAATCAACTCTGCCCTTGTAATATTATTGCCAACTAATTATACCAATAGAAGGAGCTGAGTACAAATTTGATTTTAGCAGTTTAAAATAAGAAAAGTAGCTTGCACTTATATTAAGAGCAAGTTCTGTACATTCAATTATTATTAGCAAGCACTCCACCTACTGGTTCAAATTATGCTAGGCAAGTGATTGAAAAATGTCTCAAAGACATTCTAATAAGAGCTTTCCTGCATAATATACAAACATTACGGTCCCAAAAATATTAAATGTTTATATACCTTTTATACTTCCAAATCAGGGTGTTTGTATGATTTCAAATTGCTGTTCACAGTCATTAGAAGGATTTTTTGCATTTATTTTCACAAATTACCATCCTGACAGTAAAGTTTACCAACCTTAGCTCTGAACATGAGATGAAGTTGGGTGAATAAAAGGCAAGATACAGACAAAGAAACCTGAGGCATTTACAAATTCTAATAAGCATTTCATACACAACAAAAAGAAATAGAATTTGGTAGGAAAGATGGGTGGGATATTTTTGTTTGTTTTTGTTTTTCAAAAATGCAGCCTTGCATAATAAAAAGCAGCCCTTGAAAAACTTGAGCAAACATTGCTTTAGCCCCAAAGTGATCATTTTCAAGCTGCTTGGAAGAGGAAGAGAGAAGGGTGTGGTGTATTGACTAGTAATGTAACAAAATCAGGACAAACTGAACTATCCTCGCATCCCGAATACTCACTCACAGCAACATTCTCTTTTCCTTTATTTTTTGTACAGTTTTCTATTCAGTTATTTGCATATACTGTTAATTTATATAATAGACTTGATCCTAAATTCCTTACGTATCTTTATCTCCTGGTGAATCAATGGGAGATTTGGGTACAGAGGAAAGGCCTATTTTGGTTCAATTATTGTCTATATCAGTCACGATATAGATAAGATAGCAATTGATATGGCCTAATACAGATGAAAAATCAGGGATTATAGGATGTCTGTGGATGGAAAGCACAAAATAATCATCTGAGATGATGGTGCTGAAGAGTGTATATTGTTCCTAGGGGTACATGACTAATATGCAACATATCAGATTCCTTGGGCAGTCATCTCCTTTTTATGATCAGTTTTGTGCCATGTACGGTATTAATAATGAGCTGTTTTAAATGTGCTCATTTTCATTAATCTGATGAGGTCTTCTGCTTTTAGCAACTTTCATGTAGTGTTAACTGAAACAAACACTGATACAATATGGTACCATGTGATACAAAAGTCATACATTAAGGATTGAAGAATGTCTTTCCTATTCATTCCAGATGCTGTTTTTTAAATACTGTTTTGAATCCTGACAGAATAGCGCACATGTCAATAACAGTAAATACAATTGTTCAGCGGTAGGAACCCTGCGTCCAAATAGAGTTTCAACAGAGAAGAAATCTAATTCACTACTTTTTTTTAATTCCATAAATACAAAACCTGAAGAATCTTAACACAAGTCTACACAACAAAATTTACCTGACCCCTTAAAGCTCAGCAAAACAAGACAGAAGGTCCCCTTGATAGGCTGTATCATATATATGTTCTGAGGCTGTGCTGCCCATATGTTCATTAAAACTGTTGAATCTCAAAGTTATAATAATTTGCAACGAGGTGCCAGAACCAATTATTAAATATCATATCATCCAACAGAGATGAAATAAAAATATACAGGGTCGATTTTACTGGCTTTGACTGTTACAAAGCTTATAAAATACTTAGAATTGCAGTTTAACTTAAGGGTAGTATTAACGACTTCCTTATGCTTGAATTTTGTTTGCAGCTGAATATCATAAGCCACATGCAGATGGTACATTTTGCTAGGAACAAAGACAAGATTGCCCTTATCTTTATTGATTTGAATATCAATTTAGGAAAAGGAGATAGGCTATTATGATGTCTTCTAATAATGTAAACCTTTGTTCAAAAGAGCAAGTGACAGCCAAAAGTACAATTCAAGTGAGAAAAAAGGTAGAGTGTGATTAGATCACTGAATGATACCATCTCAGCCAAATAGCTGCCTATAGTGTGGAAAAAGAAGACACTTAGGAGTAAGTGTAAACAGTCATAATTTATTTACCATGACATCTCTTAAACATGAATGAGTGAATGTTTTAAATACGAGTTCCCATCTCTTAGCCAAGGTCAACTGTTTCACACTGGCATGTGCATTTCTTCATCCTGTGAAAACGAGAAGATGAGTTTGGGATCTATACATAACAGCCTTATTATTTTGTGTTACAATTCAGGTTCAAATGTTTATGTGGGAACTTGAAGAATTTAAATTCCCTTCCAGTCAATCCTAAAAAAACCCCAAACCCCACAACTCTGTTTTTGAAAGTAACAATAATATACACTTCCCACTGCATTGCAGATCTTTAAAGTGTTTTTAAAGTACAGTAAGATAAAAACAGATTGTTTCTCTCTTGTATCAGCCAGTGTATCCTATAGCTGAATGTATTATGCCTGCAAAGATCTAATGTAATTGCAATGGGAAATAAAAGTATTTATGCCCTCAGTTACTGGAGCATTGCAAGCTTAGGACCATGTTTGTCTATGTATGTTTACAGCACCTGTCAGCCGATACATGAGAAACAAGAAGAGTAATGTAAGCTGATCTCCCTTTTTGCTGAATATTTAATGCAGTCTGCTGGAAAGAAAAAGCACAAACATTCTACTTTTCCAATGCTTGTCTTCCTTGCCCTCTTCTAATTTTCTCTGGGGAGGGATGGTTTTCGAACTTGGTCATTGCTAGGGCCCATTTACTTCTGGATCTTTACTTCCCAGTCTTGGCTTTCTTCCTGTCTCCTAAAACTAAATTTACTTCATTTTAGCCACCTCAGAGCAGACTTGTGTGTATATATTTTCAAGGAAATTTGATTGTCTGTATAGATTTTTAAATCAGTTTTCAGATCAAGTTCAGAAATATGTAAACTGTTGTGTTGTTGCATCAGGCAGTAGTGGAACACATACCTCAGATGCAGATCACCCAATACTATAAAGTGATCTTTAAATGGGACAACTAGTGCATAAGTAGATTAAAGTGGCCAATAATGGGAAAACAAGTGCTCATTCCAAGAGCAATTGTAAGAAATTTAAGCCTCAGGAAGTTGCATTATACATTTTATTAAATTGAGGGTATATTCACACTTATTGTGGCTTGAAATCTAAACCAGTATTTTCTGGCTTTGGTTACCTCACTTTAGGATTCCTTAATGGGCAGAAGATGTAATGCATAATATCATATGCTTAAAGTTTTCAAGTTAGTATCTCAAAAGTTATAATTTAATGTAAGATGACAATTGTGCCATAAACAACTACTCTTTTATATCAAATGGTATCTGACCTAAAAGAAATGTAACAAGACTCTAGGATTCCTTCAACATTGTGCTTCTTTGCCCTTTTAATTTTATTTAAAACAGAAAGCATGAATGTATTTTGCTTGCAAAGAATTTTGAGTAGCATTACCATTTAACATGCTCTAAAATGCTAGCTTTTAAAAATAGAGTCAAATTATATTTCTATCTTGATCATACTGCTTTTCCAATAATCAAGAGAAATAGAAAAAAAGAAGAAAAGCAGCCTCTTCTTTCTTTCTCTCACACACACATGCATACACACACACAAACAAACACATACACATGAATTTATTCCTATTCAGGTCCTTCTTGAAAGGCCTATTCTTATTAACTCATTAAAATGTAGTCTTATGAGTGAGTGATAAAGAAAAAAAAACAGCGGTGGGGAAAATTACTTTGAAACAGCATGTGATGAACCTTGCAAGATATGAGGCCCTGTATACTCTAGGAATTTGTTGCCAGGAAGATCTAGAAGACCTTTAAATTGCATGGATATCCTGAGATCCCTAGATTTCCATGATAGCCTTGAGATAGCAGCATGGAGAGCCAACACCTCTGTTTTGCTTCCGGCAATGTCTTCCTGGGTGCATCTTTTTACAAGCCATGCTTTTGATGGTGAGCTAGATATAGAGAAGTTAGGCCTTATCTATACTGGCATGTATTTTTTGCCAAAAACTGCTTTTTGGTGACAAAACAGTGAGAGTGTTTACACTATAGTGTCACTTTTGTTGGGGAAAAGACTGTTTTGGTGATGAAAATCTTCTACTTCTGTAAAAGACTTTTGTCTTTTTCCCTCCCTTTATTGTTGACAAACAGCCAGTGTGGACTCTGCTGGTTTTTTTTGATGAGAGAAGTGGCTTCCGCAAGTATTGCACAATGCCTGTCCTTGTGTCTGTGCTCAGTGTTTTGTGACCATTCCTGCTCTGCAGGCATGCATCCCTGCCCTTTCAAACCTCCAGGAAGAATCTGACAGCTGGGTGAGGTGCTCCAAATCTTTGGAATGCTTCTGTTCTGCCCTGCTCTAGGAATACAGCAACGGCAAACTTCTGCTGGAGGAGGAGGACTGGAAATACTGTTGTGCTGCTTTGACATTCCTTTGCACAGAGAGCTCACAGTGCTATGAAAGAATCCCAAGAAGCACAGGGATCAGCTCTGCCTTCCCACAATGTCCCCCCAGGTCTTTCCCTAGGCATACGACTGCATAAGGCACCCAAATATTTGGGGTATTTCAGAGGGGTTGGTAGTATTCTGTAATTGCAACAGAGATCCAAACAAGGGCACAGAGAGTACAGAATACTATTGTTATTTTATTATTTATTTACTTGTTTCTGGCAGCCACAAGTTGCTAAGTACTGTACAATATGAGTGTACAAATTCTCCCTCATACATTTTGAGGCCTAAATTAAAACTAGTTTTTTTCTTGGAGTGTGAAAAGGACCTTGATCCTCTGCAAGAACTATATAAACAAGCAACATCTACGTTGTGCAATAGGGCATGATGTAAAGTGGTCCTCAATGAGTTAACTGGCTTAGCCCGAGTATTATGAGTTGGAGCCATGCACTACCCCTCCATTATTTCCTGTTTAGCTAGTAATAGGTTTTCTATTTTGTTATAATGCTGCTAAACAAAGCAAGAAGTTCCCACAGCCTTATGAGCAGACTACTTTTTGTTACAATGAGTTTTCCCATTACAAAACAGGAACTCTGTTAGCTATTGGAGGACTTACTGAGATAGAAGAGTACGGTTATAATATTAGTCTGGTGTAATTACAACTGTAAAACTACAACACATCCAATGACATGCCAATTTTGCCCTGGGCCACTTCTTTTCCACTATCAATTTCATATCTCCTGGTAGTTAATCCCTCACAAAGGAAAAGATTTACAAGTGTGTAATGTGTTAGGATAAAAGAGTGGTTAAGATGCATTGCAAATATGAATACTGTGCATATCACTATAATTCTTTAATTTCATACCTACATGTTTTAAAGGTATTCTAAATTTCCTCATAAATTAGCTCTGTCTTCTTGTAGGCAGGTACAGAGATCTCTGTTAATCCCATGCAATAAACCTGTATATCATCACGTCTTCAAGTAGGAAGTCAGAGATGCAAGTGAAAACTTCAGCAGTACTATTTTAAAGATTCACACTAAGGTAAGTCCAAGCTAATAGCTATCCACAGAGGGTATGTCTTGACTACATGGCTCCATCAATGGATCCATGTGCCATTCTGATCCTGATCGCACCGTGCCGACGATCAGCTGATCCGGCACAGCGCAGCAGTCTAGACGCGGCGCGGTTGACAAGCGAAGCCTTTGTCGACCGCTCCGGTAAACCTTGTTTCACAAAGCAAACGGGAGCGATCGACAAAGGTTTCCCTTGTCGACAGCGCTGTGTGTAGCCTGCCGCGCTGTGCTGGATCAGCTGATCATCGGCACAGCACGGTGGCCATTTTTATTTTAATGAAACGGGGATTATTTAATTCCCTGCTTCATTGACTATGCTGAGTAAACTATTGTACATGGCTCCATCGACGGAGCCATGTAGTGTAGACGTACCCAGAAATGTAAATAGAAAAGAAACAATTTTTGTGAAGATTTATATTGTTGATGTGTTAATAAAATAATAGTGGTAGTAATAATAATAATTAATATATGGTGCATACTCTATTGTGAACAAAAGAGCTGTAGAACATGAAAGAAGCAAAGACTGTACTCTTTGCTCAGCTAAAACAATGCAGGGTGTGATCATAAGCAAAACAAGGTGGGGCCTTATCAGCACTTAAATGGACAATAGCTAACAAAATACACACTTCAGAAAATGGTGTAACAGTCTTACTACAGAACTTTTTTTGGAAAAATTGCCATTTTTCTGAAAAAAATTCAATTATGTCCAAACTGCAATTATGTTCTTTTGAAAGAAAATCAAAAGAATAGAGGGTTTTTTCCAACATTGATAAACCTCTTTCTATGAGGAAGAAGCCTTTTTCCAAAAGTGCTTTTTCAAAAAAAGGTATGTGTGGATGGGGAAGAGGAAGTTCTTTCAAAAGAAGAGGAAAGAGGAATAAGCACAGGTGCCCTGGTGGCCACTCCGCCCAGAGTAATCACACTTTACATGCAAAAGAGCGTCCATTCAGTCTGGACACTACCTTTCAAAAAAGCAGATCACTTTTTTGATGCACCTTGGCAGTGTGGATGCTCTCTTTCAGAAGAAGTTTTTTTGGAAGATCTCTTCTGGAAAAGTTTCTTCCGAAAGAAGCCTACAGTCTAGACATAGCCTTCAGCAGAGATGCTTAAGCCTCTGATGAAAATTGGGGATAAGAAAGGGAGGGAAAGTGAGATGTCATGGTAAAAAAAGGTTAGGAGGAGACAGAGAAATAAGATAGTGGAAATGAAGGAGTAGATGGACTGGAGAGAGAAAGAAAACAGCATGGGAGATAAGGAACTGGAAATAAAAAAGAACAAGGAAGGAAACACACACGAATATGTTACAAAGTTTTGTTGCTGTTTCATCCTCATATTTTCTGCTATAATCTTTATGGTGAAATGGGGGACAAGCATTATTTCTGTACATTACAGATATGATGGTTGAGGAATTCATTGTGCTCTGGGGAGAGGTAGCTTAACTGGAAAAAATTGGCAAAATGTTGGGTGCCTGACTTGAAAGGGCAGACAACATTTAGAACTGGTTTTACATAAGGGACAGGATAGTAGTAACATTGAATTGTCTTAAAGTCTTGAGATTGTGCTGTCATGTGATGAAGTTGCATGATGACATGAAATCATGTCATATTTCATCACAATGTAATCTGGGTCTTAAAATAACCCAAAAACCTAACTGTCCTGGGTCTCCCCAAAACTATAGATCTCACATACATGACTTTTTCCTCTGTGTTCTAATTTAACATACTGAAGCTGAGGTACTAGCAGAATAGTAATTTATACAATGCCTATTAAAGTCAGTGAAAACTTATCTACATATTAAAGGGCATTGACCAGTCTCTATTCTGTATAATCATACCCTTCCTAGGATACATACTTTTATCCATTTTTTTTTCAAATAAATGAGAGCCTATCCACTTAAAAATTTCAGCTGTAAGTAACTTATGGTAAACAAGAGAGATAACCAGTTCAATTTAATAAGAGGTACATTTGAATGTACTATGCTGGTCCTTCTTGTAATAAGTTGATAGGTATCATCAGCATTCATAGTTATGTGACTAGTTAAGGCTGAATTATAGTTTGAAGAGCTGTGGAAATGTGAGGAAAGTGGGCCACAGCACTACTGGGTAGAAATATTATGCCTAAGGAAGCCCTTTTGACTTTGGGGCAGCTGGGGAAACAAGAAGGCTGGTGTGTTGGAAGAAGATAGTGTCTGTTCCTAAATGGCATCTTTAATTTTCTTTTGCTCAATTGTTCACATCACAATCAAATGGACCCATTCTCATTAGGCCAGCTAAGGACCTACTCACGCTATCAGGAGTTCAGGTTTTGCCCTGGGAGGGAGAAATAGTACTCCTTCCCTGGGCCGAAACTCCCTCTAATGCAGCCCATTATTGTAAAGTGCTGTTATGGGTCTGAATCAAGGTATGAAAGGCAAGTGTCCCAAAGCCTCCACCTTCACATTCTCAGCAGATATTATAGCACACTGACAGGGGAGCCAACAGCCTCCACAGGCTTCTGGGCAAGGAATGTAGGGGGGAGGTGGCTCTGCACCTTTTGCACCCCGGGTCGGTGGGCCTGCACACTGGTAGCAAGTGTTGTCAGAAGTAGACAGCATCCTTCTCCCAGGCTCCTCAAGGCTGTCTTCTGTGTAATAATTTGAACAGAGATAAGTCAGTGGAGGTGTGAGGAACATTTCTCACATAGATAGAATGGTGCCTTGTAAATGCCAGGACTGCAAGCATCTCTTCCCAGATGTCTTGCAAAATTATATTTCAGTCAAGTCTTGGAATCAGCTTCCGTGCAGCTGAGGCACCAACTCCAGAACTAGAAACTTACCTGTAAGGTTGAGCTGGTCAACTCAATATAAGAACTGATTTCATAACTCAGCATGGAGAAGCAGAGAGGCAAGCCATTCCTATGTTACAGCCTTCTTGCTACTGCCAGCTCAGCATCCCACTGATCAGCCACCACATTGCACAAATCCTTCAGGATACCAGTCTGGTTCCAAAGCAAAGAGCTAGGCCATCTGGCTAATTTCTTTGGACCCAGTGGCTGATACCAACTTTATTTTTATCTCCCCATCTGATTTAGCTTCTGCTGTGTTCTCTTCTAGCTACACTCAAGCTTTCCCTGGCTCTTGCCTCTAACTTTGGGCTTACAAAACATAGAAGAAATCTTGAAGAGGTCAGATTAGAGGAACTCTCAGGCACTGGCAGAGTGCTTTTTTCCTCTACTCCCCTTTGTTCCTTTTGTAGAATTATACAATCATAAGGTTAGAAGAAACTGCAGAGGTCATCTAGTCTAATCCCCTGACAAGATGCAAGATCTGTTATATCTAAAAGTAGCAGAGAAGGGCTTGGAAGAGCTGGCAGTAATTACTACTCATTATGACTTTCCACAACATACACCTGAAGTCAGTTTAACCATTCCTTGACCTGACAAACTACTCTGGAGGTAGGCTAAATCCAAATGATCCTTTGAATACATGAAATATGAATATGAGGATAGTCTATAAGAATTCCATGGTCACCAGACCCTTCTCAATCAGTGTCAGATCACATGTGGATCCTGTGGTACCTTCATGGTCTGCCTCCCCCATGAAGCTTGTTATCTCAAAAATCGAATGACTGTAAAGCTCTTGGATTTAAAAACGCTACAGTTTTCAAAATTATCGTACTCCAGTCATAGTATTCTGACAGAAAAGACTGCAGTCACAGAATATGAGGAAATGATATGCAGGTGGACTGTAGCTATTCAAGAATTTGACTTCACCATCAAGCACAGGAAACAGAGGGTGTGAAAACATTAATGCTGACACACTATCCAGATGGCTACTTAACCACGAGCACCAAGACAGTACAGCAGTGATTGTGCTGGAGCCAGAAATCACACACAAAGAACAAACTTTATAAAGTCATTCAGACTCTTAAACCTGGCAAAGAATGCCATTCTGCAGATGAGATCATTTCCTTCAGTCAGATAAGCTCATCTGTGACTGGAGCTAAAGATTGATCATAGACCATTGAGCAGAGGCTAGTCTCAAACCCCAGAGTACCCATCCCACATTACTACTATAATCCCTTACAGCCTTCTTTCCATGATGTGGATAGTGGGCAACCAAAGCATTAACGATACTACAATGAGCACTGTAGAAAGCGGTGAGGTGAACAATATCACATAGGTGAAGCTTGCCAACTTGCTCCTCTAAGTAACACTCCTTACAGCAGAGGTGGGGAATCTAAGGCCCAGAGGCCGAATCCAATCCCCAGCCTGCCTGTAGCCCCTTTTCACAGGTCTGGAGTGCCAGTGCCGGCTCCCCCTTCTGCGGGGCAAGGGGTGAAGGAGCCCCAAGCCTCATGGGTCAGATTCAGGCAGGCTGGGGCTGGATCTGACCTACTGTGTCTCCTACCTCATCCCTCTCCTGTACCCTACCATGTGCTTCCCACCTCACCCTACGCTACCTCCTGTCCGCTCCTGTATCATGCCAGCCTCCTAGGCCCACCAACCCGCATTCCTCCCCTGCACTCTCCCTCCTACCCAGACCCCACACTCGAAGCCTGCTTCCAAGCAGCCCCTTCCCACATACCGAATCCCTCATTTGGGGCCCTACCCCCGAATGTAGGGGGCCCACAGAATCTACTATCCCAAGGCCCTGTAGGCACTGGTATGCGAGGGGAATGGGTGGAGTGTCTTTTTCCTTCTCAGTTGAGGGCCATGTCAGTGGGTCAGCAGCCCTCAACCAAAAAAAAAGTTTTCCCACACCCTCTTTACAGGAATACTCTAGAACTGATAGCAGTTAAGAAACAAAGTTTCAGTAACAAAAAAAGGGAGCAACCATAGGTATTTGTTGGTTTAACAAGATTACTACACTAAGAAGTTGCAAATATTATTCTAGACCACAAAGCAGATAATATCACATCTTTACTGAAATGTTTGACATTTTCACTATCATTGGGACATCCCAGATAGCCTTTATTTTTGTTAGGGCATTAATCTGAAGGTTTTTCACTGCACAGATCTTGCAAAATTAAGACAGTCTAGATTTCTACTAATCACTCCCAACGACACAGATCAGTGGAACCTGCTAAACAATTAGTGCTAGAGATTTTATGTATATATGAGTTTAGAGGAAGGGTGGTAGGAACTTCCTTTTTTTTCTGTGTTTGTACAACACAATGGGGTGCATGACTGGGGCTCCCAGCATTAAAAATGTAGATAATCATACATTGAGTTCAGTTTTCCCTGTAAACTGTGCATTTGTGCCACCACTTAGGAGAGATTTTAATGCCATCTAGCTGATTAGGAGAGTGACCACTGTTAGGTTTTTTTGTTTCTACAGGTGGTGCACATTGACATCTGCCTCAGTGCACATAGAAAACTTTATTCTGCACATGGATGAAAAAGTTTAGAAGGAACATCGATTGAGATGATACAATACGTGATTGGTGGTACTAGGAAAGGCGAGTAAGCCAATGGAAAAGACAATAGACTAGGAGTCACATCACCTGGACAATCTCCCCATCTCTGCTGCTGGCATACTACATGAGCAACAGCAAGTCACTTCAGCATATAGTGCCTCTTTGTTTCTCCTCTCATATTTGGTCTGTCTTGTCTGTTTTGCTTATAATGTCACTGGTTAAGAGGCTATCTCTAAGAATGTGTTTTGTACAGTGCTTAGCACAGTGGTAGTTCAGTCACAAGAATTATTCTCCCCCTTTTGTGGATGCATTACCATAGTCTTTAATTACACTCCTAATCTGAATATCTTGGTTCCTTCTCTAAA
>CM057848.1:47861439-47880518 GCA_030068395.1 Apalone spinifera | reverse complement strand
TTTAGAGAAGGAACCAAGATATTCAGATTAGGAGTGTAATTAAAGACTATGGTAGTGTAGCTATGGTAGGGTGGCTAGTGTAGACATACCCTAACTTCTGTGTCCTCCCTGCACCACTCCTTTCAAGTTTCTTTCCTCATCCAGCACTAGAATCATAGAATCATAGAATACTAGAACTGGAAGAGACCTTGAGAGGTCACCAACTCCAGTCCCCTGCCCTCATGGCAGGACCTAGCACCCCTGATAGATGTCTATAAACCTGCTCTTAGATATCCCCAGTTATGGAGATTCCACAATTTATTCCAGTGTTTCACCACTCTGACAGTTAGGAAGATTTTTCCTAAAGTTCAACCTAACCCTCCCTTGCTGCAGTTTAAGCCCATTGCTTCTTACTGTATCCTCAGAGGCCAAGGAGAACCATTTTTCTTCCTCCTCCTTGTAATACCCTTTTAGATACTTGAAAACTTCTATCTTGTTCCCCCTCAGTCTTCTCTTTCTAAACTAAACAAGTCCAATTATTTCAGTCTTCCCTAATCAGTTCCTGGATCAGTTCCAGAACCAGACCAGTTCCTGAATCATAAGCTCCTTGTTAGATCTGTGTGAGATGAGAAGAATACACCTCTTCTTTTTCCTCTCATCTTCCTCTCAGCTCCCCTCCTTCCTCCCAACCTACTGGTTCTCAATCCAGTTCCTTTGCTCAGCTAGTTCCAGTCTTTCTCTCACCCAGGTTCCCAGACAGTTTCCTTCCCCCAACCTTGATGCCTTCCACCCTAAAGTCCCTCCCCTTTAGGGTCCTTGCTCCAGGCTGCTTTTTCCTAATGTTAGTTTGGCTTTTGTCTCCTCAGCATTCAATTTAGCTTCCTCCTCCTTTGCAGTGCCATACTCCATCTGGGTCACTGAGAGCACAGAACAGTCAGCTGTCCTGCACTCAGTCTCAGTACCTAGACCATGACAACTAGAGCTGAAAATACAGGAAAAGCTTGCTCAGCTCTAGTATGGAGCATGGTCAGTGCTGACAGATTCACTGGGAATTTAGCTGCTAAAAAAATCTAAAGAAGGCCTACTAAACATGTGCACTTTGTAATTTTTCAGACACTTATAACTTTGCCAAATGTGGGTGTATTTTCATAGGCAAAGCAAATGACAGATCCTGGCCCAAAGGCAAAATGTCAAGTACTAGCTCCAAATAGGGTTGCCAACTTTCTAATTCCATTCTCTTTCTGTGCCTCCTCTTCCTGTCCATCTCCTCTCCACCCCCAACTCTGGCTGCGGTCACAACTGGTCCTAAGCAGCTGCTCCCTTCCTCAGGCTCAAGTCAGCCCATAATGGCCCCATCCAGTGGAACATTTGTGGCCCCATCCCCACACACTGTTGTGCCCTGACCCCTTCTTACCCATGTATGCTCTGCATGGTGCCTGGAATCACAGTCTTGGCAGGGCTTCTGGGGAGGGAAAGAGAGGTGGAAGAGAGAGCCTTGGCCGCCACACAATTCAGGAGGCTGGTGCACCCTCTGCTCTCAGGTTGTCAGCCTGTCTCAGCCTAGCTGGAGAGGATTTGGAGGCGGAGCACCAGGCACTGTGGCTACACAGGCTGGGAACAACTAGAAATCACATGATACAGAAGCTAACAGGGTGTATGCCATCCCTGCTACATTGTGCAGCTGTGGTATGGTGGCATCAACTGGACAATCAACATCTCAGTCAACAGTAGTGACTGGAGCCACCAGGATCCCTGTTTGACTGGATGTTCTGGTCCAAAACTGGACACCTGGTCAACCTAGAAAACGTGGAGGCAATAGAACTTTTCAGAGAAAAGCTTATTGGGTATGTTTACCATGGGCAAAATAATATATTACATCCTAGCCTCGTTCTTGTAAATAACGGACCCATTTTGGCTAAATTTTTCCATAAATATTGAGCATAATACATAGAAGATTTCAGCTCAAATGATTACAATTTTCATAAACTTATAAACAACTGAAAAGTAGGGTCTTACAATGGGACACGTTAGGAACCCTTAATAAGAAGAGATACCAGCACAGCCTATAAAATGACAATGGCCAAGAGCTTTGACGTACTATTTTGTAATAAATCACTTTAGAATAAGAAAAAATAAATAGTGTACTAGCGAAAAAGATGGTCTTGTGTTTAAGACACTGGATTAAGAATAAGTTACAGACAGCCTAGTGTGCTTAGTCCTGAATGGCCACACAGAGTAATCAGATCTCCTGAGTGATTTCAAGATTATGTCTCACATTTTTCAGAGAAGAAAGCCCTACTAATCTAGGGATGTTAAATATCGGTTAATTGAATAGTTGAGTAACCTAATGAATTCTTATCGGATAGTTGATTATCCTATAGTACCCGGGGGCGGGGCTGGCAGCACCACAGGGTGCCAGGGGGGAGCTAGTCCACAAGGGAAGCCAGTTTAAAAACCGGCTCCTTTTGCAGACCAACTGCTTGTCACCCAGTGCTGCTGCCTCTGATAAAGAGGCAGCAGTGTGGGGTGGCAGCAACCCCTGTTCGGAGCAGGGTCTGAGTTCCCAGACCCAGCACAAACTGGAAATGAGCCAGGCTGCCTGCCCATGCAGCTCCTAATATACTTTAAATTCAGAACCACAGCAAAGGTAGGTCCCGGACCCGGTATGAGCCAGAACTGATCTGAGCTTCTAGCCAGCCTGCTAAAAAATTTACTGGTGAGGGGGAGGGGAAATGTGTGTAGTCTATAGCATTAACCTATAAGCTTTTGCTTATCAGTTAATCGACTACATTATTATATCCCTATACTAAACCAGACAAGGACATATGTTGTTGTTAAATCCCAGCAGGGTATTTCAGAGCCCCATTTGGTAGTACCTCCCTATGCAACAGAAATCAGGTGCTACTAAGCCCAAAGTATCATAGAATCATAGAGCTGGAAGAGACCTCTGGAGGTCATCAAGTCAAGCCCCCTGCCTAAAGCAGGACCAATCCCAACCACATCAACCCAGCCAGGGCTTTGTCAAGCTGAGACTTAAAAACCTCTAGGGATGGAGATTCCACCACCTTCCTAGGTAACCCATTCCAGTACTTCACCACCCTCCTAGTGAAAGAGTTTTTCCTAATATCCAACCTAGACCTCCACACTGTAACTTGAGACCATTGCTCCTTGTTCTGCCATCCCTCACTACTGAGAAAAGCCTTTCTCCAGCCTCTTTGGAACCTCCCTTCAGGCAGTTGAAGGATGCTAAAAAAATCCCCCTCACTCTTCTCTTCTGCAGACTAAACAAACCCAAATCCCTCAGCCTCTCCTCATAGGTCATGTGCTCCAGCCCCCTAATCATTTTGGTTGCCCTCCGCTGGACCCTCTCCAATGTGTCCACATCCTTTCTACAGTGGGGAGGGGGGGCGCAGAACTCAGCACAATACTGCAGATGTGGCCTCACCAGAGCCGAATAAAGGGGAATAATCACTTCTCTAGATCTGCTGGCAGTGTTCCTCCTCATGCAACCTAATATGCCATTAGCCTTCTTGGCTACAAGGGCACACTGTTGACTCATATCCAGCTTCTCATCCACTGTAATCCCCAGGTCCTTTTCTGCAGAACTGCTACTTAGCCATTCGGTCCCCAACCTGTAACAATACTTGGGATTCTTCTGTCCCAAGTGTAGGATTTAACACTTTTCCTTGTTGAACCTCATCAGATTTCTTTTGGCCCAATTCTCTAATCTGTCTAGGTAACTCTGGCCCCTATCCCTGCACTTCAGCATATCTATCCCTCCCCCTAGCTTAGTGTCATCCACAGACTTGCTGAGGGTGCAATCCATCCCCTCATCCAGCTCATTAATAAAGATGTTGAACAAAACTGGCCTTAGAACTGATCCTTGGGGCACTCCACTAGAAACCGACAGCCAACCTGACATTGAGCCATTAATTACTACCCTCTGGGCCCGACAGTCTAGCCAGCTTTCTATCCATCTTATAGTCCATTTATCCAATCCATACTTCCTTAACTTGCTAGCAAGAATATTGTGAGAGACCGTATTAAAAGCTTTGCTAAAGTCAAGGTATATCACATCCACTGACTTTCCCATATCCAGAGAGACAGTTACCTCACGATAGAAGCTAATCAGATTGGTCAGGCATGACTTGCCCTTGGTGAAATAGTCTCAGAAAACCTATACAAAAGTGTCAAGGCTACTCTGACCAGAAAGTGAGGAGATTTGTTTAACAGAAAATAGGAGAAGACACTTTAAAGACATAAGAGCTAGTCTTTTTATTGTTTTGTTTGGTAATATGTTGAGTTTAAAGGTTTTTGTGCATGGCAAAACTGGAACCAGAGACCATTGTATCAGTTTATATTATATACCAAAAATATCAGAGAGCACTTTGTTTTCAGGTTTTAGACCCTTCTTCTTTTTTGTTTCTAGGCTTCCTGGGACCATTCTCTGCTGCCATTCAGAGCCTACGTACTGCCACTAGGATGATGTGTGTGCTATAGAGAGGCCACTATGCAAAGGCAGTATATATATATAGAGAGAGAGATGACATGGCAGTGGTCACTGTTAGAAAGCCAGATTACTGCAGCATCTAACACATTGAGGGCACATCTATATTTAGCACAAGATCAATGCTCTAGAGGCTGCTGAGACAGTCTCCCACTTCATCCGCCGCCGAAATAGGGTTCCCAGGCTAGCAGAAGGGATGTAAGAATGCCGCTTTTCCTATCATGTTGTTCTTTTAGTTAAGGGGCACAACTGATAGCTGTCAGGAAATAAACTGCTTGTGTTTGACAGATACCTGTGTAGCTTTTTTTGTATTTTGAGAACCCAGTGTCAGACCTGAGACTCACTCTTGCTGGCAACAAGCAGGTCTAGTATACATTTGTAAATCAAACGCTGAGAGCAGCCCCTGCCAGCGTCTAGTACTCCTCTTTCTGCAATGAGTAAGGGAAGCCAATGGGAGCATTTGCTCTTCTCAGCCTCTTGCTGTGTGGATGTCGCTATGGCTCGGCTTAAGGTAAGCCGACTCTAGCTATGCATTCTGTGTTGCTGTAGTTGTGTACCTTATTCCACCCTCCCTGGTTTAGTATAGACCAGGCCTGAGTGAGGACATGTTTCCACAGATTATTCAACAAGTTCTTGAAATGTATTGGAGATTATTTTTTAGTTGAGAAGGTGAAGAAATTTGATATTGACAAACAGGGATGAACTGGTTGAGAATTTGAAAGTGAAAGGTAGTTTATGAGAAAGTGATCGTAAAATGGTAGAGTTTCTGATTCTTAGGAATGGTACGAAGGAAAACAATGTAATAAAGTAACGGATGTCAAGAAGACAGATTTTAGCAAACTCAGGGAGTTGGTAGATAAGATACCATGGGGAACAAGTCGAAGGTAAAAAAACAGTTCAAGAGATTTGGAAGTTTTTCAGAGAGACATTATTAAGGGCACAAAAGTAAACTGTACCACTGTCTAGGGAACATAAGAAAGACGGCAAAAGACCACTGGTTTACCCAGGAAATCTTGAACTTTGAGGATGATATGAAGATGGAAGAGGTTGTAAGTACTTTGGAGACTATGATTAAAATTCAAAATGAATCTCGACAAATTGGAGAAATGCTGTCAAGAAAATAGGATTAAATTAAGTGAGGATAAATGCAAAGTATTCCACTTAAGAAGAAGCAGAGTCATCACAAAGTTTCCTGCATCACTTCATCTGTGGATCTGCTGCGTGGGAAAAGGATTTTAGTAAATCAGCCATAAAAGGTGCCCTGTGAAACAGGGGATCAGTTCTGGCCCTGTATAGACTGATGGGGAATGGACTTTTGGGAGAGATCACTGGATCCATGTTTATTTAGACCCAGAGTCCATAAGCCTGAGAAAGAGATGTAGAGGAGCAGCATCTGTTAATCAAATGAAGAGACTTGGAATAACACCGCCAATGGATTTGGAAGGGCGAATTCCATGGTCTCACATCTGTTCCTCAAACAAAATCCATTGTAAAGCATTTTGATAATTGCTATAGGTATAGTATTACTGTAATAATTATGCATATTTCAGCTTCATGAATGCTCTTGTGTTGAAATGTGTACATTTACGTACATTTAAGACACTCTTCGATACATACGGGCAATTCATATCTCTTTACTTACTTCACAAATGCTTAGAAGTAGCATGTTTGTAAAATCAGTAAAGCTAATCCTGTTAAGTAAATGGGGACAGTATGTCTATCTAAAACAATGGGAATAGGAAGACCTGTCATTAATATTCACTTAACTTTATTTGTAGTCAATATTGCATAAGCACTGAGGAAGCTAAACTGAATTAGCCCTTTTGACCTCATCAGTCTTACACATAGTTAAATATTTATGAAATGTCAGAAGATGATAGTGGCTATTATGGCGCCTCAGTTTTAGCAATTAATTTTATTGACAGATCAATAAGGAATGCTTCTCTATGAAAATGGCAACATCATAATTTATTTTCCATTCATTACCAAAAAAAAAATCTTAGATGCTGCTGGAGTGTGATAGCTATAGCTAAGCTACTTGTGAATCTCCCCAAAAGTAAATGTAGTTAAGCTAGGTATGAATTTGGCTGCTGTACATAAAATTGGCACAGATCTTCAAAGACCACATTACACTTTTATTCATCGTCACGTTCAAGACAATCAATATTTTTTAAAAAAAACCCACATCACCCTCTCCTAAATCAATCAAGAAACTTTTTAATGCCATTTAATTTACATACTTTAACTCTCTTCAACCATTCCACAGTTATGTTTTGTTTTTACTCAGTGGATTGAATGCTGTTTTGTTTTCAACAGATGTGACTTTGAGTGCACTGGAGAACAATTTATGCATTAGACTCAGAATTTTAAATGAACATGCCCTCTAATGATTTCCTCAGTCTAAGCAGACACTTAAAAAGTGACACTGAAACCAAGAAAAATTACTTAAAGGATCAGTTACATCTAAAATGATGAAATCAATAACAATATTTTCTCTGGGATTCTTTCTCTCTGATAAGCAAAATCTTTACTTAAGTTAAAAGCCACATTAAAATTTAATCACAATCTGTGTGCTTTAGCGATTGATAATTTCTGGACATCTGTCTTCTGCTTTGTTTAAGTCTTGTATCCCTTCTGTTGAAGTCTTGTCTTTTAATAGCAAGATTAGGTGTATTTGTTGGTTAAAAAACATGATAATATGCTAATATTTAGCAAGTTGGAAATTCTATGACCTAGGGATTTTCACCTCCCTTATACATACCTAACTCTCAAATGAAAAAACAAACAAACAAAAAGATTATTATGACTGCATGTAAAAATATTTAGAGAAATGTAAGAGAACAGAAAGATTAGCTTCAATATGATCACAAACAAACAAATGCAGATTTTTTTTTCAGATTGAATGTATTGATTTTATTGATTCCAAATGAAATGAAGTTGCATTACAGCTGGTTTCTAAGAACAGTTTTGTCTTTTTAGAATGATTTGCTGGTACATCAGAGGTGTTTTTAACAATAGTTTGGTCTTAGAATAGTTGTAAAAAGCAATGCATTGATGTTAATTGCATTTATACATGTGTCTGAAAACTACTTTTGAAAGGATAAATGCTAAATTGTTAAGCTTTGGTACTTCATAATTTAAGAACAGATTTTGTAGGAGCAACTATAGCAATTACTGCTGTCCCCTGGTTCCTCTCTATCTGTGTCTCGGAGGAGGAGAATAAAGAAAGATTATCTTTCACAGAACTTCCTCTGATTACAGCTCCATTCTCTGATCGTCTAACATGACTGCAGAGACTTGCAGTGATAATGTAGTATTTATTATAGAAAGAGTATTTAGGAGAATCAATATGTTCAGTGTTAGGCTGTGCATTTAAGTTTTGAAGGCTGAAATAGCTGACAGAGTGGTCATACTATAGTGTCTTGTGGTAAAACATTTTTCACTCTATTTCAATGTGCTCCAGTAAATCAATAAGGTTAACTACATTTGCCAGGATTAGGGTCAATAAAATTTGTACTTGTTCAATATCCAAAGTAACGTAAGTGCTTGTATTTACTTTTGTCTTATTTTGCATCAGCTGCTAATTAATTAAAAACTTCTGCTGAAATTAATAAATAAATAATAATTAGATACACACATTTAAAAAACATAATTCAAAATGAAGCAGATTGCAGTTTCTTGGGACTATAAGTATCCATATAGTATGTCAATTAGAGAATAACTGAAATATTCCAAATATGCCCACAATATGTCCAAATATGTCTGCAATATGTCCAAATGTATGCACAATATTACAAAATTATGAATATTACTTATTTTAGCATACATAGAATGTAGAACATGTATATTTAAGGTGATTATTCTGAAATACTTGAAATAAGATTCACCTTGTATTGAAATTCAAATTAGTTGTATATATTATTCTATGTATGATATATTCAAATACATACATCTAATGTAAAATAATACTGTGCATAATTTGTTAGTATTAAGATAATATAAAATGTTAGTATTCTATATACTTCAGGTTTGATTTTATGTGCTTTATCATTGCCTCAAAATTCTTAATCTTATAATATTATTTGATTGGTAATATATGTTTAAAATTCATTCACCTGTCTTTCAAATTATTTATATGAATTGGAAGTATTTCCTCCCCTGCTCCTACACACTTCTTTTCTCTGCAGTAAATTTATTACGGACTTTTGGGGAACTATTTCTTATTATCATCTAGGGTTGTTTTTTTTTTTAATTCTAAGTAGTAGAGAGTCCCAGCTATCTGAGCAGGATTTAGGGTGAGAAACTGCTTTTGAAGCAAATTTAGTAAATTACCATAAATTGAATACATGCCTTAGATGTTGAAAGGATGAGAAATGTAGTTTTATATTTTTTCCTCACACTATTTCACATATATGTTCTTTGCAGGAACATGATCTATGTGACCAAGTCTAAAGCACAGTCACTTTAGGGGTTGTTTGTCTCTGATTTTTTTCCAAATAATACATCTTGATTTTTTAGCAAATTCCATAGTCTTTATGGTTGTTCCTTTAATAATAATAATAGAGTTTGCTAAGATTTGCAAGCTCTTTGTTTTTATTCTTAATATATCTAAATCATGTTATCAGCTTACATTTTCAAACATAAATACATAAACATGTAAGCTAAAGTGATTTCTGAATACAGACACTATCTACTTCTTGTTCTTTTTAAAAATTTAAGTAAACTAACAGCATCAAATTAATATACTAGCTGTCTGCAAAAGCAAAAACCAAATGAGTGGTTAAAAATATTGCAGGTTTGAAAAATGCAAATTGTGTAATCCAAACATGCAGCCATATGTCCAAAATACACATTTTTTTTTTTTTTTGGAAAATTTGTAAAGCTTTGCAACAGAGATGTATATTTAAAGATACTGTTCTTATTTTTATTATGCAAGCAAAAGATAGTCACAGACATGAAATTTCAGTCATTTTTGTGCTTACTTGATAGTTTATGTATTTTTATATTAACAAAGAAGCTATATTTTAATCTTAATACTTGGTAATGAATATGTCATAAAATTCTCTAATATAAATGCAGTCTTCCAACAGACCCTATTTACTGCAGCATCCTTCTGAGGAACTGTTTGAACTACAGACTCAGAGCAGTTAATAGCATTCCTCCAGCCTAGAAGTCCCCCAAACGTTAACATAAATTAGTTCATGTAATTCATGCTGCAAAGTTTGTCTAACCTTTAAGCAACTTTGCTCTGCTGATCACAGCATCAATAACAATGGGGGATATGAGGCCAAATCCAAGTGGTTAAACCCCCAACAGGAAAATATCAATTAATCTTTTTCAATAGAGTTGAAGTATGGGTAATCCTCTCATTAAATAGTTTGAACTTTTCTCCCAGTAAACAAAAGAGGGATAATGAGTGATGTGGTCTGACTTGTTTACATGGAGAATCTTCAAGAGGCTTAGGCTCAACTTCTCAACACAGGGTCCTTCTTAGTCACTTGTCACTAATTACCCTTTTAAAGGCATTTGTGTCAGTTCAGAAATTCTAAAAAGAAAATGTTTTCTGGTTTTAAGCACGAGAATAATAAATGTCAATATTTTAACTTCAATATGTATTAATTTTATTGTTTGGTGACCTTATGTTATTGAAGTAAATATCATTTACTGATAACCCTTAAAAAGAATACTGCAGTAGTCTCCAATGATAACTCGTGATAATAAAATAATGCTTTTGCAAGCTATAGTGTGTTAGACAATCAGTATAGAAGTTTTTCATGTTTATAGGGAAAATATGATTTATGTAAGCTTTCTGAATAATACATTTAGGGCCTGATCCGGCGGTTAAAAAAAAGTCTTGCTTGAGTAAAGACTTCAGGGTCTTCCCATTAATATTTGAATATTTTTGAAGTAACCCTGTGAATATACCTTCATATGCTTGGATTTTTACATAAAAATAACACAATTCTTTTCTGATTCCTGGGTTTTAGTTGCATGCAATTTTTTTCCTGAAATGAATGTTTCTAAAGAGTGCTTAAAATGGGAGAAAATGTTAATGGTCCCATACATTAAGATTTCAGATTAATTTAGAAATTCCAACTAATATCCCAGCAAAACCATGTCAGTAATTTCACATCCAGTAGTTGTACTGAAACAAGTCATAATACAAAAAAAAGCAAATAAGTGACAAAAGCTGTATTATAATGAACGCTTAACTATGAAAGACATGAGTCAAACCCTCTCTGCTCCACTTAGGTTCTGGGATACCAAAGCTCTTAACAGCACTATTGAGATCCTAGTGCATAGGGTTTTAATCACTTACAGTTGTTCCTTCTGCAGGAGTCTGTTGTAGCATTAGGAAATGTTAGGGGCCAATAGTTCATGGTGGTTACTCAGATCTACAGGCCAACCCCTCTCCCAACTCCACACACAAGTTGTTGGTGCACAAAAGCAGCAGTTAGCATTATAGTCCTTGGGGTCTCGTAACAACTTCAGAGAAGTTGCTTGTTATTCTACCAACTTGAAGGAAGGCTTCTATTCCCTCTAAATCCCATAGAGCTACAGTACACAATGCTTATTAACCAGGGCGTTGGGTTTTTACTCAATAATAATATTTACATGTACATAGAGGCCTTCATCTAAAATCATCCAATATGCTGTCCCTGCATATGCAGTATTTTCATTGAATAATAGATATGAAAGTACCTTAATTTGAAACTTTTTGTGGTCACCTCATTCCCCATTGAATTTAGCTGTTCACAGTAATGTAACAGTTTTGGACAGGAAGAGAACACAACTCTACAGGTCCTGACTGAATCTTTAGAGAAAATGTTCAGAGTTTAACATGTGCTTAAAGTTCTTTGCCAGATTGGATCTAAGTTCTCAGAACCTTGCAAGACTAATTCTTAGATACTACAATAAAGGAAGGTAAGTAAAATCCTTTTAGGATTCAAGTAAAAAGGAAGAGTGAGAATGGGAGTTTTGGTGGGAGCTGGGCTTCCCTCTACCTACTATCTCCACATTATGTTATGAAGCATGATTTCAAACAAATAAAGCACTATGCTCTGATCAGCATCTAGGCAGTCTCTTTTTGAAGATGGTATATTAGTTTCCATAAGTGTGGAAGGGTTAACCCACATTTGAGCTCTGAAAAATCACCCTCTTCCATGACGTTTCCAAAAGTCTCTCTCTATTACCTGTCTTTGAAGCTTAGGTTGCTTGATTTCTTCTGGATTCCATCAGCACAACACCTACCTCTTGGCTGGAGGAATTATTATAAATTAATACAGGGCTCTCTGTGTATCAGAGCCTGCGTCATGCTCATTTGACTTCTAGGCTGGCTCAGTTTGTCTTTCTTACACTGAGTTTATTATACTGTACTAATTTGCTGGGAAACCTGAACTTTGATTCACATACTTTGACGTGAACACAGTAAAGCCATAACCTTAAAATACTCAGTCATAAATTGGAAAACATGAAGAAAATAAATTATTTTTATATTGTCCTAAAACACATTTTTTGCATCATCATAAATAAGGATAGAAACTCTATAGCTGCAATTTGAGAGGGGAGAAGGGGACAAAAACTGCTAAAAAAACCAGAGGTGATCTTTGTCAACATGAGAATCTTAATTATGTGAAACCGTCTGTTTTCTGAAAGAGGGGGTGAGTTCCAGTTTAGTGAAGTTTGGATAACTAAAATTAGGTACAGTCCTGCTTTTCTTCTTCCTTCTGCAGTCTTCCTCAGCAGGACCTCCCCTCCTGCATAGATTAAGGATGCCACATGACAAAAACATTAGCCCTTTGGAACTATTGAGCACAGACCTCTAGGTTGATGCAGTAGCTGCTGATCTGATCCTGGGTCTAGTCTGGGGCTGATCTGATCCAGGGTCTAGTCTGGGGAAGTATCCCAGAAAAACTCCGCTGCATACAGGGAACACATCTGCTATTCCGCTTTTTTTGGGGGGGGGGGAGGGAAGCGCAGACGTGCTCTTTTGGAAACCCTGTCTTCCTCCTCCCAAGAGGAAGAAGGGCTCTTCCAAAAGAGGAGGTTTTCCCAAAATTTGGCCCAGTGTAGATAGGCCAAATTTCAGAAAAGCCTCTTCCAAAAAAACTATCAGAAAAAGGTATGCAAATTGCATACCTTTTTCCAATAGATCATTGTAGTGTATACATAGCCCGAGAGACTGATTTGAACCTCACCAACCTCCCCCCACAATACATGCTGGTTACATTGTCTTTATGGGGCTTAAATGAAATCCACCCATCAAGTCAGAAGGAGAGCTGGGAACAGAGCACACATTTTTGACATCCCAATCCTTTTCAAGAACATCACTGCTAGAGGAGAGATTATAGGACTTTTGTATCCTGAAGGCAGTACTGTAATGTTAATGTATAACCTGTAATTGTAAATAGGAATATTTTAATTGTTTTAAATAAATGTCATTTTAAATACTGATAACCTTCTAACAAGCACTCAGTTTTGTATTTTTAAGAAGTTAGTCATCATCCCAAAATGATATACCATTTATCAACTGCCTGTAGCTTGACACACTTCACCACCTTGAGGTATTCATGTAACCTGTAGATTTCTTATAACAAAGAGCAGTATCTCCCATAATGTCAGATATGTTCTTCATTTTCAGTACAAGAGACTCACTAGTACTTCAACTTTGAAAAAAAAAGAAATCAGACTAGATTTAAAAAACTTAAATAAAAAGCCTCATGCCTGCACAAAGCTAATGAGGGAGTGTTGGTTTAATGACTATAGTGGAGGTGTCAGGTGTCAGGATTCTTGAATTGTCTTCATGTATCTGTCACTGACTTGCTGTCTCACCTTAAAGAAGTCAATTAACTTTTCCATTCACTTATCTATAAAATCGGTTTAATAATATTACCATCACTGGAGAACTCTCAGGCTTAATTAATTAAAATTTGGAAAAACTTGAGAAAAAGAAGTATTAGAATAAACCATTGTTACAGTTGCTTAGGGTCAGATTTTCAAAGGGGTTTAGACATCTAAACATGCACACAAGGGCCTAGTAGGATTTTCAAAAAGCACATAAGCAGGGTAGGAACTTAATTCACATTGCACCAAACCAATACTTTTGAAAATCCCACTCTGTGCTTCATTAGGCAAGACTTTTGAAACTCTGCATCTTAGCACCATTCTTTGGGACAGATATTTTGTCATTCAGAGATGCAATTTTCAAACATGCTCATGTGACTTAGGAACACAAATTTTGGTGGCTTTCATGGGCCTTTTCTTCCTAAGTCAGTTATGCACTTTCGTAAACCCTAACCTTGAGCTGTATAACATGTTCACTTAGAAGGAACCTCTCCAATCAGAATAATTCTAATGGCACATCACCAGTGCACTGCTGATAAGTCAAAAAATTCCACATGCCCACATGAATAGACCAAACGTTTTGTTAAGTCATGTGACTGACACTGACCCACTTGCAAAATCACTGCTGTCATGTTGCGTGAAAGCAGCTGCTGCAAGTAAGCCACATGCAAGAGAGCTCCTCTCATTATTTCTCAACCCAGCAGCACAAGAGGAACCCACACATTTAAACTTTTATTACCATGGAGACATTTATATGCTATGGTGATGGGCCTGGTATAAAAACCTAAATAGAATAAAAAAGAACTGCTGTTGAAGCTCTGCTTCTCTTTTCTCCAATTACTTTACCTTAGGGAAGAAAAGATCCAGTTGTGACCACTGCTTGGATTAACCTGGAGGAGAGTGAAGACCCCTGCAGCAAGTGGAGGATGGACAATCTCCAAGACAAGGTACAGAACTGGGATTCAAGAAGCCTGAGTTCTTTTCTGTCATACATTCCCTATGTGACAATAGGCTAATCATTTCCTTTCTCTGTGCTTTAATTCCATGTTTGTAAAATAGGGATCTTATAAGTAGGTTAAAAGCTAAATTTATTGATAATTGCAAATTGTTTAAGGTCCTCAGATGGAAAGTGCTATAGAAGTATAAAATTGGTTGTGGGGATATTGTGATTAAGGTAGACTAGTAGCATTAACCTGGGCTTGTTTTGCAAATTTGCTTTTTAGGTTAGGGTCACCTAGCTTCATCAGTCCCCATTCTGTGACCACAAAGGTCTCTTCCAGTATCTTCAGAAGTATCTTCAGATAGTCCATAATCCCTTGTATGATATTGGCAATCACTCTATTCTTAATTGGTGTGGAATTCACTTACTCTGAGCCTTCCATGCTAGACATTATATAGCGGGGTGCAGAGAGGTTCTATAGCACCAAAGCTGGCAGCAGGAATAGGAGCTTTGCTTTTATTCAACTGCCCTATAGGAGGATTGGTATTACTGAAGTTTCTGAACAGCAGCTCCTGCAGGGTGGCCCCTTGTCAAATGTGTTAGGAGAAGTGGCAATCTCACAATGTTCCCAGGAGATCGTCAAATATAATATACCCATTCACATGACATGGTAAAGAATGCATCCGCTGGAATTGTGCTGAAAATATGGAAAGTGGTGGGTTTCTATGCTTTTGGTAGGATTTGGGCCCATGTGGAGAGCATACGTGCCAGGGCTGATTGACTGCCAACCCCTGCTGGCAACTAGAAAAGCCAGGTTCAGTATCTAGGGGGGTTCTTTCAACAGTGTAACCAAACTGGCTCGAGCCCCCATCCAGTAAACTGGGAAGATTCCAACCTACCCACTGGGCACCTTTAGAGGCAATTCTTGCCTTCTCGCAAGTACTGAGTTGGAAATAGAAACAGTATGTTTAATAACAGTAATCTAGCATCAACCTACAGGAACACACATAAACTAAGAAACCCCGTAACATAAACAAAGAAAACCCATAAGCACCGTACCATCCCCGGAGTCCACAGGGCAGAGTCTTTTGCTTAAAGATCTTTAGTCCAGCCTCCAATTTATAAAGTGTGCTTTCCCCTCACTTCAAACACCAGACACACAGCTCTGTCCAATCAGTGCAGACCCAGAGTTCACAGGTATATTATCATGACGTCTCCCCTCATTGAGCATGTGGCAATGCCCCTTACGTACTGCTCCTGCCAGCCACCCTGCCAGGCACCTGTCGCTGCTCCTACCAGCCACCTGCTGCCACTTCCACTGGCCGCTCCCCACTGTTGACCTTGTGATAGATCTGACTCTGGGCCAAATTTAGTGATTTTAGCTTTCTGTGATTTCAGCTTCTCAGTGATTTCAGCTCTTGGCCACAGCACAGTCCAGCCAAAAGATTCCAGGAACCGCTGGAATAAAATTTTAATAATAATAAAGGGACTCCTTATAGAGCCTGTTTTAGTTCTATCATTAAAATGGGGGGTGGAGAAAGAGAAGCAGGTTGAACCACTCTTACAGCTCATGCCTGGAGGGCATGCAGCCTGCTGGTTCAGAGCTCTGCCTTTCCCCACAGTTGACCTAACAGAGTCTGGTGGAGGAAGCTTTGTCCATCCGAGATTCTTTACTCTGACAGTGTCTGTCTTTTGAACTGAGTTAAACACAGTCTGACTTTTCTGCATTCTCAAAAACTGAAAGCATTGTGGTCATATTTTACAATTCCTGTATTTAGGACTAACACAGTTTGTGTCCCCACAACAGCCAAATTGGTTACAATAGGCAAAACATAATTCTAACCATTGACTATCTAGCAGGCCTAAGCAACCTGAATGAAGTGTATTTATATAACCACACCCAGGATTTCTTTCTCATTGCAGATGGTTGTAATGGAAGCATTGATTCAGACTCTGCTTACATATGATCAAGCAAAAATTAATATTGTGGCTAAACAATATGCATTTAAATCAGGGGTGGGCAAAAGGGCCTTTGCAGGCCAGATCTGGCCCGTGGATCTGGCTTGTGGAGGCCCTGCTGCTCCCCCACCCCCAGGTCAATGAAGGCCTGGGGGCGGGGGAGCACCTGAAACCGTCTCCGCTCTGCCCTTGCCCTGCAAGCAGTGTGTGGTGCTTCAAAGTGCCACATGCTGCTTGCAGGGCAGCGGGGATAGCAGAGGAGGCTTCACACGTTCTCCCGCCCCCAGTCCAATCAAGGCAAAAATTATTGTCCACCCCTGATTTAAATGGATAAGCAAATGTGAAGCGTTGATTTGGGTAAGATGACGTTATATAACTTTTAAAAGTACATGGAACTATTTTAAATTGATCTAGTATTTTGTGTAATAATAACATTGTGTTGACACCTTATCTGACATGTAACAGTGGTAATTAAGGAAAAGCACACTGGTAAGCTAGTGACAGAAAGAGAACTCCATCTTGCACTTTTACGTAATTAGTCTAGCTTCTTAACCCTTATAATCCATCACTGAATTGCATTACTCACTATTAGTCTACCTCAGTTCCACGAGCAGCCCCAGGTCTTCATCAGCCCACTGGCTGAGTCAGGAAATGGCAGTGAAAAGTCAGGATACTTGAAATGCATAATTAGTGAGAGATTTTGGTAGTGACACAGAAAGGACTTGTTATAGACAACCAGCCCTATTTTCCTACTCCTTCCAGCTCCTATCCATATGGCTCATGAAAATGCAGGAACACCCAACTATTTGTTCTGTTTTTCCAAAGTTTAAAACTCTGAATGCTGTTATGTTGTTTATTTGTTGCCCAATTGTTAAATATCATTGTTAGTTAACTCTGAGAATTGGACAGTCAGCTGACCCTTTACACTCATTCAGCTTCTTCCCTTGTCATGCAATCTCTCCCCCCCCCCCAAAAAAACCAGACATTAAGCTATGAAGTCAAATATAAAAAATCTTAATTTCTGATGGATACTGGCCTGTATCACAAAATCACCACGTTTGGTACAATTTGATATGAGTGGACTGAATATTTGTCCCAGGGCCACTTATAAAAGGCATGGCCAAGTCATGAATGAGATGTATTAGGAGTAGAGCTGAATGAAATTTTCATGTAAAACCTTTGGTCAGAGGGGTGGAATGCTGGGTTATAGCCCTGATTGAAGAGACAGTGCCTGGGAGATAAGTCATAGAAGAGGCTGGGCAGAAAATGATGGGTGGAAGCAGAGAACTGAGTAGGACTCATGTACTGAGGATCATTTGCTTTGGGCCATCAGTGTACAGATCAATTTAATTAAGAGTGCACATTATGATGCTCATTGTGGTCCAGAGTTCCAGGAGCTCAGCCCCAATAGTCTGAACTCTTTGGAAAACATAGCCCTGTTCACAGTTCACAGTTCCCTCTGTGAGGAAGTTTGTACAGCATTTATCCTTCCGATACTTCACTTTAAAAGATATCTAGAACTACAAACAAATTAGTTTCAAAGGCGTAGTCTGTAACTGAATTTTTTTAAAAAAACATCCAGTAGTCTAGCAGCACCTTAAATACTAACAAAACATGTAGATGGTATCATGAGCTTATAAACAAATTAATGTATATATAATAAACATATATAATATAAACAATAAACAAATTATAGATAGATAGATAGATAGATATATAAAATAAACAAATTCGTGTTTATTCAGTTTCCTAATGGAATCATTAACCCAGGTTCATGCAAGTTCTACCTACCCGGATTGCTGTAATTTAAGGGTTGATAATGTAACCCAGACTTTCCACTCCTTCCTCATTGAATCTTCTGTGTCTCACCACCTCTTGTTCTCAAGGATGCAATGCTAACTACTGATGTAAGGAAAGTTGGTGCCCATAATCACCTCTCTACACCCAGAGATGGAGGAGCAGACAGCCTGTCAATCTTGAAGGAGACCAGTCACCTCAGGATATTGAAAGAGGTTCAGGCACTTTAAAATAGGGGACTTGATTTACGGGCTATAAAGTGGTTGTGTGTGAATTTCATAGAGTTTTGAATTCACAGGACCGAAACTTCCACATGGACCAAACCCTCAGACAAACCATTTTTTCTGAAAGCAATAATGACACTGGAGCATTCAGGAAACTTTCCTAATCCGAGCTGCAGATGAATACCTCACCATGACAATACTCGCCTAAACATAGCAAAACTTAGCAGTAGCAACACAAAGTGCCATTAAGGTAAACAGAAAAACAGAAAAAGTCACACATTTGCTATTGGCAACCAAGTGTACAAGGGCTACATCCCATAGCTACAGGCAACAGTCAACTTTACTTTTTTAGCCTAATGAGTAAATGGAATATAGTTAGGGTGTGTACACTGCACTGTTATTTTGAGATAACTAGCATTATTTCGAAATAACAATGTGAGCATCTACATAGCTATTTTGTTATTCTGAAATACTTTTGAAATAACAGACAGCTTATTCCAAAATCTGTAAACCTCATTCTATGAGGAATAATGCTTATTCTGAAATAGCTATTTCAAAACAAGGCATGGTTAGATGCTCCACTTCTGCTATTTCAAAATAGCCCCTCACTAGGCCCATTCTAAATTATTCCTCCCCAGTGCCTCCTGGGGCTCTAAATCGAGATAGCACATCTACATTAGGGAAGCCTGCCTTGGATTAATTTTGAGGCTTCTCTGCAGTGTAGATGTGCTATTTCAAAATAAGCTATTCAAAATTAGCTGATAAGCTAATAAATAAGTTTATTTTGAAATAGCCATGCAGTGCAGATGTACCCTAAGGCTGTGTCTAC
>CM057848.1:47827784-47852010 GCA_030068395.1 Apalone spinifera | reverse complement strand
CATTTGCATCCCTTTTCCGGAAAAGGGTGCCTGTGTAGACGTAGCCATAGAATCTTAGAACACTAGAACTGGAAAGGACCTCAAGAGGTCATCGAGTCCAGTCCCCAGCCTTCATGCAGGACTCAGTACCATCTAGACCACCCCGATAGATGTCTATCTAACCTGCTTATAAATATCTCCAGAGATGGTGATTCCACAAACTCCCTAGGCAATTTATTTCAGTGTTTAATCACCCTGACAGGTAGGAAGTTTTTCCTAATGTCCAGCCTAAACCTCCCTTGCTGCAGTTTAAGCCCATTGCTTCTTGTCCTATCCTGAGGCCAAGGATAACAATTTGTCTTCCTCCTCCTTGTGACACCATTTTAGAAACTGAAAACTGCTATCATGTCCCCTCTCAGTCTTCTCCTTTGCAAACTAAACAAGCCCAATTCTTTCAGTCTTCCTTCATAGGTCATGTTCTCTAGATCTTTAATAATTCTTGTTGCTCTTCTTTGGACCTTCTCCAATTTCTCCACATGTGAAGTTGCAGAAGGAAAAGAACTTGAGGATGTTGGCCCTGATGCAGGGCTGGTGATAAAGAGCTAGGTAGGAAGAGATTCAGGGAAGTATCAGCAAAGTATTGAAGCAAGCAATATCTGGATACTGTATATATGGCCCTGGGTTGGAACCGACCCAGAGTACCGTGCTGGCCTGCATCTCCCTATCAGAGTCCTGCTCTTGGGATGGAAGAATCCTAAGCATTGTTACAGGCTGGGGACCGACTGGCTAGGTAGCAGTTCAGCAGAAAAGGACCCGGGGATTACAGTGGACAAGAAGCTGGATATGAGTCAACAGAGTGCCCTTGTAGCCAAGAAGGCTAATGGCATGTTAGGGTGCATTAGGAGGAGCATTGCTAGCAGATCTAGAGATGTGATTATTCCCCTTTATTAATCACTAGTGAGCCCACATCTGGAGTAATGCATCCAATTCTGGGCCCCCCATTACAGAAAGGATGTGGACAAATTGGAGAGGGTCCAATGGAGGGCAACCAAAATGATTAGGGGATTGGAGCACTTGATATCAGAGGAAAGGCTGAGAGATTTGGGCTTATTTAGTCTGCAGAAGAGAAGAGTGAAGGGGAATTTGATAGGAGCCTTCAACTTCCTGAAGAGAGGTTCCAAAGAAGATGGAGAGAGGCTGTTCCCAGTAGTGACAGATGGCAGAACAAGGAAAGGTGATCTCAAGTTACAGTAGGGGAGGTTTAGGTTGGATATTAGGAAAAATGATTTCAGTAGGAGGGTGGTGAAGTACTGGAATGAGTTACCTAGGAAGGTGGTGGAATCTCTATCTCTAGAGGTTTTTAAGTCTCATCTTGACCAAGCTCTGGCTGGGATGATTTAGTTAAGATTGGTCCTGCTTTGGGCAGTGGGCTGGACTCAATTACCTCCTGAGGTCTCTTTCCTATGATTCTATGATTCTATTCTATGATTCTATGAAAAGGGCTGAATTTCAATGGCCAAGAACCAGTGCTGAAGACCCTAGAGAGGACAAAGAAACTGTTAATTTATTGGATTCTTTAATATCCTGGAAGGGGTTCATTGGACTTTGTGGCTATGTCTACACTGCAGTCTAAATTCAAAATAAGATATGCAAATTGTGTAGCTTATTTTGAGTTTATTTAGAAATAGGCTATTTTGAAATATTGTGCTGTCTACACAGCACCACATTTCAAAATAAACTGCTATTTTGAGACATCCTTAAAATCTCATGGAATGAGGGTTATCGGGATGCTGAAATAGTGCACCCGTTATTTAAAAGAAAAAGTTTGAAATAACTTGTGGCTTGTTAAGACGTGGGGCAGCTATTTTAGAATAACTCTGGTATCCGGAAATAACTGATGTGTAGATGTACCTTGTGACTTAGCCAAAGACCCCTCCCCTCCCACACATACACAGTTAGTCTGAAGGACATTTCAGGAATCAAAAAAGGTCAGGAGTTCCACATCCGGCCAAGAGAAGGCACTCAGGAGATGAGTGCCTCCTTTACTGGGAAGCACCAAATGGGACTCTGAGGGTATGTCTAGACTACATGGCTCCATCGACGGAGCCATGTAGGTGAGTTTACTAGACATAGGAAAATGAAGTGGCAATTTAAATAATCGCCACTTCATTTACATCAAAATGGCTGCCGCGCTGTGCCGATCAGCTGTTTGGCGTCACAGCAGGGCAGTCTGGACGCACCACGGTCGACAAGGGAAGCCTTTGTCGACCGCTGAAATAACAATCAGAGACATGAGAGACCCATGCAAGGATGATAGTCTCAAGAGACAAATTTTGTACCCTCTTCCCTTATTTATTCTTGGATCTGGACTTTTAATATTCAAGTCGTCTGAAGAAGTGGGTTTTGCCCACGAAAGCTCATGATACCATCTACATATTTTGTTAGTCTTTAAGGTGCTACTTGACTATTTGTTGTTTTTCAAGAGACAATGGCAGACAAGATTTTAAGAAGCAGAGAGTGGCCATTGGTGCCAAAAACTAACAAAAGACTAAGGATAAAAATGGAGGGGAGGTCCTGGCAGATGGCCAGAAAAAGTCATTTGGGACCTCAGTGACAGCAGTTTCAGTTGAATAGGGATGGCAGTAGCCAGAGAACATTTGGTGGTATAATTCTCATTAAGGCTCACTAGTTCAGTTATGTCTTTGTCAGATAGCTGGAAAGTGTGTTGCCTCCAGGCTTGCTGACTAGTTGAATTTCTATGGTAGAGAGAAACAGGGTGAATAATAAGCAAAATGTATGATTAAAATAATTGTTAAAATGAGAATTTTCTTCATTCATTTTATACTTACATGAGCTTTTAGAAAGGAGAGCAGCTATCTTCTTGTTGGCAGGTTTTTTTGCAGCTCTGGCAGGATGGCTGAAGGGAGAGAGAAAGCCATACAAATGAAACATTAATATTTTTCTTAAATAATCTCTTTTCTACCCTAAGAACCAGAGTTTACTGAGAATGTTGTAACTCTTTATTTGTTATGTATGTCTCTCTATTTTGGTTCTGTCCTGATTGGCAGAGGAGTCTGACTTCTCAGTATTGCTCACTGATGAAGTCTTGACAGGGGAAAGGAATATGAGGTGTCAGAAATGGTGTGTAAGGGAAAAGTTGTAGATTAGTTTATATAAATGTTCCTCCATTGATCATTAATGATGAACACCAAATATTTTCAGTGTGACTGCCAGGGTTTTTTCTTTTCTATTCTGTATTTACGTCTGAGAATTCCTTTTTTCTATTTCCAGCCCACATGCCACTGCTTCATTCCCCCTCTCCTCCCCTTTTGAATTGTTTCTAGGTTATACAGATTATGGGCTTGATTCTCAAAGAGTTACTAGGTTGCTAATTTGGACTCAGCTTTTATGCATCATTTTAAAAAATGAGCAAACACTAGGTGGGATAATTGGTACAAAGGCTTCCAGGACTTTTAGGTCTCACAATAGGAAGCTGAGATTATCTGGTATGTGAAGCACAGTGGTGAAGAGAGAGCTCAAAGATGTCACTGAGAAAGAGAGCACTGTGGCCTACTAAAAGGGTCCATAAAGTGAAGGGAGTTTATGAGGCTGATAGACAGTCATGTGGAAGGAAAGGAAACTGCAGCATTCTTGAAAGGTCACACAGAGATGATAAAAATCTGAGCCCCTTTAAAGATTACATAGAAAAAATGCCATTGGAGAGATATTGGTGTTTCACCCAGATGAATTCTGGTAAGTGAAGATGAAGGCCTTCTTGAAGTTTATGTAACAGGAAGATAGGGCTAACAATCTTTGGATGGTCACAGATGAAGTCATTACCTCCTTGAGAACTGGGAATAGAGAAAAAAAGCAGGTGAGGATGAGCAGAGATCTTTATAGGCACCCAAAATAAATTTGGGTGGGGGACAAATGGCTAAAAGTTCAAGCAAGAGCTTCTATTTTCTGAACTAATTCATTCACCATTTCATTCACCCCTTTGTTAAACCATACCTCCACACATAGACTATTGTCATCAGAGCAAATGAACTTTTCTAACTAAAATATTTAAAAAAGGGCTTAGACATTAAAATATGAACTGTGGATAGTGACTAATGCATTAATAGTTAGCAATGGAACAGAATTAAGTAAAATAGCAATTAGACATAACATGAGAGAAGTGAATTGATGACATTCCCATCTCCAAGTACAAAATCAATTTAGAAATATGTTCCAGGATCAAAAACGTTTTCATTTGCTACAGCACTCTTTACCTGGAGCTTCTTTTGTTTTCTTTTTATAAAGACATGCCTTCTGTGACGATGCCAAGGTCCTGACAGGCAATGTTTGGAAATCTGTGGCCCTTTTCATTGTATCTTCTGGTATCATATTCATTTTTACCTTCCTGATATAGGTCATGTGTAGGCTAGGAAAATTGGTGTGACTTGTACCATGTGTTTGCAGGTAGGTATTATTTTAACATGGGTTAAAATCCTAAAGTAGATAAGGCAAGTATAGTTTTATAAGGTGTAAACTAGTAAAGCTCATCCTTACTGGGGAGACGAGAGTTTACCTGGACCATGCAACATGTTATAACCATATCTTGTCTTATCTAGACTAGAATTATTACACTTACTAAAGTAGCACATTTTAGCTAATATGGGTTGATTAATATGCTATATGATATATAAACACATACCTTTTTCCCCTAGAGATGACAAGTGTGAAATGCAGCTGCTCAATCCAGTGTGTCAGGACCTATCTACACTTAAAATGCTACAGCAATACAATTGTGCTGCTTTAGCTATGCCACAATAGTGCCTCAATGAAGATATCACCTACACTGATGGAAGGGATTCTCTTGCTGGCACAGGTAACCTGCCTTCTTGAAAGACAGTAGAGAGGTCTATGGAATTCTTCCATCAACTTACTGCTGTCCACACCAGGAACTAGGTCAGTTTAAGAACACCACTCCGGGATATGGATTTTTTCACCCCCAACTGATGTAGTTAAACTGAACTAATTTTCTAGACCTCAGTGAAAGGGCTTTGGATGAGGACTTAGAAAATTGCCTTTACTCTATAGGGAGTACTTGCACAGTCAGGTTATAGCTATTAAGAGTCTATGGCCTGCAGTAATGATCACTGTCCTCTGAACCCCACACCTTCACCTTTGCATGTAACTTTTGACCAATAATTATGCATAGATCACAAGATCATTGGTCATGCCCCTGCCATTCCCTGTCAGCCTGACAACTCTTAGTATTTGTATTACCATAGCACCTAAAGGCCCTAATCATGGAGTAGGTCTTCATTGTGCAAGGGGGTTGTGCAAACAGAACACAAAGATGATACCTGATGCAGAGGTTACAGTCTATGGGGTATAATGCTGTCTTCACTACAGCATTATTTCAAAATAGCTTATTTAGAATAACGCGTCTAGACACAAAACACATTTTGAAATAGCATTTTGTTATTTCAAAATAGCGCATCCACACTGATAGGACGCTGAATCACATTTAAGGCTGGCCAGAACTGGTTCTGGCAGGGCATCAGGTCAAGAGTTAGCCTCAGGCAGCAGCCACACAAGGTATCTGAGACTTGTGCTTAAAAGTCTCCCTGGTGTGCCCCACTGGGGGCTTGTGCCTCATTCCTTCTTCACATCCTTCCACTTACCCCTCCCTAACTCCCCTTCCTGCTGTACAATAAAAGACACATGTGTTTATTACAACAAAACCTCTTTATTGAACAAAACTGGGGTGGGAGGAGAATGAAACTGAGGTGAGACTGGGGAAGAAGGTGGGAGACGGGAGGAGGGAGGGTGGGAGAGGAGGAAACCTGGGTGGAGGGAGCTGGCAAGGGGAGGAAGGAGGAGCAGAAGCTCAGGGCTCAGGGTTGGGGGTCTCGTGGCCCAACTATTTCCCTGCACCGCGGGTGTGGGGGCCTTGGCATCCCTTGGGTGTGGGGAGGGTGGAGAGGAAGAAGAGGGAGTGGGAGAAGGAGTGGGAGGAGTAGCAGTAGCTGGGGAAACAGCAGCAGGAGGCAGCAAGCTCTGCCCCAGGGTCGATGACCACCTGGGGAACACGGACCATCCTGCCCCCCAGGATATGGTCCACGGCATCAAAATAGGGGCAGGGGTCTGGGTCTGCCCCTGGTTGGGAGCTTCTCCCTGTGGCCCTGGCATATGCCTGCCACAGCTCCTTTATTTTCATGCGAACCTGCTCCTGGGTTTACATGTGGCCTTTGGTGGCCAGGCTGGCAGCCATCTGCCTGTAGATGGTTGTGTTCCTCCGTTTAGTGCAGAGATCATGGATGTTGGCGGCATCCCCCCAAACCTGAATTAGGTCCCTGATTTCCACACTGGACCAGGCAGGGGCCCACCTTTTCCAGCCCCTGGCAGGCTCCTGGAAGCTGGCAGCCTGGTCCTGGGGAGCAGTGGATGGCTGTCTGGCTCATAGTGGGGCCACTGGGTCAGGTGCAGCAACTGCTGGCTCTGAGCTGGCAGCCTTGGAGCTGGCACAGGCACTGTAGCCATGGTCTACCCCTTTAAGGACTTCAGGGAGAGACGGAGGGAGAGGAGTTTTCTTGGTTGTGCCCAGAGTGGCCACTGCACCCTGGGAAGGATTGGAGTCCCCCTATTTCGAAATAACTGTCTACATAGCTCTTATTTTGAAATAGCAATTTCGAAATTGGTGCTATTCCTTGTGGAATGAGGTTTACCAATTTTGAAATAAGCCCTCTGCTATTTTTATTTAATTTCAAACTAACGGTTTGGCTGTGTACATGCTGGTAAAGTTATTTCGAAATAACGGCTGTTATTTTGAAATAACTTTGCTGTGTACACATACCCTAAAAGATTAGAGAAAACAGATTGATATGGGCAGATGGGCAAGCATAAGGAAACAATGGTATCATAATAGTCAGTGAGATACGCTGTAGCGTGAACACCAACAGCCTAAGTATTGTCACATTTTTACAAGAATCACAACAAAGGAGTTTTAAGGAGAAGTTAAAGAGAAGATTGAGATAACTGCAGAAGTTTACAGGGAGCACTTCCCAACCAAGAGGAGCAGCATATCAGAAACCATAAAGCTTCTTGTTTAAATATTCAACAAATAGGCAATGGAGCCTGACATAATGGGCTGATTGAAAGCAGGATATTTCAAGTGAATGAAAGATGATAGGAGGGTGGGGACAAGCAGTGAAAGTGCCTCAAAACTGAAGTGATATTTGTTGTGATAGAGAAGGGGGAATGAAAGGAAGGATGCAAAGAGAGAGGTGATGTGACCGAAGTAATGGACTTGGAGAATGAGTTTTACAGCAACATTACAAATAGATATGAGAGGGACAAGCTTGCATTTCTCAAGGCCAGAGAAAAGGATGTTGCACAGATTGAGGCGAGAAATAAGATCCTTGAAGAGAGTTTTAGCTGTGTGGCTGGGTACAAATAATTTTAGAGATGACAAGCTGTCAGAATCTGCAAGATTTAGACTGTACCTAGAAAGAACTCTGGGTTGGCTATGGGCCTGAGTGGCAAGCAAGAGTGGTGGTATCTTCCACTAGGAACAAGAAAGGGAGTGGGGAGTAGTTTGGAGAGGAGTAATGGAAGCATTATTTTTAGCATACTGAGCCTAAGCTAATGGCTAGAAATTCACAAACAGATGTCAGAGAGAGGGGGCCAAGATTTTAAAGAGATTTGGAGTAACAAAGTGGATCTGAGTTGTCCAAATAGAGCTGGTAATTGACTTGTGTTTGATAGGACATTACCCAGAGTTAGATGTAAAAGGAGAAGAGAAGGGGACCAGTGACATAAACCTGTGGAACCTTCATAGAAAGGGAGCATAGAAAGGATCCTCTGAAAACACTTGCTAAAGGAGTATTAATGAAAAGGTTGGAGACAAACAAAAAGAGGACAGTCACGGAAACTGAGGGAGGGCAATATTTCAAGAAGAACAGTGCTGAAGGTGGCTGCCAAGTCAGGAAAGCTGAAGATGAATGACTGATTCTGAGCTTTGGTAAGGAAGAGCTCATTGGAAGTCATTAAGACTGCTTCCCACCCTGCAGAACAGAAACACGATAATTCATCTGTGATTTGGGCTTCTCCCACACTCTTGAAAGAGTGAAGTGGTGGAAAACAATTTAGGGATTCAAAACAAAGTAATATTTTTCATTCCTAATGTGCATATCTCAAACAGTGGTTGCTACTTTTGAAGGTAGGTATCTGTCCAGTTGATAAAGGTGGGTGGAAAAGTGAAGCAAAAGCACCAATGTTTATAAAATATGAATGGAAGTTGCAAAGTTCTATTCAAACCAGTCTAATCAATTGAATGGTGATGTAACAAGGTAAAAAGCCCTTTACCATCCTGTACATATTTGATCCAGGAACAGTGCACACTAACGCATTTAGATTCCTGAGAATAATTATTTATAGAATTCTGCAGTTTAATGAAATGTGTAATTATGTGATAGGATGAATGCACATCTGCTCTGAGGTTATATTCCTCTCCAGTAGAAACTTTGTAGTGAAAATCAGTCCTAGTATTTGCTTCATCTCATAAAGAATCTCCTGTAGTTCAAGTGACAGATGGCCTTTAATTTTAGTTGAGAAAGTCCTGAGATGTTTCTTTGCTGATGAAGATCAGGATCATGAAGTCTGTACAACTATGGAATCATTTACAGGTCCATAGCAATAACTGAAGACTCAGTGCAGGTCCAGGAACAGCATTGTATCTCAAGAACATTTAACTCATCTTGGAGTTGGGGATCTTCCGTTTGTGCAAGGTGGGTCTCCTGGCACAACTGAGAACAGCATGAGGGCAATTCTAAGCTGTGATAGTTGCCAGCTACACCAAGGGGCCAATACAGCAGCCTGGGATTGCAGAAGATGGCAATACCCCTCACCCACAACTTGGCTTTCGGTGCTGATGGGAGGCTCGAGTGATGTCACACCACTAGAAGATTGCCCCAGAATAGATAGATTGGTGGTTAAACATTTCAGCTTTGGTACAGTTTTGTGTTTTACCCAAGGCCGTTGACAGAGGGAGAAAAGGGGATAATTGCCATGGGGCCTGGCAATTTTAAAAGGCCCAGGGCTCTGGAATACCATCACTGCTACTGGAGCAGCAGCAGTGATGGCAGGAACCCCGAGTCCTTTAAGTCACTGCCGGAGCCCTGCACAGCACAATCCCAGCGGCACTGAGAGCTGGCTGAGGGAAACCCAGCAGAGTCCAAGTGGCATTGAGAGCTGGCTGCCCCTACCCTGGTCCTTCTGCCTGAGGCCCTGTCCCTTCTGGGGGACCCAGAGCCAAGGCCCCACCTCCATTGCCTTGGCCCAGCAAAGTCTATGGCCAGCCACGGTTGCACTCCCATAGACTCTAGCCTCTTTTGATCGGCCTTTGCTGGGCTATTGTAAAGCAGCACTGCCTTTGCTCAAGGCAGTGACTAAATGACACATTTTAATCCTCTACGACTGTTATCCTGTGAAGGAGATGATATTTTTGGCCAAGATTTGAGAGTATTCTACTGTTCCCATTGACACTGCTTTTCTGATTTCTAGTAACTATATTGTATTGCCAAGTGCCATATCAAAGTATCTTCATTTGGGCCATGTCACCTCATGGCACAGTCATGTCATATGAGACATTGTGTGACTGATTATCAGTGCCTATGGAAGAGAATGCCCAAATACAACGTAAGATTTCTATCACTCAGGGAAAAGAAGGACCAATCGCTTATGTCCTCTCTCAGGACACTGGCATGTAACTGTTTAAAGCAAATATTTTGGCTCTCAGACACATGAGAGTGTAGTATTTCTTCAGAGCAAGTTACCTCAGAACAACTTAGACATGAGTTTTTCAGTCTTTATATTGTCAATGTCTGTGACATTCTAATGAAGTGAATTTTCTGGAAATTGAAAAATAACATGCAAAAAATGTTTTGCTGTAGAAGAATAAAATTAGCCTTTTAAAATATCTGGCAAACTTCCATTTACATACTTATTATCCACCTATTCCAAACTGATTCAAATTCACAGATATGCATGTATTTATGCAGGCAGTCACAGTTGCCCAAATTCTGATCTCACTTACAATGGTGTAAATCTGTGCAAGTTCAATAAAGTGAATGTATTTTGCTCTGTACGTGAGATCAGAATCTGGCCCTGTAACTTTTTGTAATACTAGAAGTGGTATTGTGCCTTTTGATTTTTAGAGCTGTTTTGAATTATGTTTAAAATTGCAGCAGTTCTAACTTTCATTATGCATTATCCTGCTGTCTCAGCTATGAAATAATTGCTATGAATAGAATGTTTTGCAATCTGAGGAGCAGAATTTTTCAGCTTTATTACAAAAAGTAATCAATCCCTTTTTTTTCTTAATGGGGCTATATCTAGCAGTCCCTATCCAAAACAACAACAACAACAAAACCCACCTGTGAGAAAGTTTTGCTTGAATAAAAACTGCAGACTTTGGATCCATGTTTATATTTGGATAGTATATATACACATTAAAATACATAAATTCAAGTACTTAATTTATTGCTATTACACTGGTTCTTAATGTACAAGTAGGTCTTAGACTTACAGGTACATTCAGAATGCAATTATGCCTAACAAAAGTCTTGTTTAAGTACCTATTCTTAACTTTGTATTCAGATGCTTATAAATTTTACATAATCTATATTGCAGACCTATATTCTGAGTGTTAGCAGCACTCCTGTGTGGTTTATCTTAGTATTTCCCATTACAGCCTGAAAGAACGGCATTAAGGAAGCCTTTCTTTTCAGTTCCCGGTTGTGATTGCTAACATATCAAATTTATTCTTCCATAATCCAGATCATTTTCCAGAAGCTTTGAGGCCAGTATGCAGTAGTTTGTTAGAGAGCTCATAGAAACTCTATACTGACAGACCAAAAAGCCCTTCGACTGTCACTTTATGTCATTAACAATTTTCTAAAGCCATTACAGATGGGATGGACTGATTAGAACTGAGGAGGGAGGATCTTTTTCCCAGCCAGAAATGTCCCCTGAGACTTTCCCTGCGTGTGAAGTTTCTAGTGATTAATGGCAGAAAAATAGGACCGCCTGTCCCACAGTTGCCATACACTTTATTTGGGAAAGAGCTTATTTATGTTGGGTGATATGCCTGTATTAGATGTCTTTAGAAGCTAAACATTAACTGGGTAATTTTTTAAAAAGATCTGGAAAAATACAACATCAGCTCTACAATCAAATTGCTTTCAATATTTCATGCTTTGTAACATTTGCTTTTTAGTAGCTCCGTTATAATTTGTATAAACGTTACTAAAAGACTAAAATGTTTATCTCTCTCCTCCCCCCTCCCCCCATCTCCTTTTCTTTTCTGCTGTTTTATTTCTGTAAATGAAAGCTACAGCTGGAATATTGTTTTACTGCAAATCTCACACCAGCACTGTCAGTTGTGATGTGACACCAGAGATTCTTATCTGTAGGCTGGGTTGGAATTATTAAACATTCTCACATTGTGCAAAGTGTTGAGGATGAACAGCAGTGCAGTGAGGTGCATCCAACACTTCTGTCTTTCCCACCTGATCCTTGAAATATGACTCCTTTAAAAGGCTAATATTCACTTTATATAGAAGTGACAGCATTCAAGAACTAACATGTACTGGAAATATTGCTGAACTCTATATTCTCCAAATACATTTTTTCAAGGAAAGATCCTTCATGGTGGTGGGAGAGGATGGGATGAAAGATCATATATATAAATAAATGAAGACAAACATACTTGACTCAGTGTGGGAAAATGTACCAATAACAGCATTTATTGGGAGAAGAGTTTCCAACTAAGCAAGTAATTAGTTTTCTTTCGACTGACATAATATTTTATCATCTTACAAAATCATGAGCTAAAAAAGGAAGCAAAGATACATTTCTGAATGTCTCATTAGCTTTTTTCCAGATGAGAACAGCAATAGAAATATTGTTTTATACCCTTCTTGTCTTCATTTTACAAATAAGACTTACAATAAAAACACTATGCATAATAAGACTCAAGAGTCAACCAAATGTTTGAAGAACAAATCTTCACTGTTTTTATGGAATCGTCACCATGAGGTGTAGAAGGGGTGACAATAAACTGGAGTTTGTGTTAAAATTACACTTGCCTCAAATGCATAAACTAAACATAGTGCAGCAAACTAATGCTGTAACCATATAGAACATCACACAAATTGGAACTGTCAGTTGTAGCTGCTTCAAAGGAAAAGGACTACAATAGTGTTGCTCTCAGTGTCATGGAAGACTATAGCACCTACATACTATGGTGATAGGCACTCTACAAATGCCTTAAATAGATTAGATAAATTACTTTAACTCCCATTAAAGGGCAGATTGTACTTAATCCTTACATCAGTGTGCTTGGGGAAAGGAGGGTTCATTGAATCTTCTTCTCTTGTACCCATCTCTCAGATGAAAGACACCTCAAAATACTGCTCCCCACAATTAAAGCTGCTATTCAAACTGCCTGAAAGAAAGTAAGGAGGGTGGGTAAGTGTCACTGCTGGTCAGGAACAGCTTTTTGTTTCTTTTTTACTGAAGTATTTTATCTAGATTTTGCTTCAAAAGTTGGAAAGATTTCAGATGTCTTCACAGATCTGCAAGACCCAGATATGGGAATATGTCAAAATTCCGATGCAACAACAGAACTATGATCTCAGGCTAACAAATTTGCTCTTCTAATTCTGTGCTAGAATTGCTATTTGACCCTGATATAAAAATAGTCATGATGATTCTCAAAAAATTGGGTAAATTGGAAACTGCTTGGGATACGCACCAAGTCTAACTTCAAATGTAACAAGAGAATTCCTAACTCAGAGACTGTTTCCCCCCCTCCCAAATCTGGGATATTACTATGTGAGCCTAAATATAAAATAATGGTCAGATAGAGCCCAAGACTGCAGATTAGAGGAAGTTATAATGCACTTACTAAGCAGTTGGCTGCCAGAATCAGATCATCAAAGGATCTTGGAGGAAATTTTTCTTTCCAGTTTTTTGGCCTGGTCTACACTAGGAGTTTAGGTTGAACCTAGCCACATTAGGTCCATTTTCTAAACGATGAGTCCACACTACCAAGCCCATTCTGCCATCTTTAGGGCCACTAAAGTTGATTTTGGTACTTCTGCTTTTCACAAGGAGTAACGGTAAATTCGACCTCACATAGTCAACTTTAGGGTAGGGCAGTGCAGATGCAATGAAAATTAATGTTCTTGGACTCCAGTAGGTGTCCAATGTAAGCAGGGGGCTGAAAGGAGGAGTGGATGTGCCCGCTACAATTGTTTAGCTCTGCAAGGTAATTAACTGTTAACTATTGATATGTAAATACAGCTCAGGAGAGAATCCGAGGTGTGGCTATGTAAATCCCATTCAGCCAGGGCTGATGGAGGGTCAGTGTTGGAATGGAATGTGGAGAATTGTAAATAATTTGGGACTGTTGTGGGGGTCACTAATCACGCTACCTCTAAATGTGGGAACTGTAAAACATGCCACCAGTGCTTGCAGGAGAGACACCACCATCCAGAGTTGAGTGAACTGAGCTGGGGGGAAGGGTTAAAGGGCTTGAGCCAGCCTGCTTCACACCTGCCAGGCTTGAGTCAGAATGGCCCAACCTGCCCCTTTCCCCTTTTGTTTTAAGGACAGACCTAAAGCAGACTCCCTGAGGAGTCTTTTCTTTTGCTAGTCCAGTGGAAGCTGGATTCCTTTGCCAGTCCAGCTGGTGGCTAAACAGTTGAAATCACTGAGAGCTGAAATCATTGGTTTGGCTGAGAGCCAGACCCATTGCAGCCAGTGAAGCAGCAGTGACCAGCAGAGTGGCTGGTAGCATAACGTGGCCGGTAGGAGCGGTGGCAGGCGAGGAGCAGCGATCAGTGGCGTGGTGTGGAGCGGCAACCAAAGGCATGGCACGGAGCGGGGGCAGGCGAGGACTGGCGGCAGGCAACCAGTGGAGCATCTGGTGACGTGGGATGACACAGCTGGTGGAGCGTGGCAGAGTCTCATAAGGTGCCCCTTATCTATCCCCCAGCCCCCATTTCTACCCAGGTTGGGAGGAGAAACTGTGAGGGTGAACTTTGGGACTCTGGGTGGCACGGACCAGGGACAGAGACTTTTGGGGTGTCGGACTCTTTGGACTTCAGGTGATTCTTGGCTGGGGGGCGGGGCTGGCTTAGCTCATGTTTGGGTTATGAACTCTGTTTGTGGTGTTTTCCTCAAGTTAATGCTGTATGACTTCTCTCTCTGTTTCATTAAATGTTTCTTTCCTACACTCAGACTCAGTGCTTGCGAGTGGGGAAGCCTTGCCTCTCAGAGGCACCCAAGGGTGTGTGAATTTCCCAGATTACTGGGTGGGGGCTCGAGCCAGTTCTGTGTGAGATGAACCCCAAGATATTGAACCCAGCCCTGGTTACTGCCAGGCCTACCCGGCAGAAGGGTTACACCCACATTGACCCAGTGTGACCACTCTGGCCAGGACTTTCAACTTGCTGCTCTCCAGATGCACAAGATAATCCCCTGGGGAAAATATGAATTTCATTTCCTGCTTGGCCAGCATGGCAAGCAGACCTTAGAACAGGCAGCACTCCTTAGCAGCACACTTGACCATGAATGCCCAGGGTCACAGATAAGATCTAGCATGGAGTGTTCAGTAGCTCCTAGACCTGACTGCTGTGTGGGGAAGGGAATCTGTTCAGATAGAACTATGAAGCTGCAAAAGAAACTCTGATATCTTTACCAAGATCACCCAAAAAAGGATACGCCCGAGTAAATGGCCATGTGAAAATAAAGGAGCTTAGGCAGGCATACCAGAAGACAAAGGAGACAAACGAATGGTCTGGGTCAGCATCACAAACATACCTGCTTCTATGGGATTGTAGGTAGGGATCCAACCCAGTCTGTGGATTCCTCCCAAAACACTCCTTGGGCAGCCTTTGGAAACAATGTGGATGAGGAAGAGGAGGAGAAAGGTCAGTGGGCTAGTCAGGCAACTGATGTCACTGACAGCCAGGATCTTTTTGTAGCTTTGGAGACAGTCTTCTCCTCCCAGGACATTTCACTGCTGGGCCCTGATGGTGGGGAGGGCACTTTTGATGAGTTCACATTTTTAATCATGCTACAAGTGAGTTAAGGCTATTGGGTGTGATTTGTGGCAGCCACTCTGCCTAAATAGTGGAGGCTACCCAGAACAGTTTGTTAATGCGTGTGAAATGGAGCAGGAATCCTCCCTGCACATTTCCATAAAGCTTTCACAGAGGAACTCTGTCATCCTTTTCCCAAGGTTTCTGGGGATGCCTGCCTTATTCCATCCTCCATGGTAGGAAATCTTCCCATGCCAAGCCAGCAGTAAGTGGCTATTGTTTTTCATAGCCTCTCTGATTTACAATGTCTCTTGACGTGCTCCCCTTATTGTCCTGATGTCTGCTCATAATTAGTTGCTAGTACTGTTCCTCAATCCCCCACCCCACCCTAGCATAACATTTTCCCCATTACTTTCACAGATATTTTGAGCATACGGCAGACTGCCACACAATGGGAATGTTGCTTTCGCTGAGGTCTTACCCAGCCAATAAACTGCAAAACCTTCCCTTTAAACATCCAAAAGCACATTCTACCACCATTTTGCACTTGCTCAACCTATAGCTGAATTGTTCCTTACTGTAGCACAAGCTGCCTTTGTATGGTTTCAGGAGCTACAGGAGAAAGGGGTTGTCTGGGTCTCCAAGGATCACTATTGGCATTTCAATACCTCCAATGTTAATTTTCCAGTCTGGGAAGAAAGTTCCATCTTTCTGCTTTCTGAAGAGACCCGACTTCCTAATGATGTGCGCATTGTACACCTTTCCTGACCATCCCACACTGATGTCAGTGAAATGGCCCTTGTGATCCACCAGTTCATGTAACACCATCTAGAAGTACCCTTGCACTTTATGTACTCTTTGGTAAAATGGTCAGGTGCCAATATAGGGATATACCACAGTTAGGGAACCCTGGCAAAGCCCTCCATTATGTCCTGCCCATTTCCCAGAGTCACTACCCTTTGTAGCAGAAGGGTATCAATTGCCTTGACTACTTTGATCACAGCAGCCTGCACTGTAGATTTACCTACTCCAAATTGATTCTCAACTAACCAGTAGCCGTCTGGCTCTGTAAGCTTCCACAGGGCTATTGTCACTCACTTCTCAGCCATCACAACAGGTCTCATTCTGGTATTGTTGCACTTCAGGGTGGGGGAAAGCAATTCGCAAAGTTCCATGAAAGTGTCCTTATGCATGCAAAAGTTTTGCCACCACTGCTGATCATCCCATAGTTACATAACTATGTGATCCCACCAGTCTGTGCTTGTCTCATGGCACCAGAACTGGCATTCTGTTGTTTCAAGACGATCGACGGCCACCAGCATTTACCAGTTGCACCACACAAGTGCTTCACACAACTGACTGTTCATGGCCTCCTCACATAATTTATCAATCTGGAAGGACTTGGCTAGGTTCTAGACATACTATAGCATAAGGCACAAGATGTTTTCTATGATTGCCATAGCAGTTTGCTGCTGAATGGGATCCATGCTTGCCCTGCTATGGTGCCTGCATGGATAACTGGAGAAAAAGGGTATTAAAAAATTGCTCGCCATTGCTTTCAAGCACAGGTGGGAGGGAGAAGACGAGTGCCTTGTGGGATGTTGACATGTACCTATAGACAATGCTGCACTCTTTTGGTCCCATTGGTCACTGGGAGCCTAACCCAGAATGAAAAGGTGAAGCAGGAATTGTGGGGCCATGTCTACAATAGGAAATTATTTCAAAATTACTAAATTTGACTTACTAACTGCTGATTTAACAAATTCGATCTAGCTTGGCCACACTACAGGAAAGCCTCGAAATTAGTCTGAGGCAGGCTCCATTAATGTGGAGCTAACTTGGACTTGGAGCTCCAGGAAGCACTGAGGAGTAATTAGTTTGTATTACTCTGGGAAGTAATTATTTTAAAATAGTGGCACCAGAGCATCCACACTACCATTATTTTAAAATAACTATTTCAGAATTAGCGTTACTCCTGATGAAAAACAAGAATACAGATTTCAAATTCAGTGGCCCATTATTTTGAAATAATGGGCTTGGTAGTGTATACGCACCATTTATAAATTCGACTGGGGGGAGGTATTTTGAAATAAAGTCCAAGTGTAAACTATGGTTGGAATAGCTACCCACAGTGCATCTCTGTCAAAGTCAACAGGAGACACCCTGATGGGGATGCCCTATGTCTAACTCTTGCACACAGTGGAGACATGCACCTTCGACTTTATAAAATCAGGCGTTAAAAAAATCAACCTTAATAAATTCATCATTATCACATAGTGAAGACAAGGCCTAAGAGATCGTGACTAAAATTCAAGTGAAAATGGCTTTTACTGAGGTGATTTTATTCATTTACTTAAAAAGGGTAAGTCTAGCCAATCAGACATAGAGAAGCAGTGTTCCCTGTAAACTGTGCTCTTGGGTGATTGCTCATGAGAAATTCAAATGCCATCCATCTGATTAACAGAGTGCCCACTGCTAAGTTTTGTGTTTCTATTGGTGGCCCACACAGGGCTGGACTGAGGGGTGGGTGAGCCGGGCAGCTTCCCAGGGCGCCAACCGATGGGGAGCACCTGATGGCAGCTGTAAGGGGCGTGCGGCGTCCCTTATAGCTGCCATCAGGTGCCACGCGCCTGGCTCCTGTGGTGCCGGCCCCGCAGCGCAGGCCAGCAGCGCCCTTCCCCCCACAGCCGCAGGGCCCTGCACAGCCCGGTGAGTGCACCAGCAGCGATAGCCAGGCTGGGCTGGGCAGCACATGCACCATGGGCCCTGGGGGCGGGCCCCAGGCTGCGCGCCAGCGGCCGTGGCAGCCCGTGCATGCGTCGTGCACCCTGGGGGCGGGCCCGCACACCCTGGGGGGGTGGGCTCACACCCCACGGGCAGGCCCGTGCATGCACCGTGCGCCCAGGGACCAAGCTGCGCGCCCGGACCTGGGGCACCAAAATGGCTCGGGCCGGCCCTGGGCCCACATTCACATATGCCTCAGTGGACATAAAAATGTATTGCAAGCATGGATGGAAAAAAATCTGCACGTGGATTGAAAACATTAGCGGTGACATTGTAGAGAAGAAAAGCTAAATGACTTCCACCTTATGACCCATAGAAATTATGTGCAAATATAAGGGAACAATAAATTTCTAATTCCATAGAATGGGGTCAATCTCCTTCCCATTTTTTAGCAAATGATGATGCCTTCCAATATTGTCAAAATGTGCTAAATTATCTGTCAAGTAATACCTTAGTTCTATAGTCTCTGAAATAAGTGAAGGCAGAAGCGTATTCGTGTCCTAACCAAAACCCCAAATTACCAAAACATATGTTGGGGAACTTTGGATTTGAAGCCAGAGTTCACAAGTGACCCTTACCCTGGGATAGTCTCATGATAATTTTACAATGCTGAAGTATGGGTTGTTGTTTTTTCAATATTTCACATTGGAAGCTAGTGGAAGTAGACTAAAGCTAAAGTCTAAAGCACTTTTTGCTTTTGAGAATTCTATCAATTTTGTTTATTCTATTGACCAAATCAAAACCCCAGCACTCAGCACTTCTGAAATGACTTATGGATCTTAACTTTGCAATTTGAACCCAATTTGAACCCATCTCTAAGTTAAACCCTCCATAGACTTGGGTTGTGATCAATCACAATGAATTACCATATTTCGTTTTGAAATTGTCTTAGGGCCTGTTTTAAAATCCATTGACTCAAGGACCTTACTGCTGGTACTCAAGAACTTTGCTGCTGGTTTTCCACCTCAGCACCTGTGGTCCAATTTTCTTCTGAGGTACGTAATATGGTACTTCTAATAGCATGGGAGAGACATTGTGGCAAATATAGCAGCAGAAAATCAGCCAAATTAATGATATAACAGTAAATACGGTGGGAAACAGAAACAAAAAGGTTTACATGTGAATGAGATTTAATTTAACTATGGGCTGGATTTGTAAAGGTAGTTAGGCATTGCTGCACTCAGCATTGCAACACCTACCAGATTTAAGAGATTAAATCCTATAAACTGTCAATTAATGTTAGGTTCATTTTTGAAAAATTAGATTAAGATAATTAATCAATTGGGCTTTGCAATGCAGAAATCAGCAATGACTAAATGCCATTAAAAATTTAGTCTTCTATTACTATTTTTGGCACTTGTTCCAAGGGACAGCTTACTGTATGCTTTGAGAGAATAAGGTCCAGTCAGATATCATCAGAAAAGTCCATGGACCTTTGAGGATAATTTAAGTATTTTGTAAACCATCAAGCATAAAAACGGTTATAAATTCAAATTTCTAATTAACAAAGCCAGCCTTGCAAAACTCATCTCATTCATTTCAGGAAAGTAAAGATATCTCTCCCATCTCATTAATACCATCATGGTAATGTTAAGGGTGTGATTTTCAGCGATACTTATCACTTTCACTCCACTTAAAGTAAATGGAAACAGCAGGTGCTCAGCACCTCTAAAATCAAGGCCCAGGGTTAGCAGAATTTTTCAAGACAATTTTCTAAGACTGAGAAAAGGCATATAAATAAATGTGGGTTCTCATCCAGTCAGAGGGTCCCCTGACCTTACTCCAGGTTCTGAGCTTTCCACAGATTGCCTTTGGAAAAAACATTCCAGCCATTTTCTTTTGAAAGGTTTATATTCTTGGGTAGTAGGTGAAAGGGTTCAATTTGTGCTCAGCGTTAGTATTCATATTGCTGCTTGAGAATGCATTTGTGAACTTAATAATTTTTTTTATAAACAGTTGGTGTCGTATTACATTTGGTCCTATTGCACTAATTTGTCCATGTAAATTAAGAATAGTTTAAACATTTTGTACAGGAAAGGCATAATGACAGAAAGTTGCTAATAAAGATTGTGTCCATTACTGAATTTTTACTAACACCTGGGATTGAGGAAAAACTATGTCTTATAAAATTCATTTAAAAAAAAATCTAATATACAGTCAGTTTCTCTTTCCTAATTTAGGCCTTAGAAGTATATCCTTCAAGGCAGTATTTACTGTGCATACTCACTAATATGTATTAGCAACGTAATCAAAGACAACAAAAGGAGCATGTATGGCAGGCTAGTCTTTTGATGTTGTCACAAATCCATGCCTGTTGTTCTGTTACAAACATGTGAGAATGTTTCAAGAAAAATGGTTGAAACTTATAAATTAAAGGTTCTTCAATATTGCATCTGGCTGTAACATCTAATTAACATTTTAAAGGCTACAGTTTAATTTAAATGAATGGCAGGCCTTTGACTACACAAGACAGCTCATGAACATGATTACAACAAAGTAATTTCCCTTTGTCAGATACAGACTTTCAGTAATAGTGTTCTCTTGGCTTAATAAAGTTAAGCACCACTTACAATCGGCACTTCATTTTGCTTCTTTCTATTATATAGCATGGTGGTTGTTCAGTTCTCATAGCAGCCATCTGCGTAGGTGTTCATTTGTACTCTCCTACTGTGTGGGTACTCTGTCTAATTCCCAGGCTCCTAGCTTTACAATAGTTCCACAAAATGCTGTTTGAATTTTTATAAGCTAGTTTTCATTATCATTAGTAGAATGTTCCAAAGCTACATACTCCCTGATATAGTTCTATTTTGACTCATGTTTGTAGGCATTGATAAAGTGCTTGTGTAGAAATACTAGTGTTACAATAATCACTGGAAAAACTTACATCAGATGAATTAAAATGTAAAACATCATAATCTAAGTCACAAAAAGTTATTAAATAAAAAGAATATACATGTATTTCAGAATTATTTAATTTTTTCAATTTTTAGAAAATGTGATTCGCAAGCTATATAACCTAAAAAAGTGGTGCCAAGTAAAGACTTCTCAGTCTGTATAGTACTGTATAATATTTTAATCTGTAATTTTCTATTACTGGATTATCTCCACCTAGAGCCCTTCTGCTGATTCCTTTCTACTTTATTATCATGCAGTAGAATGCCAAATGAATAGAAGAATCTGATGGAATTATATGCCACATAGTATGACTCTGCAAGATTAAACCAGACAAATTCCATTGCATTTCTATGGAATAACATATTTATATCATGATTTCATCTTATGATCTCAGAATACTTTATAAATTTTAATTAATTAACTCTCATAACACCATTTTAGGCTATATTAACTCTCATAACACTATAATACTCATCTTGAACATGATTAAACTGAGGCAGTGAAAGTGACTTGCACAAGATCAAAAAAGCAAATCAGAGGCACAAATGGAGTTGTGAAATCGTGGCTCCCAGTCCCATACTCTATCCCCTAGACAACACTTCTCATAAGTCTCTAGATCCCCCCTTGGAAGTCGGAATTATAATTTGGCATAATTGCTTTATGTTGGAAAATCAGATCCGATTTCCCCCAAATGTATAAACAGTCAAGGAATTTGTCTAGTTTCCTTTAAATATCTCTTGAAATAACTATAAACTCTGGAAAATAAAATCAAGTTTGTATTAATCTTCAAATGACTTCTGAATAGGGCTAGGTAGGAAACAGTCTTCTTATCCCACAGGAATGTTTTAGATTTTAAAAATATTTCCTGATCCAAATAGGGACAAAAAGTCAAAATCTCAAATTTTCATAAACTAAAAATCCAAAAGAATTTCTGATTGGGTCAACCAAATTATTTCATTTTGAAACATTTTATTTTTCAGTTTTGTGGGGCTGGTTTGTTTTACTATGGATAAACTTAAATTTGGAAATAAAACATCATTTCAAACCAACAGATGAATTTTAGGGGGATTTTTGTTTAGAAAATGACAAAGTGAAACATTTCAACAATTTTGAAACTTTTTTAAAAAACTTCAGTTGAAGAAAGTTGTTGAAACCCATCATTTCTCACAAAAAGATTCAGTTTTGACAAATTAATATTTTCAGAAAAAAAAATTTGTCAACTAATTCCCAGTCAGCTGTAGTCCTGATTTTAAGGACATTTAATCAACATCCAGTAACATACAAGAACTACTATACAATATAATGAACTGAATCAAGAAGTAGAGTGAAATATGCCCTACAACATCACACAAGTCATAAATGATTACTAGAGTTAAACAAAAATTGTTTTAATATGGTTTAACAATGTAAACTTCATTTTTATAAAGTTTTCTACAGCCGTGCTCTAAGATACAACTGGGTTTGCTCCAGTCCCATAGACAGAGACAAACACCTACAAGATCCTTATCAGGCATTCTTAAAACTTAAATACCAACCTGGGGAAGTGAGGAAACAGATTGACAGAGCCAGACAAGTACCCAGAAATCAACTATTTCAAAACAGGGCCAATAAGTAAAATAACAGAACACGGCCACTCCTATACCCTATCTCCACGCAGAGAGAAGGGGATGGAGGGAGCTTGGTAATGCAAACCTCTGTTACACACACACCGTGTGTGTCTCTTTCGTTCTCACATCCACACACACTATCCTTCACACTCAGCTCCCAACCCAACACAGACATGGGGAATTGTTGTTACTTCTTTTACTGCTTGCAAAGTGGGTAATTTTGGTTTTTGACTGGTCAGTGCATTTCATCATTTTCATTTCTCTCTTAAGCTTAAATTTAATTATTTGAGTAGGGAGTTCGAAAATGCTGAACCTGTCATGGCTGGAGTAATTATCCCTGTGGTAATTGCTTCTCCTGGAAGTGGCTGGCATGTCCCTGCAGCCCCTGAGAAAGGCAGAGCAGGGGATCTCCACATACCGTACTTGCCTGCAGACACCGCTCCTATAGCTCCCAGTGATCAGTAACGGGGAACCGTGGCCAGTAGGAGCTGTAAGCTCAGTGTCTGTAGATGAGGGGCAGCACATGGTACCATGGAGCCATTGCTGTACATGCCAGCTGCTTTCAGGAGTGGTTCAGGGCCAAGAGGAAGCTATCTCAGTTAAACAGTGCCCAGCCAGAGCCTGCTTCCTAAACCACTGTCCCAGCCCTGAACCTCCTCCTGAATCGAACCTCCTGCCCCAGACATGAGTCCCCCTGCACCCAAATTCCTTCCCACAGCTTGCACCGTGAAACTCCTCCTGGATCCCAATCTTCCACCCTGGGCTAAGCTTCCCACACTCCAAACCTCTTGGCTCAAGACCTGAGCCTGTCCCCTAACCCGCTACCCCAGCCTGGTGCAAGTGAGTGAGGAGGGGTGGGAGGAAGGAAGATGGAGTAAGCAGGGTGAGGCCTCAGAGAAGGGGTGGAGCAGGGGTGGGGCCTCAGAGAAGGGGCAGGAAGGAAGTGGGGGAAGGGTATTTGGGTTTGAGGTAGATCTTACATTGCACTTAAAATAGAAAAAATGATCTTGTGATTAAAAAGGTTGGAGACCACTCATCTACAACCTATCCTGGAAAATGATCTCCCACTCTGACCTACAGGCAACCTTCAATCTGAAGCAAATACTTGCCAGCAGCCACACAACACACCTCAGATACGCTCACTCAGCAGCCTATCACCACAACAAATCCCATTGCCAATGCTGCCCACATTTCTATACAAGCAACACCATCACAGGACACAACCATATAAGCACAACATCAGGGGTTCATACATCTTCACATCCTCTAATATGATATATGCCGTCAAGTGCCACCAATACCCCTCTGTCATATATATTGGCCAAAGGATAAATGGAACGAATCAGACATCAAGAGTGGTAACACATATCAACTTATAGGGGAACATTTTAATCCACCTGGTCACTCAATCATGGATTTAAAAATAGACATTATTTTACAAAAGTATTTCACCACCCAATTACAGAGAGAGAGCCTGTAGAACTGAAATTCATGTACAGATTTGACGCTGTTACCCTGGCTTGAACAAAGACATTACTTGGTTAATGCATTACAAAGCCAATTTCCCCTGCCATTGACATCTACATTTTCACATCAAAAGCTATGAATGGGACACATCCAATCCACTTAATTAGCTTAATTAACATAGATCCTACAATTGATGAGTACTTCTTTTGCTGTTATGTATACCTTGAATTCTATTATTTGCATTCCAACTCATCTGATGAAGTGGGTCTTACTCATGAAAGCTCATGATCCTATATATTTTTCTTTGTCTCTAAGGGTACGGCTACACTGGAGGGGGGAGGGGGGTGGAAGAGGTATGCAAATAGCACTTGCATTTGCATACCTTCTTCCATTTTT
>CM057848.1:47812526-47827624 GCA_030068395.1 Apalone spinifera | reverse complement strand
CCCCCCCCCCCCCCACTGTGTAGCCATACCCTGAGATGCCACAGGACTATTTATTGTTTCATTTTAATGCCTCATGAGCTAACTCTTCTCAGTTAATGTATATAAAATTGTTAGCAACATAATATTATATTTGCAACTTGAGTAACCCTGCTCAATTCTTCTCTCTTCTATGAATAATGTCAATAGTAAAATGTGTTGTTGACCCACTTGCACAATATCTTCAGCATTGTCTTGTTGTGAAGTGTCATTTGTAGCACTGTTTCATTTTATGTCACAAGAAACATGCCTTTTGGTATTGTTAAAATGTTATCTGTTTCCTAAGATGATATTGATGAAAGGCCAGAAAAAGTTCCTTTACCAAAGGGAAAATGGGTGAGTTTTTGAAATATCTTGATGATGTTCCTCAAGTAAACCTATCAATGTGATTTTAGATGGAAAATGTACCCTCTTTGGAGAGTGATTATTTCATTGGTTAATTATTTGCAATAGGACAAAGCTGAGGATCTGCTGATAGCATGTTGGGCTCAATATCTGAGAAACTGTGGTGATTATTTAGGCTGTAGTAATTGAAACTGAGTGAAGACTATAACCATTAGTATTCTTTTGTCTCTAACTCCAGCACTCTCAAAAATAATTGCTTCATTTAAATATTAATTCAATCCAAACTTGGGACTGGATACAGTACAGAGTATGTTTTGTAAGAATGACATCACTGGGAGTTTTGCCAGAAATTGCTGGATTTCACCCTATGTTCTTCATTCATAAACCTTATTCTTCATGGAATCATCCAGGTTACATCTGGCAACAGCCACTATATGTTTATGCTCAGGCAAGACATTCTATAACATGGGTTTGTCTGGGACTGAGTTTCAGCTCATGGATTGTGTACATTAATGAAAAGCAGTCTCTGAAAATGGTTAATCACTCTAGTTTTAGGTTCCATACAAGATCCTGATCTTTATCTACACAGCCCTAAAGAACCTAGGATCTATTTAAGTCAATGACCATCTATTTGTGTGTGAACCAGCATAGCAAGAGTGATAAACTGGGACACTTCAGCTGATGAAGCCTAAGATGCACTTAATAGGGGAAGGCACATTCTCTGCCAGAAGACCTAAGTACAGAACTTGCTTCTGCCAATAGTCAAGTACAAATTTTGACATATATAACTGTAAGATATATATCGTCATGCAAATATGTTCTGAAGGAGAAGTAGGATCTCCCTGAAATACTTGATGTGTCACCCTTCAAATAAGATGTACGATGGCGGAAGAAAGGGAAGGAAAGATATGTTCCCTTCATGATTACAAAAAGTATATGAAAACAATGCAAAGAGTGCCACACAAAATAAGCATCTGAGAAATGCTCAGAATATTATTATTTTTTAAAATTCAACAACCTAGATATCTGTGAAAAGAGCTGGAGTTTCTTTTTGTGAGTTTTATGGTTCGATTGGAACTTTGCCTGTCCCTCCTACTAATTAATTCTTAAGCTTTAGTTCTTTGTACAGTTCCATAATAAGAATGTTATTTTTTTTTTCAAACACTGGTTGAAAAGGATTAGGACTGTTTCCAAATCAAAAAAGTATCCATTAACTGCATACACTTTTTCTCTTAGAATTTACTCACAAAAAAATTGCAGATGGCACCACAAATAAATGACTGTCATGGACCAGGATCTTTTCTATGCAAATGACTAAGGCACCACTACAATTCTGCCAGAGCAACAGAAAGCTCCTGCCAAAAAAAAAAGTCATATCATAATCAGTGAGTGTTCCTGATTGTTCACTGTTTGTGACACATATGGATCCTTTGAAATACAGAACACCTACCTACAGAAGCTCTCAAATCATTATGCATCATGAACTTTCGCGTGTGTTTAGAATGTTTGAAGAAAACTATTTCATCTACAATAAACAGACATATTTTCCTAGCATCATTACAGCAATAGCTGTGTATGTCTTTTTCAAAAAAACAACAATAAATAAGATGCCAGTCTCTGTGCTTAAATTTACAATGCAGTAATTAGAATACAAACTGAAATTGGTCTATTTGCCATTCTATACATCTATCCTTTCTTCATCTCATAAACTGACTGTAATAAATTAGTATAATAATATATAGAATGAGAAACAGAAGAATGAATCATTCTAAAAATGGCAGGCAATGCCAAACATAGATAGCCAAAAGTCTTACTTCTTAAAAAATTGTTGAGTTGTAAAATTAATCTAAGGCAACCATGTATTTTATGGATTTTATTTTATGTCTATGAACTATAGTAGTCTGACTCTGGGCCACTGGACTCTTGAGAGTTTGTCAGCAATTTAAAAAAATACAGCATAGTGCAGAAAACAATAATCCAGATCTCATATATCTTATGGAAATATTGGAAAGGAGCTAGACAAACTCTGATATTACACATAATACAGTTCAAACTGAACAGAAAGGAAAATCAATAGGGAAACAAATACACTCAGCTTGGCAGTGTTGGCAACCATAATATAAAAGAAGGGAGTCAGATATGGAGAGGTTAGTGTTTCGTTGCATAGTGATTAAAAAAAGAAGTTGATAAAATAATTTAAATTCTAGTCCCCAAACGAGAGGTAGATAAACTGTTTACCCAAGTTTGCCCTCCACTAGGCTATTGCTAGTGCTGTTGTTTTAGCTTCTGCTGTAGCTGATTAAAAGATTCAGAAATAAGGTGTAAAATATATGGCTCAGGAAGTAAATCCAATTAGTTAATTTTAAGGCCAGAAAAGACCGTTGTGATCAGCTATCCTGACATGCCAGAGAACCTGCCCAGTAATTTCTGTATGAAACCTGTAATATCAACAAATCCAGCCTTAATTTAAAGAATTCAATTGAATGAAAATCTACCATGCCCGTAGGTAAATTGTCCCATGGTTAATTATCGTGACTGGATTGTGCACCTAATTTTCTAGCCTGAATTTGTGTACCTTCATCTTCCAACCACTGGATCTTGGTATGCATTTTTCTGCTTGGTTTTCTGCATTTTTCTGCTATCATATGTAGTGCTCTAGCTAATAAGACCTTGGGGACCATTATCAGTTTTCAAGACTTAATCTGGCATGTTTCACAAGCACAAATACACTTAAACAAAATCCCTCTCTTTTATTCTTTCCCCCCTTTAGCATCACATGCTACAGTCACACACAGTCATATTGCCATAAAGAAGGTAAGAAATGTATTATTGTTAGAAAATTGTTGATTAGAAACTTGAGTGCAGAAGTCTTGATACATGCCTTAGGAAAAATGGGAAAATGCTTTTTTGAGCAAATATAGGTCACTGAAAAAATATTCTCATAAACTAGGTGGGGGATGCCACTTGATCATTCATCTCTTCTGACTAAAACTCCTGGCAAGTTAAATCCATTTAATGATGTAAATAATGCACTTGTGCTGGGAATAGCCCAAAATACACCCCCACCCCATCCTCCACCCCCCAAAAAAGGCATCTAATACCAACCAAGGTCAGATGGTAAAAGGACTGGACTGGATTACTTGGGACCTGAGTTGAACTCCCAGCTCATCCAAAGTCTTCCTGTGTGAGTTTGTGAAAGTCATTTGGTCTCTCTCTATTTCCATTGCCCATCTGACAAATGGAGATAATACTTCCTACCCTCTTTCCTCATGCTTCTGTTTGTTCTTCATTTGTTGACTGTTGCCTTATACTTAAGGTGTAAGTTTTGGGGAGTAGGACCATGTCTTTGTTATATATATACAGTGCCTAGCATTGTGAGGACCCGGCCTGGCACCTTTAACTCTCTCATCTATTTAGACTATGAGATCTTCCAGGCACTTACCATGTCTTTACTGCACCTTGTGCAATGGGGCCCTGATCCTTCTTTGTGCTTCTAAACTTAACATACTGCAACTAATATATAATAAAATAATAATAATAATAATAGCACCAGGAACATTGGATTGGGCATACAGCATTTGTGAGCATACTGTGTGACGAGATGGAGTCCTATAGTCATCAGCCTAGCCTGTTGTGCAGCACTATAATTCTATTTGTATATCAATCAGAGTATTTCCATGGTGAAAAGGTTTACAGGTTGTCAGGTTTTTGTGTAATAGGAATGGGAAAAAACATGTTATGTGCTAGCAGCCCTGGCACACAACACTATCTGTCTATGTTCTCTACTATCCAGGGTATGCTCAGGGTGGATCCTCAGTGCTCTTAATGGCAGTGACAGCTCAAAAAAATATATCTAGCATAACCAGTGTTGAAGGCTTTAATTTCTTAAAAATGAATCTGGAAAACTTCCCAGACCATACATCTGTCATGCTAACTTACAGGGGCTGAGGCTGAAGAGAGAAGCATTGAAGAGGACCAATGATCCTGTCTCCCATTCCTCTGCAGTAACAATATAAGATTATCCCTTCCCCAGGTCCCCGAAAATTATTTCCTGACTACCTGGCAAATATTAGCTCAAACATTTGTATGTGAGATTGCATCTATTCAACTGTATCCCGGTATGTGCTGCTATTGATCCATCTGTACAGCATTTTGCATATTAATTGTCTAAAATCATATAGGTTAGGATTTATGCATGATATTCATGACAGAGAAGGAATACATCTGCAGCATAATTGGCAGCTATTTTATTCTTTTGTTGTTTCTCCCATTAGAGTCTCTCTTTATTATATTTGGGTTTTTTTTCTTCCATTCCAGTCCCGGTACACTTATTTGGCAACATTGGGCTCATCTTCTCATTCAAAGTGTTGTTGGATTTGCTGAAGGCCTAATTCTGATCGCACTAGCACCAGTTTTACATCACTTTCAGTGGAGCTATGCCTGATTTGCATCAAATGTGAGTGAGACCAGACTTGGACCTTTTGCTTTAGAATATTATAGGCCATCCCTGCCCTTTGGAATTATTGAGGAACTGGCAATGGGGTGTTGTTTCTTTTTTAAAAAATATATGGCCATTCTCCAGTTAATGTTAATGACAATTGGTATGAAAAGAAATGAACTTGCTGTTAGCTTCTTAGCACGGAGGCTCAACTGTCTGACATAGACACAGCAGACCTCATGATTCCATGGTATGTTCAGCTCTGTCCTACAAAATGTACTAACATTCCATCTAACACCAAGTTAATTGCTTTGCATTGACTGATGTTTAAATGGGATTTTCCTGCCACTCTTTTGACAATCTATTTCATTAGATACTTCTGTATCTAAAAGGAGGACATATGATGAGTTTAGATATGCACTTGTCAATCTAACCTTCTGACTTCAATCATTCATAATCCAGTTCTTAAGAAGACTTTAAGCCTCTCAAAACAATACCTCCTTTACTTATATTATTATTACAACATAAAATGCAGCTAATGTGAGACAAAAGTATTGTACCTGTAAAACAGTGACTTGATTTAGACCTAGGACTTAATCCTGGAGTGAATCAAAGACATTTTCTTCCACTTTATGTAGTATTGTGTATTTGATGTGAGAGCAGAGAGTAAAATATTCAAAACCATTTAAAAGGTAAGTGAAGTAATATCTTCTATTGGACCAACTTGTGTTGGTTAAAGAGACAAGCTTTTGAGCTAGCCAGGGGTCTTCTTGTGTGGCTCAAAAGCAGGTCTTTTTCACCAATAGAAGTTGGCCCAATAAAACAAAAAGACTCACCCACCTTGTCTCTCTCATATCCTGGGACTAACACAGTTACAACTATATTGCATACAGAACCACTTATATCACTTAGGCTACATCTACACAGCTTCCCTCTTCCGCAAAAGCCTATACAAATGAGGCATGGATTTGCATAATTAATTAGGAGCCGTTTTTGAGCAAGAAGTTTTTTCCTCATTGCGCAAAACCTCTTGTGCAAAAACATCTCCTAATTAATTATGCAAATGAAGTGTGGCAATATGCTAATCCATGCTTCATTTGCATAGGTTTTTGTGGAAGAGGGAAGCTGTGTAGACGTAGCCCATGAAAACTATATCCCATTTTTTTAAGTATCTTAGGCATTTAGGGGGCTAAAACTCATTGAAATTCAATGGGATCTAGGCTCCTAAATGCCACAATCACTCCTGAAAATAAGATCTTGGCTCTCAAGTTGCATAGATGCTTTTGAAAATTTTACCCTGCAATCTTTAGACTAAAGAAAAGTTGTATCAGGAGATAGTAGCATTGTTCTGAATATCAGTTACACACAGGAGTCATTCTTTACTGTCTATTATGAAAAACAGCACATAGAATGTATCCATTAGGGGAAATCTTAGTTTCCATACATCAGGTTGGAAAATGGACACTACTTGGAACAACAGATTCAGAGCAAGTTAGAGTCAGTTCCCCTCCCTCTCTTTCTCTCCGTCTCATAAACGAGATTTTTAATTATGATCGGAAACAGCAAGAAAGAAATGTTATTTATATCAATTCTAACGATATTTTATATATGCACTTGAAGTTTTTTCCTAAAGAAACATTGATTCTCATTAACTGGTAACCATTAAAATATATTTATTTGCAACTAAATATCATATAAAGGTGCTTCTTTTTGCTAACCAAAATACACTATATGTACACACACAAGTGAATGATGCATTTCTTACAAGACAGCTAATCTTCTCTGTATCGTTCCAATTTTAGTATATGTGCACACTATATGTACACACACAAGTGAATGATGCATTTCTTACAAGACGGCTAATATTTAACTTTTGATTACTTTGTTTCAAGCTTTATTTAGCTAGAAATTCAAATTCAATTAGGAATACATGAATGGCATTTAATTCTTTATTAAATATACATTAAAGTGCTAAATACACATGAAAAAAGTTTAACAAAACATGTTTTGTATTTAAAATTAACTGATTTATTAAACAAAGGAAGTGCGCTCTAGGAAGTTAGTGAATTGAACTGATAGTGTTTGGTCACCGTGTCCTTCAAAATTTTAGAAGTAGTTCATCTTGCCCTTTCATACCTATTTAATAGATTGGAAGAGGAAAACAAGTTTTCTTGTTTTTGCTGATCTCAATTTTGTTTTTAGTTTTGAATGAATTAGTCATTGAACTAAGGTAACTGAATAAATTGAAATGGAGAATATCTCTACTTCTGCAAAAGAGGCTGTCAAAAATGAGCTTAGTATTTAAACAAACTCTGGTCCAGAGGACTTCTACCTGTGCAGTGGTTTGATTTTCTTTAAAATGTTGTTGCTTTTAATATAAATTATTTTAATAGATTATAACAACATTAGACCTAAACATACATCGTGTGTTTCAAATTTAGTTTTAAGTAGGTTTACTTCAAAATGTATTTAATTTAAATAAGAAGTCTGATTAAAATGTTTTAAAATCTGAATTATTTTATTTAAAGTAAATAATTGATTTTTAGTCTGCCCTGAGAAAAACTAAGCATAGTTCAATTTGTTCTTCTGGAAGTGCTTTGCATAAAAGGATATGTCTGATTCACATTTATTTGCCCAAGTATCTCTGCCACTGGTTTGCAGTGGTTCTGCACTGTTGTTTGGAGGTATTTATTAGGGTAAATCTTAAAGCAGTTTTTCATGCAATAATCCCAAAAAGACTTCACAATTTGGCATTTTGGGATGAAAGGCACTAATGTAATAAATTATCAGTACTGTTATTCCATTACTGAGTTAGAATATTTAAAGGTGTTAGAATTAAAAAGGTTTGAAAGAAAGAAGAGAAAAACACTTTATGGAAAATTCTAATTTTAATCGGTAGAGGCCTTGAGGTTATTTTTCATTATCTTAAAAACAGGAGTAATGCATGAATATAAATATGAAATCTAGTCTTATGTTCTTATTCATTTGAGTAGTCTGAGACAAATAAACGGGCCTACTGTCATGACTAAGCACTACTTCTGAATGTTCTGTTGCAGGATCAAGTCATGTGTTAGTAATGGAGGGACCTACAAAAATGTTATGTTCAAATGCAATGTAGATCAGCACTCAACACTTATTTGGATAGTGCATGCCTCTACGTTTGTAAACTATACTGGAAATCTTGTGAGGCAATCTTCCCAGCACCTTCATTTATGGTCTTGGCCAGATATGCTATAATAATAGCCTATCTCATCAGATTATACCAATTTCAGTTCCTTATTTTCCTGAAGGTCAGAAGTGGGAAAACATCCAACAATTCAGAGCCTTCAAATAGGTTCCATTCACTTTTGGTTCTAAAAATTAACAAAAATTCAGATTAAGGAGTCAAAGGGTGTTCTTGCTTTTTAAATGGTTTTATTGATTTCTAGGATACATTCCCTTGAAATATCCCATAGCGTTAATCAAGAAGCATCTTATTCAAGTACATTTCCTCCACTTTTTTTTTGAGATTATGGACAGGACTCATCCCTGCCATATGCCAAATCCATACCCAAGTAACTCGGTGTCCAAGGACTTTGAAGGGTATAACAGAGTAGTTTAATCTGGCCCTATATTTATGTTTACTTTAGTAAAAATGGAGATCATTGCGGCAGTGAATTGGAATTGGTGAACTTGGAGCAAATATAAGTCTCAGTCTTATAATTTTTTCAGGGTCAGTGCGGGCTTTTGCCTGCATAAAGACTGTATGACTAGATTCACAATGTAAAGTCAGTGCGTTTGTTTCTCAAATAATTCAGTTTGAGTAGCTAATAATTGCAGTTTCTAGGTTTTCTATTTCTTTTTCTTCTAATGGATCAAAATATGCACTCAATTACCTCAGTGTAAGTGAGATGTATCTCCACATAAATCAATGGGTTAGATTCTCAAGTGCCTTGAACTTAGTATACTCATTTTCACTTGTGTTGAACAGATGTGATTTGCTACCAATTTGATTTCACTTTGCTCAGATATAAAGATGAGAGACGGAAGAAAATCGCATTACTTTCCTTGATTCGTAATGTTTTCCTAAATTTCAAACATGAAAACTTTAGAGTGTTGTTAAAAAAAACCTCTTGTTACTGATATATTTATTCTGGTATTTATGTAAGCCATTATTTTTGTCATTTTTACATAAAATCTATTCCCTTTGGTGACTGGATTCCCTTGATTTGTACTAGTACAGCCTCTCAGGCTTGACTTAAAAGCCCACTGACCTCAATGAGAGAATCCCCATATACTTTGGTAGAGTTTAGATTAAACCCTTACTACATATATAAGACTGTATTTTGTACTATGAGCAATTCTGTTTACCTTTACTTACTAAGAAATTATCATATATAAATGCAAGCATACTCAGATGGTTTTCTGTGCTCTAACAGTTCTACAAAAATATTGTGTTAGTCCCTTACACCTAGCAAACTGTTGGTGTGAAAAAAAAAACAACCACCCAGAATTTTATTAGTTCATAGGGTTCAGGAAGTTCAAAGATACTTTAAAATGATACAGAAGGCCCATGTCTGCATTACCAAAAGAATCACTGAAATGCTGTTTTGCAATGTTCTGTTTTTGTATCTAACTTTACTTGGCAACAGATGCAATATTTATAGTAAAGTCTATCACCGTTTATTAATGTTATACATTAAGAGTATTTTGCTACTCTAAAAATGATATGCTAAAATATGCGGAATCATTTTGAAATAAAACAAGATAAAGTATATTACACATTATTAATTGAATTTCATTTTTAAATAATAGCGCATAATAAATTGTATAAAACAATGGAAATATATTGATTTCATTTAGTTTAATTGTGTTAACAATCTATAAAGCTGTAATAAAGCCTCAAAAGAGCACTTTTCCAGTTTGTTTGAAATTTCAAAACTAAATTGTTGTTTTCCAGTAATAAACAGAGTAGTCGGCAAACAATAGAATGTAATGTGCATGTGTCAGTGTTACTGATTAACAACGATCTGTGATAATTGGAATTTCTAGTTCATGTGTTTTAGGAGGTATAGCGTGATTTATGTATGATGTGTCTTGCATTTTAAACCTGTTATAGGAAAATTAATTTTCAAATCCTGATAAGAAGTCCAGTACTGAAGTCACTAACAGTTTAAATCATTATTTTGATTTTATTTTTTCTTTAAATTCATGATATCATAATTTGTCAAGCATGTTTACAACCTAAGCAGTAAATTATTAAAACTGGTTGGTTCAAAATAACTGAACATACCTTCCCAAAATTAACTGAAGGATTTAACCTTGGTAAAACTTTATCAGTGACTAAATATAACAATATGAGTCACAAGAATCTTTGGTGGGGAAAACTGAACTTTTGTATATGTGACATGTTACCAGATGCCCTTTATGTAAGACTTTAAAAGAATTATATTTTCCATTTTAATTAGTTATGTTGCTTATTCTTTTCATAAGACAAATCAAACATTTAGCATGGCTACCAGATATTTTCACTGGATAACAACTTGCAAGTACAGCCATGTAAAATCTTCAAGGTTAACTTTTTGTGTGTGTTTATCAACTGAACCCTGCTAGGGGCTCAGAACTCAGTCAGTTTGCTTGGGAGTTCATGTCTGACCAACTGTAACTTCTAAAGAAGCATTCCCTACGCCACTGGGAACAATCTACCTTTACTCAAACAGGTTTGGTTGTTTGTGGAGGCAAGCAGGCTATGGAGAAAAGAGGTCAGCTAAAGTAATAGAGGGAAAGTTGTTCAGTTGGTTGTAGCAAGAGTGACCATATAGGATTCATGGGTTACCAAGCTGAGCAAATATCTTCAGTTTATAGAGGTGTAGGATATATTTATTCTCTGGAAAATGACCATGTACAGTTGTCATTGTGCTGTATTTGGTTTAATGGTTCCAAGATCAAATCTGTCCAATTTACACACAAAAGTGGGTGGGGACAGGGGAGTTGTTTTTGTTTTTTAATTACCAACCTTGTAAACTCCACCTCAGGTGTGAAAGATAGGCACTGACATTCACATCACCAATAATAAAAACAATATATCTAAAACATATTCCCTCGGGGTATGTCTACACAGCAAAGTTATTTCGGAATAATGACCACTATTCTGAAATAACTTTGCAAGAGTCTTCGCAGCCAAACTGCTATTTCAAAACTATTTCAAAATAGCGGACAGCTTATTTTGAGTTCTGTAAACCTCATTCTATAAGGAATAGCTCCTATTCCAAAATAGCTATTTTGGAATAGGCACTGTATAGACAGGGAATAGGGGCTAAATCGAAATAGGGGGCCTCCAGTCCTTCCCAGGGTGCCCTGGTGGCCACTCTGGCCACAAAAAGGAAAACTCTATCCCCTCACCACCCTCTCCTGGAGCCCTTAAAGCTTCAGCCTCTGCAGGCAGGGTTTGTGGCTCTCAGCAGGTTTGACAGCCCTGTGCCACACTGCAGCTGCCCCTGACTCCATTTCAGCCCGAGATGAGCCAGCCAGATGGTGTCAGCCAGCCCTCCTCTGCTTCCCAGGAGCATTCAGCCATCTCCCAGGAGCCTGTCAGGGGCTGCAAGCAACGTGTGCCTTCCTGGTCTGGTGCAGAGGTCATGGACCTTATTGAGGTTTGGGAGGACAAGACAAACCCCAGGATCTCTGTACCAGATGCAGGAATGCAAATGTCTATGGCAGCATGGCAGACAGCCCGGGGAGCAAAGGCCACATCTGCACCCAAGAAAAGGTGCTGATGAAGGTCAAGGAGCTCCGCCAGGCTTATGCCAGAGCCAAGGAGGGTAGCTCCTGATCTGGGGCAGAGCCTGACCCTTTCCATATTATAATGAGCTGGATCACATTCTGGGGAGCGATTCAGTTCGTCTCCCTCCTCCCTTCCCCTCCCCCCCATAGTTAGAGACTCTGGGTTGGAAATGCCAGTAATCATCATCGCTGTGCGGAGGAGGAGGAGGTGGTCCAGGACCTGGATGAGGCCAGCCTCACCACTGAGCTGACCCAGGAGCCCCGTGTCTTCCCTGTGGATATCTTCCAGGCATTGTCCGAGGTAGGGGAAAGTGCCATCACTTTCCCTTCATGCAAGGGCGGGGGGAGGGAGCAGAACCAGACACTCCTGTGCACGTGGGAGCATGTGTCGTGCTGCTCCTGGGCACATAGCCCCAGCAGGTCGTGACACATGTGCCTAGAGTTATTGGCCATAGGGTGTCTGGAGAGACCTGCCATACTCCTGACCCTGGGGTGAGACAAGCTCCTGGGGTGGGACACCCTCCCTCCATAAGCCATCTTTCGAAGGAGGTAGTGGACATTCCCCCCCCCACACACACACACATTGAGCACACCCGCACATGGCATACAGGCATGGCCACAATCTTGGGGCAGCCCCCAGTCCCGAGAATATCAGGGGGCATTGGCCATAGCGCACATAGCCTGGCTCCAAGCACATTGGCTGTGATGGTGCCAAGAACTGTTGTTCTCGGCTTGCAGAGAGGAGCTGGGCTTCAAGCACTGTGTCCCCTGGGATGACTGACCTTTTTTATTTATTCTCCATAGCTGGACGAGCTGCCAGTGGAGGGCAGACCACACCAGCCGGGACATCCTTCCACACCCGAGGCTTCCACAGGCATGCACGTCCCAGGGACGAATACTAGAGACAGCACCTGGTGGCACTGTGAGCCCTGCACAGGATCATCGACCACTAGGTGGAGGAGGACCTGCAGCTATGGCGGGAAAGGCCACTTCCTGTGTAATGATGTGCACACTCTGGTGCTCAGCATGCTGCCTCCTCCTGCTCTAGCTCCTGCTATTCTCCAGCTATCGCTCCTCCTCCCACTCCCTCTCCTCCTCCTCCCTCCACACCTTCCCTACAGTCCCCCGTCTCCCCCTCCCCCGAGGACACCAAGGGCCATGCACCTGCAGAGGTGGGACCCACAGAGGCCAGCACCACTTCCAGCCCAGGCCCTGAGCCTCTCCTCCCCCTTCCTTCCCTTTCCAGCTCCCTCCTCCAAGGTCCCCACAACCTCCCTTCTTCCATCCTCTCTTTTCCCCTCTCCCAGGTTCTTTCCGCGCTCTCTCCTCAGTTGCATTGACCCGCCACCCAGTTCTGTAAAATAAAGAAACTTAAATGTTTTTATCTGGGCCAAACTTATGTTTATTTGTTCATCAGGAATGGGGGGAAGAGTGGGTTAACTGGAAGGACAGCAGTGAAGAGTGAAGCAGAAGCCTCCACTGGGGTGGACAAGGGAACAATGTTGATGCTCACCTGAAGAGAAGCTCTCCCTCAGGGCCTCCTGGATGCACACAGCCCCCTGATGGGCCTGCTAGATGGCAGCTGTGTATGGCAGCTTGAATATCCTGCCTAAGCAGTCTGCTTCAGCCCCTCCACCCTGGAAAGAAGGCCTCCCCGTCCTCTCACACACGTTGTGCAGGACACAGCACGCAGCCACCACATACGGAATGTTGTGCTCCCCAAGGTCCAGGCGGGTGAGAAGGCATCTGAAATGCGCCTTCAGGTGGCTGATGGCACCCTCAAGCACCATGCAGGCCTGTTCAGCCTGATATTAAATGCCTGTCATGCAGGGTTGAGGTGGCCCATGTATGGCTTCATGAGCCACGGCTGTAGAGGATAGGCCACATCCCCCACCAGGTATACGGACATGTTCACATCCCTAACCCTGATGTAGTGGTTGGGCAAGAAAGTCCTGGTTTGCAGCTTCTGGCAGATGCTAGAGTTCCTGAACACACGTGTGTCATGAGCTTTCCCCGACCCCCCCAACTTTTTTGTCCATAAACTAGCCCCGGTGGTCAGTCACATAGCCTGCAGGACCACAGAAAAGTATCCCTTGTAGTTAATGTACATTGATGCCTGGTGGTCTGGGGCTCGGATAGGGATGTGTGTCCCATTGATAGCCACCCCCTCCCAGTTGGGGAGGACCAGCATGCCAAAACCCTTGATGATGGCATCCACATCTGCCAGGCAGATAACTCTGCACAGCAGGATGCTGTTGATAGCCCTGACCACCTACAGAAGGAGACAAACAAACCGAGAATCACAGGGGTGCCAGGGTGCTTGAGATTACTCCCCTCCCCTTTCCTAGTCTCCCTCACCAGGAGCAACCCTCTGCTATCACGGTCACCCTAGGCAGGGTTTTGTGTGGGTGGGAGAGAACAAACCCTCCCAGGGAGGGGACTTGCACCACCTCCACCCCACCCTTTCTTTCCCTTGGGAAACCCATTCCCTCCTTCCACCCCCCTCCTGGGACAGTAGCCCAAGAATGCCATACCTGCATGAGCAGAGCCCTGACAGTTGATCTCCCCACACCAAACTGGTTTCCCATGGACTGGTAGCTGTCCAGTGTGGAGAGTTTCCAGAGGGCAATGGCGACACGCTTCTGATGGGGAATGGCAGGCTTCGTGTGTGTGTCCCATCACCTCAGGGCAGGGGCGAGCCACTCACACAGCTCAAGGAAAGTGCCCTTCTTCATTTGAAAGTTCTGGAGCCATTGTTGGTCTCCTCAGCGCTCCAGAACGATGTGGTCCCACCAGTCTGCACTGATGTCCAGACGCCAGATGCGGTGGGGCATGGTGCCCAGACCACAGCGGGCAGCGGGCAGGTCCTGTAGCCACTTCCCCACATACCCAAAGATGGTCTCCAAGAAGCAGTGGGGGTTGGGTTCCTGCAGAGCCTGGGAGACAGGCTGCAGAAAGTGCTTCATGACTTGCAGCAAAAGCTCCAAGAGCTGAAGACTGCCTGAAGACAGCTCCTGCCCCATAGCAGAGAATGTTGTGGTGTCCTGAGTCTGAGCAGCCAGAGCAAGACGTAAAAATGCTTTACTGTCCCTCAGCGAGGTAGGCAAGCAAGCAGGGAAACCTGAGAACCAGCTGTCCAGGGAGGTCCCTTTAAGCACGAGCCTCAGATAGCCTCAAGCAGCAGCCACAAGAGGTAACTACTGACCTGATGCCCTGCCGGAACTGGTTCTGGGTGGCCTTAAATGTGATTCAGCATCCAATGAGTATGAATGCGCTATTTCGAAATAACTGGGCACTATTTCTAAATGCATTTTGTGTGTAAATGCACTATTTTGAAATAAAATATTCTGGATGATCTCATCCAGAATACTTTATTCTGGATTAACACTGCAGTGTAGACATAGCATAAGTCTGCCAGAGATCTACCTGTATGGATCCCTTTGGACACAAGGAGTCCCCTTCAAGATCAAACAAAATACAGGACTATGTAGCACTTTAAAGACTAACAAGATGGTTT
>CM057848.1:47801876-47812426 GCA_030068395.1 Apalone spinifera | reverse complement strand
GTCCTGTATTTTGTTTCAGCTACACCAGACTGACACGGCTACATTTCTATCACTCTTCAAGATCAAAACCTTGAAGAAGAATTTTGTTGATGAAGTATGAGCCAGAATAGAATCAATGCATTTTGCAATGGCTATATTGGCTGCGAAATGCTGACAAGAGTAAAAAGTTATAAAAACTTATTAAAGTAAGCAGGTCTGAGAGAAAACCCTCAAGAAGCATGAGGGCTCCCTTTCATTTACTCCTGTGACTCCATTAGTTTTACTGGAGGTACTCCAGATTTACATCTGTATAAAACATAACCAGTGCTATTTTACTGTAGTCAGTGTTCAACCACATGTAAGGTTTCATAAGAATTTGCATCACATTTAAATTAATAAGAATTAAAAAGTCATTAAGAAAATAAAAATATTTTGTAAATAAACTTTTTTTGTTAAATTATGATCAAATTAAAAGGTGAAGTGAAATTCAAGTTAAGACCTGTCAAGTGTGGTGAGCTCCTGAATCACAGCCTGGAGCAAGGTTTGGTATTCAAAGAAATAAATCGTAATATCCCTTTTGATGTAACATACTCCCCTTCATTAAATTCAGTTTGTATTTCCAGATTTCATTATTGCAACTCTTTAATCTCAGAGGCAGCGTGGGTGAGGTAATATTTTTGTTCAATCAACTTCTGTTGGTGAGAGAGACAAACTTTTGATCTACATAGAACTGTCCTTCAGGTCAGGTCAGAGGAAGAGCTCTGGGTAACTCAAAAGTTTGTCTCTCTCACCAACAAACGTTCCAATAAAAGAAATTACCTCACCTACATGGTCTCTCTAATATCCTGGAACTGACCTGGCAACAACAACACTGCATACAATTTTGTAACCTGAAATACCACAAATCACATTGCAATCTATGTTATCTGCACTATCAGAATGATGCACACTGGGTTATCTTTAGCAAACTAGAAAGTACCAAGATAAATTACAAGCAGAACCGGCGCAAGCTATGGGCTGACTGGGCAACAGCCCAGGGCGCCCGATTGTGAGGGCTGCCGCACGGTGCTGCCGGGCCAGGCAGGGGTGGGGCCGTGCATGCACTGCGCGCCCGGGGGCGGCACCGCGCACCTAGGGCGCCAGAACGGCTCGGGCTGGCCCTGATTACAAGGAGGATGAAATAACCTTGTTTATTAAATTTTATTTCTAGACTGAGACACACATTTAGCCTTTTAGTATGGCAATCTGGGCTGCACCAAAGGTTTACAATGGAACACAAACCACAAAAAACTCACAATATTTGAGGGTTTACTCTTTTCAGGCATGAAACTCAGACAAAATTTGCAGTAACATCCACCTCTCAAGTGAATCAGTGTCTCACTTTGAGTGAAGCAAGCCAATTTGTGGTTTTGTAACAAAATCACATGTTGTTCATAATTTTATTCTGGTTTCCACATGAAATGAAGTGAAACTGCAGTTATGAGTTTTGGTTTGAGATTTAATCATCTTTTCAACATAAAACTCCAAAAGAACCTAAACCCACCTAGATCAAAAGCCAAAGCAAATGGTCATGTGAGTCTTTGTGAAGTGAAACCACTCAGTTTTCCACAGGTTTGCCATTCAGCACATATTTCTGAGCTTAACTCAATTTTCATTTTAGCTGTGCAGCTTACCTTTAACTCTATATGGTAACTGAAGAACCCAATCTAATTCCAAAATAATCACCAGTGTTCTGTTATCTCACAAATAACTTTTGTGCACCTTTGCTTTTGAGAAGCTCATTTATCAGGTAGGTGAAGGACCTCTTTTTGCCTCAATTTCTTTCATTCCAGTTTTTTGCTATATCACCCGATTATATTGGAAGACAGTGTCTACTGATGAGTAATGTATTAACTTAAATATACACAAGTGATACTGTACAAAGTATCCAAATCTTAGAGGGAAACAGGACTGTGAATTATAAATATTGAATGAAAGCATACTTTTTATCCTTTTGTATGCATGAAAGTGATTTTAAATAATACATACAAACAAAACATTAATTGGTAATTGTTTGCATGAGTTTTCAGCCCTCCACAAAGAGCCAGCATGTTTATGTTTTTATTTTCATTCAGTAGAAAGAATTAAAAAAATGAAGGTTCAAAGTCATGGAACAATGCAGTGTGCTGAGCTGCATTCTTTCCTGGGATTCGGAATGTTACTTTAATGTATTTTTAAGTATAATAATATTTAGGAAAGTTGAAATATTTAAACACTCTCAGGGATTAAAAAGAAATCTCTTGTTTTGGTCAAAATTACAAGTGTAGACAGCATGTGTCAGTACAGAATGTCATTACTTTTCTCACTTAGCTTTTTTGACTAATCATGGATTTATAGCTCTATCCATCACTTAGTCCATTGGCCTGCGATCCTATTCTTTCAAGATTACCAGATTTCAAATGTATGTGATGCAATACTAAAAGGGAGTCTCCATTAAGATTTTTCATGGGAGGATGGGAACAGACTGGAATTGCTAACAGTACTGCATCCATATCACTATTTGGTCACATTTGACTTTATTGTGGTCTGTCTACGCAACTCTGCTTTCCTTCAAAAATTAATACTCTCTGAAAAATACTCAGTCATCTCTCTTAACCAAATCCTAAAATATTTTTAAATGCAAAAATTAATTCTACTCCATACTAGATCGACTATTGCATAGAAATGTAATTGTCAAATGTGCATCTTTAGTTTGGTTGCAAACTAAAGGTGCTAGTTTAGCAATTAAATTTTTTAAATTTGACCTTAGACTTTTTCTTGACATGTTATGCTGGTTGGATCAAGGCCCCCTACACTCCTTCCTGATTATTATTGTTAAATTTATATGTTTATTTGCGTTCTCATTTCAAAGATCTTCACATAGACTGATGTGTTGCTACTCAAGTTACTAAAAACTGTTCACACATCTGTCCAGTTTCCAGAACCTGTGATTCAGCCATACTGAGTCCTGGTAGTTTATCAAAGAGAAGGTTAAAGGATGACTTGATCACAGTCTATATATATCTAGAAGGGAAAGAAAAACAACAAGATACACTGATTGGAAATCAAAGGTAGGTAAATTCAAACTAGAAAGAAGGTACAGTCAGGGTATTTAACCATTAGAACAATTATCAAGAGCTATGGTGGGTTCCTTATCATAGGAAATTGTTAAATGAACGTTGGATATTTTTCTAAAAATATGCTCCAGTTTAAACAGGAATTAGTTCAGGGATTAACTCATGTTATGCAGGAGATCAAATTAGATACTCACTTTTTAGTCTTACAGTCACAGAATCATAGAAATGTAAGACTTGAAAGGAACCCAAAGAGTTCATCTAGTGCGTTCCCCTGCACCGAGGCAGGATAAAGTATCCTACTTCATTCCTGACAGGTGTTTGTCTAACCTTTTCTTAAAAATCTTCCGCAATGGGGTTCCGCAACTTCCATAGGTAATTAGTGTTCACTAGCTAAAAGATCTCAGATTTTTACAAGGCATAAAACTCGTATCCTCCATAAAAGTATCCACTATTCACTTTGGATGTGTCTACACAACAAAGTTATTTCAGAATACTGGCTGTTATTCCAAAATAACTATGCAAGCATCTACACAGCAATTCCATTACTTTGAGATAATTTTGAAATAACAGGCAGCTTATTCTGACTTCTGTAAATCTCATTCTATGAAGAATAATGCCTATTCCAAAATAGTTATTTCAGAATAGAGGCTGTGTAGATGCTACACTTCTGCTATTTCAAAATAGCTCCTCACCAGGGTCATTATAAGTTATTCCTCCTGGGGCTCTAAATTGAGATAGCACATCTATATTAGGGAAGCCTGCCTCGGATTAATTTTGAGGCTTCCCTGCAGTGTAGAAGTGCTATTTTGAAATAAGCTATTTCAGAATAACTATTCCAGAATAGCTTATTCCAAAATAACTGTGAAGTATAGACGTAGTCTTTGGCTTCTACGGCTAGTGGTAAGGCAGACCCTGCAATGCTAAGATTGGTTGACAAGAAAATCTTCCAAATAGATTATTAAAAAAGTTCCCTTAAAATATAAGTGTTTCTTTCTGTAGATCTCACTGGGAGGAATCCCACAGAATAACAATTTTAAAATATCCTAGGTTGAAAAAGAGAGCAAGATAATATAAGTAAAAACAGGAAAAACTATGATATTTCCAACTACATTTCAAGAAGTCAGAGGCTGATGGGAATGGCCCCCCGCTGGTTGGTAGCCTGTAGCAGTAGTGACTGGAAGGTGAGTGGGCTTTTAACAGGGTACATCTACACAATGGCGCTATTTCAGGATAATGTCCGTTATCCCGAAATAGCTTTGTGCGCATTTTAACAGCATGCCTGTTATTTTGTAATAGATTCAATTACTAATGTAATGTATTCTGGCTTCCTATAAACCTTGTTGCACAAACAATAAGGAAGACACCAGAATAGTGCTCTGTTTTAAAATCTGATGCTGTGTAGAAAGCGCCAAATTTCAAAATAGCCTATCTTGAAATAAGCTACGCAATTTGCGTAGCTCAAATACCATAGCTTATTTTAAGCTACGTGCAACTGTGTAGATGTACCTTCAGAGTCCTCTGTGAAGCTGAAAAAAGCTATTATTCCAACTCTACAGGTACAAAATGGAAGTTTGTCATTTTACAAACACCATGAAAATAAGAGGATTTTGGCACATAATCCATCAGGTAAAAAATTGCCTGTTATTTAAAAAAAATCATTTATTATTTTTGAACAGTTGTGTAATCTCTTATCAGGCTGAACTGTGCTGTTCTTTCTAATTATAAATCTGTTTAACATTGAACCAATACTGAGGGGTACAATAGAAGCTCAGCTCAAATTAAGGCCCAATACATCAGAGATGCAAGCAGAGGAGATGGCAGAAGACAACATATTCTTCAGTTTGCAATGTAGAGCAAGTGTCATATTCTTATAGAATCATGGAGTCCTTGAGAAGTCATTGAGTCCAGTCCCCCGCCCTCATAGCAGGACCAAGAACTATCTAGATCATCCCTGATAGTTGTCTATTCAACCTATTCTAAATATCTCTAGTGATGGAGATTTCACAACCTCCCTAGGCAATTTATTCCAGTATTTAATGACCCTGAGAATTAGGAAGTTTTTCCTCGTGTCCAACTTAAACCTCCCTTGCTGCAATTTAAGCCCATTGCCTCTTGTCCTATCATCAGAGGTCAAGGAGAACAATCCCTCCTCATTGTAACACCCTTTAGATACTTGAAAACTGCTATCATGTCTCCTCTCTCAGTCTTCTTTTTTCTAAACCAGGGGTTCCCAAACCTTTTGATACTGGGGACCAGTAAATCTATTCACGAGCTTTTGGAGGACTGGGGACATTTATTTGCATATTTATGTATTCATTAAACAAATGATGAATATGCAAATAAATTGTTTCTGGTCCTCCCAAAGCCTCCAGTTCCAACTTTAGCCCACAGAAAAGTCAGTTGGGGCCACACAAGTGACAAACAAAAATACAACCCCTTCACACTCCTCAGACCTCACTAATGTGGCCCCAACTGTGCTTGTGGATTCTGGGACAGAGTTCTGGGGAAGGGTGCCAATGAGTGCAGGGACAGGGTACTTGTGCAGGTCTGGGCGGGTAGGGGACAGGGACTGATACCTGGGGATCCTGTAGCTGCCAAGACCAGGAAGTGCGCAGGCTGCTCCCCCGTCCCCCAAACAGCGGTGCGGTATCTGACACACAGGTCCGTTGCACACCTGATGCCTTCTTGCACAAGGGGAGGGGGAATCCCGGGCTGCACCAGTCCTAACTGCTCGGACAGCGCGCACTTTGCTCCTCATCTCCCCACAGCAGCATGTGCCGCCCAAGCAGCTGGAGCCGGTGCAGTCCCGGATCCCCACCCATTCTCCCAGGTTCAGGAAGGCAGCAGAGGAACAAAGTCCCCAGCGCACGATGGACTGGCATTTTAGGTACCACGCTGGCTGTTGGGGCAGGGGGAAGAGCAGCCCGTGCACTTCCGGGAACTGGCGCGCAGCTGCAGAACTGCCCCCCGACCATGCAGGAAGCCCGCGCTACCTCCGTTGACACTGGGGGTTCAGCACAGCATTCATCTTGGGGGTTGCGGGCAGTGAGACAGGCTCTTGCAAAAAAATTTCTGAGGCTCGGTATTTTTTTTCCTAAGGCCCGGTACTGGGCCATGGACCACAGTTTGGGAAACACTGTTCTTAACTAAACAAGCCCAATTCTTTAAGTCTTTGCTCATAGGTCATGTTTTGTAGACCTTTAATCGTTTTTGTTGCTCTTCTCTGGACCTTCTCCAGTTTTTCCACACCTTTCTTGAAATGTGGTGCTCAGAACTAGACACAATACTCCAGTTGAGGCCTAATCAATGCAGAGTAGAGCAGAAGAATGACTTATTGTGTCTTGCTCACAACACTCCTGTTAATGTGTCCCAGAATCATGTTTTCTTTTTTTGCAACAGCGACACACTGTTGACTCATGTTTAACTTGTGGTCCACTATGATCCCAAATCCCTTTCAGCTGTACTCTTTCCTAGACAAACACTTCCCATTCTGCATGTGTGAAACTGATTGTTTCTTCCTAAGTGGAGTACTTTGCATTTGTCCTTTTTAAACTTCATTCTATTTACCTCAGCCCATTTCTCTAGTTTGTCCAGATCATTTTGAATTTTGACCATATCCTGCAAAACACTTGAAACCCCTTCCAGTTTGGTATCATCTGCCAACTTAATAAGCGTACTCTCTATGCCATCATCTAAATAATTGATTAATATATTGAACAGAACCGGTCCTAAAACAGACCACTGTGGAACCCACTTGGTTATGCCCTTCCAGCATGACTGTGAACCATTAATAACTACTCTCTGAGAATGGTTATCCAGCTAGTTATGCACCCACCTTATAGTAGCTCCATCTAGGTTGTATTTCCCTAGTTTATTGATAAGAAGGTCATGCGAGATTGTGTCAAATGCCTTAGTAAATCTAGGTATACCACATCCACTGCTTCTCCCTTATCCACAAGGCTTGATATCCCATCAAAGAAAGCCATCAGATTGGTTTGATGTGATTTTTTCCTTATAAATCCATGCTGGCTGTTACCTAGCACCTTAAAATATGGAGATATACCATCTCATAGAACTGTCAGGGACCTTGAGAGGTCATCGAGTCCAGTCTCCTGCCCTCACAGCAGGACCAAGTCCCATCCCTTATTATCTTCCAGTTCTTTGCAGATGGATTCCTTAATTACTTGCTCCATTATCTTCAGAAGTTAAACTGATTGGTCTGTAGTTTCCTGGGTTGTTCTTATTTCCCTTTTTGTAGATGGGCACTATATTTGCCCTTTTCCAGTCTTCTGAAATCTCTCCTGACTTCCAGGATTTTTCAAAGATGATAGCTAAAGGCTCAGACTCCTCCTCTATCAGCTCCTTGAGTATTCTAGGATGCATTTCATCAGGCACGGGTGACCTGAAGATATCTACCGTGTTTTAGCATATATAACCCGCGGGTTATGCAAAGTTTTACAAACCCTGCCCCCCCCCCCCCCCCCCCCCCCCCCCCCCCCCCCCCCCCCCCCCCCCCCCCCCCCCCCCCCCCCCCCCCCCCCCCCCCCCCCCCCCCGCCCACTGGCTATACTCGTCCGCGTGTTATACAAGTTTTTTTTTACTGAAATTACAGGAAGACAAGACTGACTCTTACTTGATAAAAGCAGCATGGGAATACCCTGTGACCTTCTTCCCTCTGTTGTGTCTGTCTGAACATGGCTGGCTCTCCCTGAGACGGGGGGGGGTGATCTGTTTAAGGACACAGCCCCCTTGCTCAGCTTCTGGCTCTGGTTGCCTGGGGCAGACAGCTCACCCCCAGGGGAGTGCACAACATGGGCAAAGACAGCCCTCCCAGCCATGGGCAGGTGGGGAGGGTTGGAGACTGTGTGAGGGGTAAGCCCAGTCACCTTCCCTTCCCAGGCAGCCTCCTGAGATACAGCCAGTCTGCCCTGCCAGGCTGCGGCCATCTACTCTGCTCTTTGGCAGTTGTGCAACGATGTATCTGGAGCTCAAATGCTTCTGCACAACAGGCTCAGACTCTGAGGCCTGAGTTAATTACCCTCATTATCGTTCATGAACAGTACCCGTGGTTCATCTCCTGCGGGCTATACACATGCATGGGTTATCTGTGATTTTTTTTACACAATCAGGAAAAACTGTAGATTATGCAGGGGTGCAGGTAATACACATGCATGGGTTATATACACTAATTTACGGTAACTTTTCTAAGTAATTTTTAACTTGTTCTTTTTTTAATTTTAACTTCTAGACCTACCCCATTTCCACTAGTAATCACTACGTTAGGCATCCCATCACCATAAAACTTCTTTGTGAAAACCAAAACAAATGCCTTTGGAAGACCCTATCCTATCCTCTAGCTTCTAATATTTTTGTAGAATGTCTTCTTGTTACCTGTTATGTCTCTAGCTAAATTTAGTTCATTTTGTGCCTTTGCTTTTCTAATCTTGCCCCTGCATACCTGTGTTGTTTGCTTATATTCATCCTTTGTAATTTGACTTCGTTTCCACTTTTTATATAGCTCCTTTTTATTTTTAGATCATATAAGATCTCCTGGTTGATCCAAGGTGATCTCCTACCATACTTTCTATCTTTCCTCCGCAGTGGAATAGTTTGCTTTTGGGCCCTTAATAATATCCCTTTAAAATTTACCAACTCTCTTCAGTTGTTTTTACTCTTAATCTTGCTTCCCATGGGACCTCATCTACCAGCTCTCTGAGTTTACTAAAATCTGCTTTCCTGAAATCCATTGTCTCTAGTTTGCTGTACTCCCTTCTACCATTCCTTAGAATAGTGAACTCTATGATTTCATTATATCTATCACCCACGCTGCCTTCCACTTCCAAATTTACAACCAGTTCCTCCCTATTTGTTAAAATCAAATTGAGAACAGTTTCCTCCCAGTAGCTTTCTCAATCTCCTGAAATATAAATTGTCTGCAATGCAGTCCAATAATGTATTGGATAATTTGTGCTCAGCTGTGTTTCCCAACAGATGTCTGGCTAGGTGAAATTCCCTATCACTACCAAATCCTGCACTTTGGATGATTTTGTTAGTTGTTTTAAAAAAACCTCATCCACCTCTTTTGCCTGGGTAGTAGAGTGCTTGACTACTTATGGATTGTAGGTGCAGTAGAAACAATAGCCAAGATATTATCTTCCATCTGCACGTGGCTAGATGCTTATAACCAATCCTCTCTGGTACAGACCTCCCAACACTTAACCATGTGTTCGCTATCTTCGTATTTTTTGATTTTGTGCAGTAAATATGGGGCTACCATGCTGGAACACTTCAGAAGCTGACCTGTGCAAAATGAACTGCTTTCTTATTTTATGGTGCTTCTTGTACAGAGAAGATTGTGCTCTGTGGACTTCTGGTTTCTGGATAGTTCAACTGAGAGTTATTTTTATTTTAATCTATAAATGAGCATGTATTTGGGGTCCAGATTACCTCAGACTCTCACTCCTCATGTCTCAATTAAAATTAGCTGGGATATTCTAATTGGATTTGGATTTTGAACTCTAGAGGCAGAGCAGTCTCAGTAGGAAATCCTGGAATCAGGAACTTGAGTCTCTTGTTAATGTGACAGAGCCCAAGTTTGTTAGTCTTTGGGGCACATTTAAAACTTATCATTCACCGTGGCCATTGCCTAAATGAGTAGCCTAGGGACACCAGAGTTCCCTCTGTAATTCAGGCGGGATTGAGTAATTTTGAATTGACACCATGAAGTCAGTTATGATAACTATGCATTTTTCCAAAAATTATTGTACATGCATTTAGGTACTGGCTTCAGTAGGCAATGTTTACATATCTGTAATTATTTGAACTTGCTACATTTATAAAATAGCAAAGTATATGACAACTTTTTTCATTTTATAAAATAATTATTCACTAGACTCAACATATTAAGAAAATACTCAGTCTTCATAGACTTGGAAGCATAAATCCGCTCAAGTATATGTAATAAGGATGGTACATATTTAGTAATGGATACAGAGCAGAGAAGAGGCTTTCTAGTTATGTAAAATAATATTATAGCCATTATCACTCACTAATAAACATGGGCTATTTTTAATCTCTATTTGTTATTTTGGAGAGCATGACCTATTTCTTTCTCCCTGAATAAATACATGAAGTAGAGAAAAATTGATTAGCAAATATGTCCCATGCTGCACAATCCATATCTCGTAGGCCTGCTTTGTATATGGTAATGGGTGTCCATAGCTACATACAACAGAAAGTAGGATAGAATGACAGATGCTAATCTTTATATATGTGAAAGTTTATCCAAACTATCACCCTATTCAACAGAGGTCTCTTAAGTGGCTGTTTTCATAAATATAATTAATTTCATCTCAGGTGTAAGCACATGGAGGGATTAATTTGTCAGTACAACTTTATGTGATGAACTCTCTTTTTTGAAACCTAGCTTACCTTTAAAAAAATCTATGATTAATACACCTGAGGGCTGCGTCTAGA
>CM057848.1:47772685-47801776 GCA_030068395.1 Apalone spinifera | reverse complement strand
CCTCCTTTGCATGACTTTTCCGGCAAAGGGGGCCAGTCTAGACGCAGCCCTGGACCATAGTTTATTATTATCAGTCATGGGCATTACAGTTGTGCCTAAGGACCAGCCAAGAATGAGACTCATTTTACAGAGTAGTAGATAGCCCTTGTCCAGAAGAATTTACAACATAAATAGTCAAGTCAGACTAAGGGTGAGAAAGGGGTGGAACAGACAAGCAGAGGTAATGTGATGTGATGGAAGCAAATACCATGTTAGATTTGTTTGTTTGTTTGTTTGTTTGTTTGTTTGTTTGTTTGTTTGTTTGTTTGTTTGTTTGTTTGTTTGTTTGTTTGTTTGTTGCAAGACTTACTTAGGAGGGGATATGCTCCTAAACTGAAAGACTAGAGAAGCAAATATTGGTGAGAGGGATAGGGCAAAATAGAAGAAGGTAAGAGGGGCAGGTGTGTAGGGAGGCTGAAGTGAAGAGTCTGTAAGGGAGAAAGAAGGGAAAACAGATGGAGCAAGCAGTCAGTCAGTATAAGACAGAGAAAGGCCTGTCAAAACTGTAAAATGTCTCTCTATGTCCAAGGATCCAATGGTTCCTGCTTTGACTACTTCTGCTCCTACCAGCTGGAATCTACTTCGCTCCTCTCTGAAGTGGTAAGAGGCACAGGGGAGTTACCACCTGACTCTTAGTGCCACCACAGTGGGTGGGGCTGGATTCCCCTATAATGTTCTTGTTTCAGGGCAGTGGTGTTGGTACAATTTTTAGAGTGGGGATACTGACTGCCATTGAACAAAACGGTGAACCTTGTACACGATGGAAACCACTTCAAGCCCCCCAGCATTCCCATGTCCTGCAACCCTGTTTCAGGGAAATACAGAGAGAAAGAGGGCCATAGATGGGCCCCATTTTACCCATTCTTCCCGAGTGCAGCAGTCCCTACTTTAGTGGCTTTTGTCCCTAATGTCTGGAGTTTCTGACACTGTTCTTCTGTAGGTCTGTTCTTTAGTAACATTCTTTACTGAACCAGGTGGACAAGAATTGACTTGGGTTTCACCAGTGTTATTGACAAGGCTCAACAAGATAACGTAGGCTGCTGCTTTAAATTAAAAAAGCCTCATCATTCATCAAGTACTTCTGAGTGTTAGCAACCACAAGTTTGCCTGTCTGTTTGATTATTTTTCCATGGGGGAAACTGCTCATTGATAATGTAGGAGGAGAACTAAGTCTGCAGAGTACCATTATTTAATGCATGCAAGGGTTAGTGCAATAGAGGATGCCACTCTTTCTCTATGAGCTACACTAGTATATTATTTAGGAGCTGGAAATGATTGTATTATACATTTAGAAATCTGTCCACTGGGACAAACAATAGTAATATTAGAGTATATTTGTACACGATGGTGCTGGGGAAATATATTTACTATCTATAAGTTAGCTCTTATTTTGTTGTTAATGAATCTATGGTGTCATCTCCATGTGCTTTAGCGAGTACATAATTGCCTAGAAATAAAAGACAAAGACAGGAGGTCAGTTTTTTCACTGCCTTGCCCTTTACATGCTCCTTTACAACTGGGAAATGTGTATAATATCTAACAAATGAGAATGATAGCATTCTGCACATTTTGACTGCACAAACTGTAAAGCAGTGGAGAAGATGCTTTATCTTGAAAAGAACTGAAATCATGTTGTTTTATAATTTCTCATCATTTTTAGCATATAAACGCAGAGATTGTCTATCCAAGTCAGAAAGTGGCTAAATCCTTGCATTCAAGACAAATATTACACAAATTCCCTGCTACAAAAAGTATCCAGGTTTGCATAGCTAGTGTTTGATAATATTGTGCTGCACTTGTGTAGTGCTTTTCATTTATAGATCCCAAAGCACATACAAATTTGCATGTGGAGAAACTGAGGCACAAAGGGGTTAAGTGACTTGTCCAAGATTATTCAATAGGTTGAGAATAGAACACAAATTGCCTGATTCTTTCTTTTTAAATTCCGGGTTCAATACATGACACAGTAATTGCATAGTGAGAGTTGATGACCCAAATATGTCATGCTTAAACTATCAAATGCAGTGATTGATTTTAAGAATAACCAATCAGCATAATTTGGCTCAAGTTCTTTCATTTGCAATTTACTGTGACACAACGGTGAAAAAAGAAATCATATAGTCTGGGAGTTTTTCCTCTGTTACTGTAATCCTGGAAAAGTTGACTGTAAAACCTTCACACCTCATGCAAAATAAATGTCAAGACACTCCAGGCCATCCAGGAAAGTTCAGGTAGTAATCGGGTTCTCTGAATTATAAATTTTTATTACCTAGTTTCATTTTAGGACTGGTGTTTGATATGGAATGGATTCCATGTAATACAAGAACAAAACTCTAATATTATGGCTGCTAGAAAGAAAGTTCAATATCACCATCTTGAAGCCTTAAAATTCTACCTTCCTTGCAGGAAAGAAGTACGCTTTTAACTGTAACTTGATGTTAGTCAGTGGATTTTATGCGATAGAGCAAGAAATAGCAAAGAAGGCAGGTGGAATTATAAAATTCCAAGATAGAAGTCTAATAAATGCCAAATTCTGTGTAATGTAACTGATAATTTCACATCACCATTTTGTATAATTCTGTCAATAAGATCTTGTCTTGTGCATGGAAAAAATAATTCAATAATACATTTTTACACTAATTATAAGCCTCACTCATTACTTCACTCTAAAATAATTGTACTGTAATCAAATTTAATTAAAATAATATGTTATCTATTAAAATAGCATACTAAATATAAAATAAATGTAGTACATCAAGAAGAGCTTAAATTCCAGTTATACTCTGCATTAAAGTGTCTTTTGATCTGAATCGTCACGAAAGTCTCATCTCTGAGATGAACTTATCCCTTTCAATAATAAATATACCTTTCTTGGGAGACTCTGGGGGAAGATAAGACATGGAATCAGTATTTTAATTTATTTTTTCATCTGGCCTATTGGCATTAGTTCAAGAATATGAAAAAAGCAGTTTAAAAGTACACAGCCAGCTCTTTTTATCAAAAACGTATAGTGAAAAATATTATTTGTCCATATTACTTCAAATCAGAGTTACACTACCTGATTTTGTTAAAAGATACTTTGGGACAGATAGTTTGGTTTTCTTTTGTCATTTTTTCACTTAAATGTTGTGAACTGAGAAAGTGCCAGACTAAGATTTTTTATGTAGTTTTACACATCATAATACAATATTATTTTTACCATGTCAAAGATGTTTGCACCATTTGGGACATGTCCATCATCAAAACTCAATTAAAGTGAGCCTTTCTATCTTCAACTAAAACAAACTGTTTACTTACATTTGCTCTGTGTTTACTTCACAAGAGGTAGAAAACCCAAATATAACAGTAACATAGGTGTCTTGGGATATAGCACGGGTCAAAAAATTTAACCCAGGGACGAAGGCATAGTCTTTTGGTTGCAACAGGAGACTTTCTTTTTCCTTTGCCAAGTAAATGGCAGCATTATAATGGTATTCATACTTCACGTGGTGTCCTAACAATTCCTCTATTCAACCTGAAAGGGATATATTCCCTTTGTTGCAAAGTATTAAATTTGTCCCTTGAGATTAGCGTGTAGGCAGTTTGAAGGATGAAACAGGATTAGATAAGGTTTCTTACTGAGAAAGAGTTCTGAAATAGTGCTGTAGAATACCCTCCCAAGTTACATGTGTTGAAAAACATGCTTTGTTTTAACACTTCAAATCACAAATCAAATTTATCAAATTATTAGTTGACAAAATGTTTCTTTGTGGAGTTTTGTGAAAGGCAGACAAGTTACAAATAGAGGGGGAAATGTCACTTGATTTTATTGTATTTGAAACTTTAAGTCTGAAATTCTTCTATGCTATATATTAATGTTAAATATGTTTTAACTGAGTAGTACAAAAATTGTATTTATCTTCTAAAATATTCAGCATATTTTTGCCTTTCTTGTTATGATTTCAAGAAAAAAATTATTCCCATAGAGCTTGTGAACTCATGCAAGCTTTTAAGTCTACAAAGCATCAAAAATCCATGTCAAGATATAGTCAGTAGTCAAGATATAGAAAATGTCAGTAGTTCAGCTGTGCTCCACTCACTTACATATAATTAATAGTGTTGTGTACCACACAAAGACTGGAATTAATTTGATGATCAGGTTCTCGGTGAACACACTTTGAGGTCTTCGACTTTTCTTCCTTGGGAAAAAAGCCACTACTTCATTTCCTCCACTGTTAGACTTAGTTTTGAGGATGCAGGCATTCAGTAATTACATTCTTGGGGATTATTAGCCAGATATGTATTATAAAGTAAGGGCAACCTTTTTTTTAACTGATAGAGTCACAGACAAGGGCAGTTCTATCCTACATTTTTTTTATCCTCCTCTGTGCACTTTGACCCCATCCTTCCTCAAATCCCTGTGTTTTGTTATCTTCTTTGCTGAGGAAGGCTACATGGAATTCTCTTCAACATCTGTCAACAGCTCTCTTGACTGGTCACAAAAGCAAACTGGGGAGTGATGCAGGTACACCCATCTCTGGGGCTGAGAATGCTGCCTTCATAAAACTAGTAGCCTTTGCTAGCTCTTTGGCTGATTAGAGCCTCAATAGCAAGCTAAGGTGCACCATAGTATAAACCCCCAACTCCTCATTTTCTTCAAGCCATAGAACTCACCATAATCACCACCATTAAACTGACTCTGTCTACCTTTCTTCTGGGTATGAAGGCAATCCGCCATTCCCAAGATTGTAAGTGCCACTCCCATAACTCACCCAAAGAGAAGGCTGTAAGAATTGGAGTGATTCCAAGTCTCTCTTTTCCAAAACATCCCAATCATATATTAAACCATGGGTTGGGGTTCAGACTAGACTTGGGTGCCTGTCACTAGAGAACAATTTTCTCCTTACACTGCTATAACTTCCCATGAGAGGCAAATTTCCATAGGCTCTTGCTATGTCTCGACATAGTAACAAAATCTTTTATTCTGTGTTTCCTCCCATTTTCTTCTTTTAAAACTGGAAGAGGATATAAAATACCCGTACAACTGACATAAAAGAGAACAAACACCATCACCTGCAATTAAAAATTTTGTCCCTGCACTGCAGTCATTTCTAAGCATGGTTTTAAAATACATTCTTTACCATATGTACCAAATAAAAGATAAACTACAAATATTAATGAAGACTGTGGACAGAGAGAGAGAGGTAAACAGAATATGTGCTATTGCTCAGTGCTTCATGCAGTCAACAAAATCAGCATACTTTAAAATGGGTTTGGTGACTTACCCCCTTTTTAATATTAGACACAGCAAAATGTGATCGCTTCCCACACAAGGCTACTGAATGATGAAAATGTACATCATTAACCAAGTTAAATGGCACTAGGTTTGCAATTTTCAAGGCACAGATAAAAATGGTATGCTCGTATAATTCATGAACCATTATAACAGATATGTTACCTTAATGTAATGCTCTGAAATAACTATCTTCATTTTCTACAGCTGGAAGAAAGCTCACTTTAAGAAAAAAAGGAGGAAGGAAACCCTTTAGAGTCACCTAACAATGTTTTCAGGCATAAAACTCAGTTAACTACTTTTTTTTGTTTGTTTTTTTGTTGTTGTTGTTTTTTTTGGTGAACATCATTGCTATATCATGTCATTATACAGAACACCTGTTCTGCACATCAGCCTCATATGGTGACAAACTGAAGAAGAAAATAATAGAATTGTGGGAACTCACCTTGTATATTTCAGTATTTTAAATTGCGTATTTCAATCAGATCTAGACCCTGATTCCTTGCAATTGGATCCAGATCTTGAGCCCACTGGGAACCCCAGGGACACTTGAATGCACGGGACTGCCTATTGCAATATTGATGCTATAGTATTTATAGAAGCATGTATTCTCATTAGACTGTTAGCCCAAAGATATATGAGTTGTGTGAAAATTGGGATGTCCCAGCAATTGCGGGACAACCGTATGCAACTTTCATGCCCAAACAAGAGTTTAATTAAATCTGGTTAATCCATAAGAGGAGCAGGAGTTGAACAGGTGTGTTGTGTGCCCCTCAAGAGCATTGACACCTGTTTGGGGGCCAGTGACTCCCACAAATCAATAAACCCACCACCACCATTCTGAGCAGCCACAGCAATATCAGCTAGTCACCCTTCTCAGCGTTCAAAGAAGAGATAGAAAATGATATGTGGATAGAAAAATGCTCCCCAGTGCCCTCTTCTTTCCCAGCCGAACAGAAAAGAAGTAGTTGATATTCATGCTATAATGTCTGTGCTACTGTCATACAGTGTGGTATGTGAACAAAATAATAAAAGATGATCTGTCAACAAGCTGCAGACTTAAGTTGGTAATTATTTTGAATGACATAGTATCACTCTCTAAAATAAATTTAAATACCGGTGAAGTGTAAATACAACAGTACTATGTAGCTAAGATTAACAACTATAATTCACATTCTAGTCAATACTTTCTGTAACATTCAACTATTGTCTACAAGAAAAGTACAAAACGTGGGGGGCTTGGGGGTTTGGGCTGGTTTGTTTTCTTTGGGTTTTTTGGAGGGTTTTTTTAATTAAACATATGCTAGGTTACAGTTTAATTTAAACATATGATATCCCATATTATTCCATCATCTTACATTGGAAGTTATATTTATACATCTAGGCATTTAATTTCTTGAATTAGAGGACACAATGAAGGTAAAGATATTCCTATATTTTCAAGTTCTCTTTTGATTGGTAAGGGACAGTGGAGGCCCATCTGTTTTGCAGCAAAGAAAGCCCCAAACCATCTGTGTAGAACCACATGCCAGCTAAAACACAGAGATATGCACAGTTTTTTGTTATGAAAAATTTTGCAGTATTTTTTTCCTGTATTAGTGTGAATAAATTAGCAACAACTAAATTAAAGTAATCTTCAGAGAACATATTAACTTTCTCGTGCATGCTGGAAAATTTATCCATTTAGAAATCATGAAACATTCATTGGACAGATATGTCCATCTGACTATTTTCTGTTCTTAAGACAGAATCATTTATCTGTAAAATAAATTATCTTCCGTCAGTTTGGTAATGGAAGTTAATTTATACCAAGGAACCCTATAGCTTTCAAACAGCATATAATTACAGCTACAGTTAGATACTGGCATAATAACAGCATTTAAAAGTTGGGTCCATATGTTTCCCTCCCATGTACAAAGCCAAGGGAGGAGGAAACTTACCCAAAAAATTCAGAAGCTTTGGCTGACCTGTAGGTCTGCTCCATCTTCCTCTTTAAAAGATACAAAGATAAGAATTGTGGAGGGGGAAGAGGCCTCAAAACCTGCATTGAATCTAGATAAACAGAAATACACAGATTTCTACCCCATTCCTCCGCTTGTATGACAACATACTCTCTGTCACCCCACAGTGGCAGCATTCTGGGCTTAGTTGTTGTGCTGCAATTGATTACAGCATAGTTATAATTGTTCTGAGTCACCTTTTAAGGGGTCTAAAGCACACGATTTGAACAGTACTAATTTGTGTAAGAATGTCCACATTTACAAGCTTTGGAAGTGGGTATATGATGTATATAGCTGCCACTCCTAAGTCTTTGCTAGCAGGCCGTGTTCTCCTTTCCCTGCAAATGGAAAGGACAAGCTAAAAGTGGCTGCACGGAGGCTGCTAATGCAGTCACTTTTCCCTTCTATTTAGTACCACTACCTTTTCTTTAGGCTTGCTGCTGTTGTGTTCTCTTCCATATTTCACTGTGAAATCAAATGGACCTTAGAGACAACACGCATTCACAAAAAAACCTTGTTCAGTTATGAGCAGAGATGGAACTCAGGGTCTTCAACAACAAAAGCATCAACCCCTAAAAGAGTAATTCCATTTGCTATAAATATCAAGTGCACACCTTTTCTGGGGCCAACCACGAGGAGGAGACAGTTTTCACACATACACTCTCTAAGCTAGTACCATTACATAATAGCTCATACTGATAGTATATATTGTTATAATGCTGCTTTAACATTATACATAAAATGATATCATTTTGGTGGTTTTCTGAACCAACTCTTTTGAATCTAAATTTACATTCACATAAGGGTAGAATGAAATATTTCACATCATCTTCCTTATTAACCCCACTCCACTTCCTTTATCAATGTATTTTGGCAATGTGTAGACTGAGAAAAAAGGTACAACAGTTAATGTTTTTCAGAATTCTGGCAATCTTGGAAAAAATGTAAATGCTTTATTCCTACTGTTTGTTCAATGCTTAAATACTAAAATGCTTGGTGTTTTGCATCAAAGAAAGCCCCAACCCTAAGGTGCCTAAATTAGAGCATGATCCTGAAAACACTTGCTGCTATCAGGTAAAGTTCATTCCACCACTCTAAATCCCATAGACCTTTGGTTTTTATCTATTTATGGGCCCAATCCTGCAAGTGCGTGGTACCAGGCAGTGATTTTAATTGGATTTCTCATGGTAGAAAGCATAATGGGCCTTGTTTACATTGCCCTGCATTTTATGCAATCATTTACACCAGTGAAAAGTGAGTGTAATATGAGTGCAAAATGTTCCCATTCTAATTCAGTAGCATCTCACAGCCTATTTGTATTGGTGAGAGTGACCACATGTGCTGTAAGGCAATAATACATTAATCAACCCCTGTATCCACTGGCAAGTGTTTGCAGAGTACAGAGACAAAACATGATTGAGTGCTATGACTAATAACTCTTGCTACTTCTCTATATGACTTCAGAGTAGATTAAAAGACTAGAAAATGTAACTCTGCATTTACAATTTTTCATGAGTATAAATAAACAAAATCAATTTCGAGTTGTTAATCTAAACTGAATTGATTTCAGAAAAGTAATTTCCAGAATCTGAGAGCTACAGCTTTGTGTAGTTGCTCCTTATCTGACACTTTTTGTTGCACTAGGCAGGCTAACTTTGTGATCCTATAATTATTTTTACATTTATTATTTTTAAAATGTGTAATTTTTTTCCTCTTGATAAATAAGGAATGACCTGTTTTGAACTACACCAGAGTTTTGAAAGGAGAAACTATTCACACATGAAAGAGTTTGGTAAAGCTGTGATTTTCTGCTTGACTTGAAATCAGTTTATGATTCAGTTTGAAGAAGGTTAATCAATTTGAGCTAAAATGGAAAGGGATATACATAAAATATATAGAAAGAGATCATTATTTTTTTCAGAATAATGTATTACAGGTGTACAAAGTGGTAACACGTTTTTATTTTGTTCCCATTATGAGAGCTCTAATAGGCACATGATTTCGAGTTATCAAGCTACAAATTGTTAGCTTTAAAGGAGATACTAGTTTGCAGTATGGTAACCCATATGGTATACTCCTAGAGGACATACCATGAACATTTAACACAGGTAAAGAATTGATCTCTTTCACCACAGTACTGTTTATTAAATAATCATAGAAATTATATTTTAAAAAATCAAGTGTCATGATTGCTACATTGCATATGTAATAAGCAGACCAAATTAAAAGGATTTGGGGTTTTTGGGTTTTTTTTTTGTTTTTTGGGGGGGGGGGTTGGTTTCTTTTCTATTGTTTTAAAAAGGGACCCTTTTCAGTTTTTCATTTCCATATGGGATAAAATCTCCTGTTTGAAGGTAGTATAATTAGTTTCTTTTTTAAAAGAACCATACCTTTGTTTTCCTCAAGAAATCAGAGTTATAGCTTTTTCAGTTTTTTATATTATTTTTTTCATTATAAACATTGCAAAAAACAATACTGAGTCATTTACCTGTATAAGTCAAAACTATGTACTCATATTATAATACATGTGCTTGTTAAAGTCTTCCAGTCATCCTAGACTTAGAGAAATAGTGTCCAAATGTACCATATTTAGCTTCTATCTCAAATTCTCCCGAGCTGTCAATTTAGGTGTTAAAGAGACCATTTGTAAAGCTTGGCTGGGAATTGCCATTATTGACTGGAATGTGTGTTTATCATTACATTCAATGATGAAAGTGGAACATGTAGCATATGAATAAATGTCAGCAGATGTTTCTTTTAAATGGCCTGATTTCAACCTCCTGTTGTTTGTCTTGAATACAAATATTAAAAAAGGGAAAAAAGACAGAATTTTTTATGACATAAGTGCAAGGGTAGTTATATTAAAAAAACAAAAATAATGATTAGAGTCAGAACAGAATAAGGAAAGTAGAATTAATAAGAATTAGTTTGGTGCTGTTAAGCTATTGTTTGGTTTGGGAAAAACTGCAGTTCAGTGTGGGCTAAGCCCTCCTGACCTTACTCCACAAGAATTGAGCAAGGTCTGCAGAATTTGTTTGCATGAGAATATTTCTTTAATTTCTATGCTTATATAATTTTTAAAGTTTTAGTATTATCTCAAAGACTCCAAACACACAAAAATCTCCCAACTGAACAAGTAGCTTCTACAAGGGAATAAATCCTACTTTATTCATGGGACAGAATGTTCTCCTTAAAACTTGTGGTGAACCCCGAAGCCATTGAAACATGCTCCATCTCTCAAACAGCAAATGCTCACTGTCAATTAAAGCATGAATGCATACATTACCTGCAATGAATGGAGATTTTAACAGGGAGTTTGCAAAAGCTTCTCCCCACCCTCCTTCTTTATACTCCATACTTTTCTTGTGAGCACAATGGAATAAGGTTAGCATAAGAAAAAGTACACAACTGTTGGCTACCAAAGAGTTGAATACTGCCACCCTAACTCACCTGAAAGAGTCCCATTGAGGTCAATGGGCCTACTCTGAGTAAAGTTCTACTCAGTGTGGGCAAGGGAGGCAGGATCTGGCAAAAAAAAAGGAGGCACTATAAACTCAGCAGTATTCCAACTAAGTCAACGTAGGGAACAGAGACAAAATTAAATCAGTCCTGTGTTTATTGGAATGTAATGCATTGTGTATGTTTCCAAATGACAACATGCTCTTGGCCTGATTTTCAGAGGTGTTGAACACCCACAGCTCTGATGGACTTCAGCAGGGGGTACTGGGATTTAGTTCTTCTGAAAATGAGGACATATGCTCAGTCATGTTCAGCAAGTATAATAAAAACTAGGAAACGTGTATTTATGAGAGAGAAATTGTAGATGGGATAAGACTTCTGTTGACTGCAGAGGTCTTTGGATCAGGCCCTATGAGGAGAAAGTATTTCATACTTTGGAAAATATCAAACATCTGCTGTACATTTGTTATGTGACTACTCCAGAATGTCTAATATGTTTTCAGAAATATTTATTTTGTAATTATGCAATAGAAAGAACAGCCCCAATTTTCACTTTACATAAATATACTTCATGTAGTTAGAGTCCATGCAACTTACTGGAAATCTTGTTTCCAATGTGAGATCAGCCTAAAGTGCCAAGGACTGGAGAAAATTATCAAGAGATTTTTTTGGGGCTATTTTTGCAAGTGAATGCCTCCATTTCTATCTTGTTCTGGTGGAATTGACCAATTAATGGCACAAGTGACATTTTTTTCACCCAAAACTTTGGAGAAATTTATTTTTGGAGCTAAATCCCTTGAGCCAGGAGAGCTCAGGCTTGAGTCACACCCCATCATTGTAAAAACTGCGCCCACCTACCTGTGCCTGTGGAGTTGGCTGCATTCCAGGAGCATTCAGTCCAAGGGAGGACATGTAATATTGACAGCAATCACCCTGCCCATAGGTTCTGTTAAAGAAGGGCAGAATTAATTGCAACCAGGTCGCCATATGAAACTCACTACTAGAGTCTGATGCTACAGTCTCTGGTTACCTTAATAGTAGAACAGAAGGTGTGACAAGCACTCAGAGGCTGGACAGACAGCTATAAATGAAAAATAGTATTATGCATTATGAACGTTTCAACAGTGAACGTACAACTCATAGAGGCTGTGTGGTTGGCAAGCTTGGTTACCCCCATCTAACAAAGGAGCGAGGGCTGAGACATAACACATTGAAATGAATTCCTTGAGTCCATGCAGTGAGTTAATGGCAGAGCCAGAAATGAAACTCAGTTCTCTTGATCCCGAATCAACAATAGATTCAACAATAGATCATTCCCCTGACCTCAAGGATGACATGCTAGGAATATCATATTTATTCTGAAACTTTATTAATTTTGTACTTTATCCACAAAAGCATTTTGGGCCATTTCAGGTGTTTTCAAATTCTTTATAATGGTGTCTGCTCTTAGGCCCTTATTCAGCAAAATATTTGGGCATGTGCTTAACTTTGTAGTGCATGAAGTACATTGAAGTCAATAGGACTTACATACATGCTCAAGGTTTTGCTGAATAGGGATAGATTTAGGCTCATACAAAGTTTTGATGCCTAAGGTGGAAAAGACATATAAGTGAGACAATAATTTGTGCATGGGGATGTCCTAAAATAAAGACTAGCACAATTATGAAATCAGAGCAGAGTATATGGATTTGGGTGCTCACTGCAGGCATACGTGAAGTATTTCTCTCTCCAAAATTCAATATAGATTTTTCCAATCCCCTCCATGCCCATCCGTCATGGACGACCAAGAGATTTATTCAGCCTTGCCACTCAGAAACCAAAGAGGAAAACTAAGATCAGCCTATATTTTCCTCGTTTACTTAGATCTTAATGCATTCTCTCCTGAAATGCTCTGTATCCTGTAGACAACTTAACAACCAAACATCAACCTTTCAGCACTAGGCATACCTCACACATTCCTTCACTTCAGCGTGTAATTCTCACCTCCCTCAACCAACCAACCAAAAACCAAACAACTCCCCTCCCACACACATACTCCCATCTCTATTATGCAGTGTTGGTGTAGCTGAGTTGGTCCCAGACTATTCGAATAACAAGGTAAGTGAGGTGATATCTTTCATTCGCTCATCTTCTGCTGGTGAAAGAGACGAGCTTGCAAGCCACAGGCCTGTAAAGCATTGCATATGCACAGACCTGGGGTATGTCTACATTGCAGAGTTTTTTCAGAAAAACAGCTGTTTTTCTGAAAAAAGTCACTTACAGCCACACTGCAATCACGTTCTCAAAAAAAAAAAAAAGAACAGAGAGGTTTTTCTGACATTGGTAAACCTCTTCCTATGAGGAAGAAATCTTTTTTTGAAAGAGCTCTTTCGGAAAAAGGTGTGTGTGGCTGGGGAAAAGGGAGTTTTCCCCATTCACTCAGTCCATAGTAATCACAGCTGAAATGTGAGATAGCGTCCATTCACTGTGTACACTATCTTTCGAAAAAGCAGATCGCTTTTTCGATGCACTTTGGCAGCGTGGATGCTCTCTTTCGGAGGAAGTTTTTTCAGAAGATCTCTTCTGGAAAAGCTTCTTCCGAAAGAAGCCTGCAGTCTAGACATAGCCCTTGAGAGGAGCTCAGTGTAAGCTCAAAAGCTCTAACTAAAGTTGGTCCAGTAAAAGATATTACCTCATTAACCCTGGGTTGCTAACGTTGCTCTAGGTCAAGGTCATTTTAATGTCAGATGCCTTCCTCTTTGTTTTCCCCTTCTTATAGGGTGTTCCATTTCCTGTTTTGACATTTGACAAAAATCAAATACCCCACCATACACATTTCCAAACAGATGCAGTATTTCAGGCTGACCTATATGATTCAGAGGAATTTGATGTATTCATTGTGTTTCTGTGTATGTTGGATGTGTTGAGAGAGTCTTGTTGAGTAGCTGAGTCTGTCAGTAGTTAGCTGATATGACCTGTGGCTTTAACAATATATGAAATAAGGTTGCCACAACTGGAGATTTTCTTATGTTGCAGTGGGCACTTATTGCACTTAAACAGTCTTAACTGTAAGCCTATAAAGTTTTCAATGGTGGGCTCAATATTAATTAAACAGCTTGTTATTTGGTATGGCTCCAGGAAATTTGCTTCCTATTTTACCCTGCATTTGCCATATTAAAAGGGCACTATCAGTGGGATGTTATGTCCTAATACATTTTTTTCTCCTTCCAGTTCTTAAAAATCACTACTTGTGATAGCTAAGCATCTCCTTTCTCAGCTTTCAAGTCTATTAAAATTCAGACTCTCACCATTGTTCATATTGTACATTGCAAGAGTAATTGTTACAGCAATTAAACTCTGAGCAACTTCATTATAATAGCTTGAGATTTATTTGTTTTTCTTCCTCTTCTTCCACAGAAACCTGTACAGACTTGTCCAGAGATAAGCTTACATATAGACTAACTCCTTCTATAGTCACCCTTCTGGTTCTCTCTATGACTTATTTCAATAAATTAATAACAATATTTAATACTGTTTTCCTTGCTCTTGGTTCCTGTTTTTAACTATGAAAAGGTAGGGAAAGGGAAAGTGTGGAAATTCTAGTGCTGACACAAAACAAATGAAAGAAGAAGGATTCTCCTTTCTCCATCTCTTTCTTCACAATGATGCTTCCCATTGCAGCTGTTAGGTCTTGATTTCTCCCACTGAATTTTATTGACAGTCATCAGTGTGCTGGAAGTTTCTGGGAAAGGGATTCTTCCTTTGGTCTACAGACTTGCTAAGTAGCACTACAGCATTAACATTAACTGCCTGAAAATGTACTGAAGAATTCCAGTTGTGTAGTACAAATGTAAAGAGGTTGCATTATATAAAAACCATTGGTCATTGAGAAGCTGCATAAACAAAGGATCAGATTCTGGTGCAGAGCAAGCACATGGACAGGGGGACTCAGGGAACAGAAAAAAAAAGTAACAGGCCAGAACATTCATTTAGCCCCTTCACACTGGACTTCAGCTGCAGTGAAGCTGCCTCCATTATTCTGGAAGCACCTATAAAAGATGAAGGTATTCAGTTATATTGAACCAATGTGCCACGGTTCACAAGTGCAATAACTTTATCTCACATTGTAATAATAGTGCAACAATCATAATTTTACCTGAATGCATGAATAACTTGTCCATGGGGTACCTCAAAGGGTCAAATTCTGATTTCCTTATTCTATGTTTACACTGTCCTTATGCAGGCAAATCTCCCACTAACTCCATTGAGCATTTTGTCCTAGTATGGGTTTAAAGCCTTACCCTTAAGTCATTTTATGAATAAAGAATGTACTTCCCCCAGCCCTATACACGCACACACCCCTTACTGTTCTTAATCTTTTCAGAGATTTCCCCACTTGTGTTGGAGTTTTCTTATTTCTCTTGCAAGATATACACACATTGCAAGATTCTGTTGCACACTTAGGCATCCATTCTTCTTTTAACATGCATGCATAGCTCCCCCTGATGCTAAGGGGAGTTATGCATGCATACTGATGAGAGAATAGACACCTTAATCCTGCTTGGCAGGATTTCCCTTTTAAGCTTTGGTCCCAAGCAGACATTTGTAGTGTTTGGTGACCTTTTGCACCAGGCCAATCAGTCCATTGTGGACTAAAGTAAGACTTCCTTTTCTTGGCATGCAGTAAGACAGAGTTTGATCCTCAAGTCTTTGAAGTGTAGCATCTGAAGCTTATAACATAAAAGCTAGTTGAGCAGCAGTAACATCAGCTGCAGAGCTTGGTACAATTGTTTTTAGTGCAGCATAGTTTCAATTAGGTCAAAAAGCTCTTTACTTTTGGAAATTCTGCTTAAGGAAAAGGTTAATGGATTAGTCTATATGCAAAGTCTAAGCAAGGAAATGTATTTTCATTTTGCACAGTGCACTTAATGGGCCTGCTTCTCCATATGCGGAAGCCCGCTCCAAAACACCAATGACTTCAATGGGGAGCAGGAGAAGGCCCATTGTCCCACTTATGTCAATATCTGATTTCTGTATCTCAACTTTCATGGGAACAAACAGTGTGGAAAAAACACAGCCTGACTTCACAGATAATTTTTTTTAATGATTTTAACTCCTTGGGAGCACTTAGTGGGGAGGGATTTGTGTGCTTAAATACTACTAATGTTAACAGAGTTTGCCCAGACATTAGTTGGAGAATAGATCTTTTAAATAGTTTGAGTGGCAAAAAAGTATCCTGAATATCTATTCTCTTTGTACTGCATTGAAGTCCTGCAAACTAAGCTTAGGTCTTCCTTATTTTTTTAAAAGGAAATGGTCTGAAATGTCAGTTTGGTAGATTAACTAAACTAGAAAAATGCTTCCCAATATAAATGACCATTATAAATGTTATAATCATAGAGAGATCAGGAAAAGAGTAATTTGCATCACAACTGTGCCCAAAAGGTACTAATGATGTTCAGGTTTGTTTGTGCCGGCATTTTATCTAACACAGAGAAATATAGCTGTGGTATGATTAAAAAAAGCAACCTAGAGCAAAGAATATGTCCTTTGCAGTATCTTCTTTTAAAATAAATGATGTCTCATTACCACAATTAAGAATAAAAGTATTCCATTAGCCACAGAGAGGGTCAAGCATTCTGGAAAAAAAAGTGAGGCTAAATAAAGAGCTTTCTGCGCAGTTCAATACAGATTTAGTTTGTATGCACAATCTTTCAACATCTATTTTGTTAAGGATACATGATCTGATCTAAGTGGTGGACAGCTTGGAATGTAAGATGGGGAATGAACCAGCTGTGTTTTTTGTTTTACTCTAATTTACAGCATTTTCATGTTTAATACTCAATGTTGTATGGGAAACTACAGCAATAATCTAATCTATTTTTAATGATGGAGTATATTTTTAATTATCTGGGGACTTCTCACAGCTCACCTCAAATATCATTAATAAAATAAGCCTCAATTTTGAGTTTGCAGTCAACCACTTCACAGTACCTTTCTGACATAGGGACGTATTATTATCCCTAGTCTACAGTTTTAGAAAACTGAGGCAGAAAGTGGCTTAGTGATTTACCCAAGGAGACACAGAAAGTGAGTTGTTGAGATAGGTACTGAATCTGGAACTCATAATTCCTAGTCAACTGCTCTGATCAATAGAGGAACCCATACACCTCAGTTTTAGAGGGATACCTGGCTACAAAACCAGTGGATTGTGTCTATGAGGGGAGGAGGACCAGCATAGTATAGACCTTTGGTCTGTGAGGACCCATAGGTTGCCACACATAAGTAGTGTAGAAGGGCGGTCTCAAAGGATCCACCACTAGCTGGACCCTTACATTGAGAGAGATCAAGCTCCATTGAACTCAGTAACCACTTTGGAGTAGTTCTGCAGCTTCTAAGTGACCTTCCTAGTAGGCTGCCTCCTTTTTCTCCTTTGTCATTTGCATTCACCATGTTCCTTATATCTGAGTAATTCAATAAACATCTGGGCCATAGATTTGCCCACAGATACACATGGTAACTGCATAAACTTCTGCAAAGACCAGTACAAATTATTTCTCTTGTATTAAAGTTTAGGAATCTGTGGGGGAAAGTTACAGAAAGACCAAATTCTTGTCTACTCTCTACTAGAGTGAGAAATATTCTATGGATTCTAATAATTACAGTAACATGATAGAGGGTGGCAATGTAAACATGAATTAGCGATTTTCTTTTTTGGTGACTTTTGCATGTCAACTTTATCTTTGTTGCCAAAACTCCAGTGTAGACATAGCCTCAGGCACTAGACAAGCAATTGACCCCACTACACACACAAATAGAACTTACTTACATATATTGGGTAGGTGCACATATCATACTTCGGGTATACATCTACCTCTTTGAATTTGCACTTTACCCAATTTTTGTTTGCACATACAGATTTTTTGTGTGGACTGAATCAGTGCTCCAGCATTTTTCAGCTCACACATTTTGAGCCTTGCTTTAAGATGTAAATCTATGTATGACTTCCTGAGTTAGAAAGGAGCAGGTCTACAGAAGCTCCCTGAACATCAGTGATTATAACCTTGCTTAGTGGAGAAAGGAAAGGTAGATCTGCCACTCCATGCAGCCAGCACAAATGTCATCCATGCAGCAAGGGTGAAGGAATGTTCCAGTCTTAAAGGCTGGAGTAGCAATTCTACTGCCACTCAGTGGCTTTGGGGAAGATGATTCCTTTCTCCATCCCAAACCAAACTTTGGCTTAGTTTTGGAGCTAGGATTTAGCCCATTATCTTTATAATGCCATTCTTTTGTCAGCTTTCAATCTAACTGTACAGAGAAAGGACTGAACAAAATAAACTAATTAGGCTTAGTGGACACATATGTTTCCCAGAAAGTAGGAAGTACATTTTCAAAGAGCTAAAAGGAGCTTTACTCATAAGAATCCTTTTGACTTTAATAGGACTTGACAAGCTGATACTAGCAAAGCTCACAAAACACTGGGTTAGAATTACTGCTGCTTTCTACTGCCCTATTTCCACCAGGCCCTCTCCCATGCAGCTGCAATACTTTTTCCTGAATTCTTAGTTCTGTCTCGTGTTTATTTACCTGATTCCCTTTCTCTTTGATACTCAGATCTCATCATTCCTGGCCTTCCTACTACTGGGCATCTCCCTTTTTCCCACCCCCATCTCTTCTCTCCATGGAGGTTGACAGCCTTGCCTGGCCCCTGGACAAGGCTGGGAGTGAAGCTTTGCACTCTTGGATGGGGCAGGACCTTGAGCAGAAGCGGCGGGGCTGGAGGTATCCAGCCTTTAGTGCTACTCAATCGTGTGGCCTTATTGACTTCAGTTGGACTCCTATGTAAGTATCTGCTCACTGACATGAATGAGGGTTATGCAATCTGGCTTGCAAATAAACTCTCCAATATTTTGCATTAGATATCAAATGCTCATCCATGTGTCCTGCTTCCAGTTCACACCATAAATTCACCAAAATCAAGGCTAGCTGGGATCTAATCCAATCAGAAATGAATTTTTGTTTGTGAGGTGAGATTACATACAAGGTTGTATCGCTTTGTGCTATATTGAATCATACCACATGTGACACCATACAGCATAAAAGGATTTTGTGACATAATACTGAGCATGAACATGTCACATCTGAAAAAAGTAGACCAAAGATTGGTTATTGGCTATTGGTTATTCTTTACCAAGGAATCTTCAAATTAAACACTAAATCTGCTAAATTATTGGGCCAAATTCATCTGTGTTGTAAATCTACCAAGACAATAGCTTTGTGCTAGGGTTGATTTTGGCCCCTTATTTCTATGAGTTATTATGGAAAATGTATCATCTTATACAAGATGCATAAAATAATAATGCTCAGTCTTTCTGACAGTGGGATTTTGCAGGGTGAGGAAGTTAGAAAATGTACACACACTTTTCCCCTACTTTGAAATATAATTCTAACCATTTTCATACTTATAAATTACTATTTTCCTATAATTTTCATGTTTATAGTTACAAGAGATATGTTTTTCATACAATAACACATTTTAAAATAATAATGAGCGCCTCAGATCATTTTCTTCCCATTACAAGATAACACTCCCAATGCTGTGCACGCACAGTTGGCTATCCGAGGACCCTGATGCCAAGCTGTGGAGGATATTCTTGTAGCAGTGACAAATAGCTTGCTCATGAACTGTGCAGTGTGTTGTTCTGGCAGCAAGGAAGTTGTCTATATGTCTGTCACTTGCTGAGGCTACAGAACGTCTAGATTGTTTTGATTGTTCTCCTTTTGGGAACTTACTTTTAACTTATGTGTTTCTGATGAATTGGTTCTTTTGCTGACAAGGTTTTCAGCAAAACCCAACAAACCCTACATGTGGGTACCTATATAATGAGAGAAAAAATATTCACAGTGCCATATTTGTTTTCCATACAAACCTAACTGCTGCCATTACAGCCTCCCACATACCATTTGACAATTCACTTATGCAACTGAGCATCCTAATGAATGAGGACTAAACGATGCAGCATTCCTGCACTACAGTAATGTATTTTAATCTACTTCACCTTATAATTTATGGTTTTCTTGTGTAGAATTCAAATGGACAGTACAACTTGTAAACAGGCATTCTTAGGAAGGGTTAGGGTTACTACTACTGTTTTTTAGCTCAAGCACATTTCATTTATTGGAAAAAAATTGAAAAAAACCTTAAATACCACTCTTTAGTAAAATCTGCTAATTATAACACAAGCTATTAAAAAATAGCCAGATCTCATCAGTAAACAAACTAGCTTCTAAGCATGTTTCAGGCAATCCTTACAGTGTCTGTTGACTACCTATGAAGGTATATAATTTAATTCTTGCAGTTAATTTATGGGTAAAATACAAACCAGTTGACTTCTTCAGATAAATAATAAATAGTCCTCCTATTTCACTTCTGAGTTTATAATTATGTGTAAATGTGAAATGTAAAAAAGAAAACTACAAATACAGGAATTACTGCGTTTTAAAATTAGGAAACTGAAAAGAGCAACAGTATGAATATTCATAAAGATTCAGGATGGATTTTCATTTTCTAGAATGAGAGCCGATCTAATAGATTAAAAATTATACTGTACTGACGGCTGATTTAAGTGTCAAGACCATCTTAACAGCAAGCTCAGGCTATTTTCAAAAAATGGCAAGATACTATGGCAGAATTTTAAACTGAGGCTAGCAGGCTTTTAATCTCATGAAGCAAAAAATATTTATTTTTGCTCCATCCGTATATAAATGTATTTGCTGATTTAATAATCATATTGGCATATTGAGTTAAATGGACTTTAATGCAGTCTTTAATTATTTAAAAATATAAGGCAGTGTACCGGTTTTGCATTCATAGAAATATTGGAAATGTTATTTTCCAAAAGGCCAAAGATCCCATTGCTGTTAATTAGAAAAAATAATCACAAAACTCTAAGTATAAGAACTTGGATAGCTGTTGAAAGGCATTTGAACAGTGTAGATTATGGGTACAGAGAGGCAAATTTCAGCTTGAAGTGATGTTTGAATTAGTTTGTTTTCATTGTGACCAGTGACAGTACTTAAGTCAGCCTTCTGGACTGCATGGGTATTACTAAACTAAACTTATCAAATTTGCAACTATAGCTTTGCCAGAAACATTTTTTAAACGTGCCGACAACAGAGATATTCTAGCTTTCATCACTTCGGAGCATAGAGTGAAGCTATTGATCCTAAAATTGCTGGGATTTTCTAAGGAGACTGCTTGTTTGTTCTACACTGTTGTCACTGAAGTGGTTAAAGCTTTGTTTGTTTGTTTTGCTTCTGAATGGCTCTTAATGGATTAAGCTTTAGAGCTTTCACCAAAGCTGCAACTGTTTATTAAAGTATCAAGAAATAAATTAACCACAGAGAATTTTAACAAACTATGTCAGACCACATATACACAGTGATTGACCCATGTGGATCCTTTCGCAAGATTTGAGATATTTGTTTTTGCAGCTCAGACCATGTTGAATTACTGTTGTAAGTCTGAGAAAAACAAAATGATGTGAAATGGGAAACTAAATAAGAGTAACTTATTTTACCCTGATTTTACATAAATGCATTAGATACCCATGTATGTTTGATGTATAATGATGCCATCCTCATTATCATATTAGAAAATATTATATATAAATGTTTATGCTAATTTTAAATATATTTAAACCCAAGTATTTTTATTAGATGTAATTGCATTATTAATTCTGTTTATTACAATATTGCCAGGAGGCCCTCCAAAAAGGGGGCCCATTATGATAAGCCCAGTGTAAACATAGTGGATAGGTCCTGTCTTAAAGAACTTGTCATCTAAACGGACAAGACAGAGTAGGAAAAAGGGATGTAGCATGCAAGCAGAGGGAGGGTTTGTACACATCATACTTTTTCTTTGTTTTTGTTTGTTTGCATGATAGAAATGTGCATGTAGACTTGTTTAAAATAGAATCACACTGGTGGGGTAGTTTTATATCAGTGTAATTAATCTCTTTGGATATTTCTTTAGCATAAAATCCTGTTAACATATTTAAGGAGTATATACATACTTGCCCCGTTTTTGCTTTTTTAAAAATAAGTTACATTAAAATGTTTATAAAGCAGTTTAAACATGATGCTGTATCAGTGAAATTCAGATGTAAATATAGCTGCAATTGCAAAAAAAGGAGGTTCACTTGTCTAATGTATCACACAGTGTCATAGGGAGTCATGGCTGGTGGAGCATAGAATTAGCTTAGGGACATATCACCAATGATTTAATAGGACTCACCCTGCTTCCAAAATTTCAACTGGTCTTTGCTTTTATTGGGCTACTATATATTTACATTTAAATGGTAAGAAAAAAATATCCAGTTGTTAGGCTTCAAGACCAATCATTTAACTAAAGATTTGGCTACCCTGATGTGATGCAACACTTCAAACTGATGAACATGTCTCTAGGAATGGGGCTTCCACTGCAAAATGTTCAATAATAATTACTTATTGAGTTCAGAGTATTCACTTATTTTGGGGAGGGTGCTGCATGCTGTATTGACCTACCCCATAAGGCATTAGAACAATCAGGCGTTCTATTCCCAGAGAATGCCATTAGCTCACTTGATTAAAGGACTTCTGCTAATGTTGTACCTAAACTGGGAAGAAAATGGAAGATTATACTGGGGGAAATTCTTACAAAGTATACTACCCTACAGTGTTCCCTCTAAGATTTTCCATCCTTAGGTGGGTTGAATTTTCTTTTGGGAGGGCTGAAATGTCTTATGTGCAACACCAATACTGAGATAGTATGTGGATGTGTACCCACCAGTACAAACAAAAACCATAGATATAAATATATATTTTAAATAGTCCATATGTGTGGAAGAAAATAAATTCAAACAAGGGATAATTAACAAGTAACACTTCTTATGATTATTTAATATGAAATCAAATAAAAATAAAATTAACACTGCCCTGGGCTGAAGAAGTGGGTTGTGCTCACCAAAGCTCATGATGCTATTTATATATATTTTATTAGTCTAAGGTGCTACACGACCACTGTTGTTTTTTAAGTTTCTTTAGTTACAGACTAACATGGCTACCCCTCTGAGGCCTTGGAGTACTTGTATCATCATTCTTTCTAACAGACAGTTGCATATTTCAAAGATCTTGTGACTAAGGTTTCATCCTACAAAACAGCTAGCATCACACCTAGTACTTGCTGCTTCTGACTCATAGGAGCCAGTCTCTACCAGATAGCAAAGATCTGGCCTTAATGCAATACAGTTTACCACGTATTAATTAGTAACACTAGATTTTAAAAAATCATTAAGATCAGAGTTTTAGATATCTGCAACACTCAATAAAACTCTGTTAAAAGAATCTTTCTATCTTTCCTTAAACCATTAACACAGGTGTGGGCAATAATTTTTGATGGGAGGCTATTCCAAGAATTTGGTAAGTGGTCGAGGGCCACACTCTTCCATTATATTAATGGAGGAGGTGCGGGTGTCTGGGATGGAGGCTGGGTGCAGAAGGGAGCTTGGGGTAAGGGATTGGGGTGTGGGATCTGGGAGAGAGTTTGGAGGAAATAGGGGATCGGGACCTGGGGCAAAGGACTGGAGTGAGGAGGGGGAGCAGAACCTGGGTTGTGATCTGGGGCAGGAGTGCAGGAGGGGGTGCAGGGATTTGGGCGGTGACCAGGGATAGCAGATTGGGGTACAAGTTCTGAGAGGAGTATAGGAGGGGATGTAGTGTCTGGGAAGGTGTATGAGGGCTGGAGCAGTGGTGCAAAAGGTTTGTGTTACATGAGGTAGGAGGGCAGACGGGGAGCAGAGTGTTGGGGGAAGGAGGGAAGGGCTGGGTGCCAGAGATAGGATCTGGCTGGGAGACCTTACCTGGCTCCCAGCCAGCAGCCCAGCAGGTTTCCTTAGCCAGGGTCCTTACCTTCCAGCCCTGGTATGTGCTATAGGGAGCTGCAGAAGTCATGTTTATTGCTCTAAGCTGAATGCTATGAGCTCAAGGGAAGAGGGGCACTTTACATGCTGACTGTTCTGCAAACAGGCAGCTGCTATTTTTTAAAACCGTTCTGTGGGAGCTATTGGGGGCAGGAGCAGCATGAGAAGCCTGTCTCCCCTCCCTGTAGGCTTTCAGCATTCAAAAACACTCATGTGGCCCTGAACCCACCTTTCCAGAGTGCTGAGCAGGTGCAGGGCAGGCAGGGAGCTAGTTGAGGCTTTCATGGCCAGATCCAGCCTACAGATCATCTTTTTCCCAGTCCTGAAGTAGAGGCTGGAGCCAGCTTCTCCATTTATAGCAGACCGCAGCAGCAGCTGCTGTTGCTTCTGCTCCTCCAAGAGGGTGAGTGCCCTGTCCTCCCCCCCCCCCCCCCCCCCCCCAGATGATCAGCTGAGTTCAATGATTGCATGGGGACCCCTGAACCTCTGTGCAGGGCTCAGAAAAGGGCTATTCACCACACAGGTTCACAGCTTACAGGGAACCTTGCTACCATAGTCCCTCGGCAGGGAAGGGGCAATCATAATTACAGTCTGGTTGCACTGAGAAATGTCCAAATGCACAGGAAGAGAGTGTGTTTTCGAGAGAAATTACAGCTCATGGAGGACTTTCAAAAGTAATATTTTTATGACAAGTAGAAGAAGAAAAATTATATTGGACACTGTTCATCCATCAGGAGATATTTTTCATTTTAGAACCAATGTGCACAGTGTATATAATACTAATATCTAATGTAGAGAATTAGGTATCATAAATATTAACATATATATTAACCATTATTTTTGAAAACTCATGGAGGATTTGTGAGGTCTCAAAGGCCTGGAGAAGGATGAACATAGTATCATCATTAAAAAGAGAAACGAAGTTCTGTTTCAGAGAGGTAGCTTTCTTAGTCTGTTTTAGAAAAAAACAAGGAGTCCAGTGGTACCTTAAAGATTAACAAATTTATTTGGGCATAAACTTTTGTGAGCTGGAGCCCCCTTCATAAGATGCATAAAAACAAACAAACAAAGGCTATGTCTACACTGGCAGCTTCTTGCACAAGAACAGCCATTCTTGCGCAAAAGCTTGCCTGCTGTCTACACTGCACGCGCGTTCTTGTTCAAGTAAATTTACAGTATAGCATTGTAAAACAGGGCTTCTTCCAGAAGAGTTATTCCTCTTTCCACAAGGAATAAGCCCTCTTGCACAAGAGCTCTTCCACAAGAGGGCAGTGTAGACAGGCAACATGAATTTCTTGCGCAAGAAGCCCCTATGGTTAAAATGGTCATCAGAGCTTTCTTGCGCAAGAGAGCATCCACACTGCCATGGATGCTCTTGCGCAAAAGCACATCTCTTGTGCAAAAGCCAGTGTACACTTGCCAGTGTAGACATGCTCTTGTGGAAGACTTTTTGCGCGAGAACTTTTCTGCAAAACAGTTCTTGCGCAAGAAGCTGCCAGTATAGACGTAGCCTAAGAGTATTTGAAAGTTTATAAACCAATCAGCCAAACTTCAATACCTGGAAAGATACAGGAACAAATTATTGAATCATGTATTTGTAAACACCTAGAGGATAACAGGGTAAAAAGTGATAGCCAACATGGATTTATGATGTACAAATCCTGCCAGACTAACTTAATTTCCTTCTTTGACTGGGCAATTGGCCTGGTGGTAGGGAGAAGCAGTAGATGTGATATATCTTTATTTTAGGGAAGTGTCTGACACAATCCTACATAACATTCTCATAAGCAAATGAGTCTAAGATGAAATTACTATACAATGTATGCACAAGTGAATTAACATTACTTCAGTGGTTAATCAATGACTCAGGGGTTGGATATATCTAGTGGGACCCACAGAGGTACATCCTGTGTGTGGTACTATTTAATATTTTCATTAATGACTTGAATAATAGAATGGCAAGTATGGTTAAGAAACTTGTGGATGACAAGTTGAGAGAAGTTACATGCACTTTGGAGGGCAGGATTAGAATTCAAAATAACCTTAATAAATTAGAGAATTGGCCTGAAATCAACAAGATGAAATACAATGAATACAACCATGAAGTACTTAATAAAGAAAAATAAAATACATAAATATAAAATAGGGAACTGATGAATCAGCCATACTGCAGAAAAAGGATCAAGGGATGGGAGAAGTGAATATTAGCCAACAGTGTGATGCAGTCATCAAAAAGTTTAATATCATTCTGAGGTGTAGAGTATTATATGAAACATGGAAGGTAATTGTCCCTCTCTGCTAAACATTGGTGAGGCCTCCGCTGAAGTACTGTGTCCACTTTTGGGCCCCAAACATTAAGAAAGATGTGGACATATTGTAGAGAGTCCAGAGGAGAGCCACAAAAATTATAAAAGATTTAGAAAACCTTACCTCATTCTATGAGGAAATTATTTAAAAAAACAGGATATCTTTAGTCCAGTTTAAAGAAGACTAAGGGGGAATCTGATAGCAGTCTTCACACATGGTAAGGGATGTTATAAAGTGGACTGTGATCAGTTGTTCTCCTTGTTCACTGAAGGTAGGGCAAGAAGAAATAATAAACTTAATTTGCAGCAAGGGAGATTTCATTTAGAAAGGTTTTCCTAATATCTGTCTAATAGGATAGCTAAGCACTGGAAGGAATTGGTTCCAAGGAAAATTGTGGAATCCCTGTCACTGGAGGTACAGTGAAAGCTTTGTTATCCAGCATTCTGTTAACTGGAAAACTTGGTTAACCGGCATTGCCTCAGCCACAATGCCACAGTGTCTTGAGGTACGCATTTGACTCCCACCTGTCCAGCCAGATGGCTTGATGCCTCCAACCATTACAGGGCTTCTGACAGCCAGCACTGATGGCTAACATCATCATCAGGCTTCTCCTTCCCCTTCAGCCTGCCTCAAGCTTCCAGGAGCTGGATTTGCCAGAGGGTTCCCAGACCGCTGGCCTGCTCGTCTGCCAATCACTTAGGAGGAAAAGGCAATGAAAATACCCTGAGTGAGTGAATGTGTGTTGGAGGGGAGTGGTCTGCCTCTTCATTCCTCCAAGCTTTGTTAGTCCTTTCTTTCTGGTGCACAGTACTTCCCTAAAGGGCATAACCAGAGTGACAACCTAACCCTTTGCCTTCAGATCAAACATTCTGAATAATATCCTGAGTGGCCAGGCATTTCCATTTCCAAAGGAGTGGAATTAGTTGCTGCAGTATGAGGCAAGCGCAGGGGCAGAGCAATGAGCTTGGGTATCAGGCACATTCAATTAACCGGCAACTGCGATTCCCCATGAGTGCTGGATAACAAGGCTTTCACTATATTTAAGAAATGGTTAAACAAAAGCCTGACAGGAATGATATAGGTGTACTTGGTTTTCAGTATGGGGAATGGACTAGATGTTACTCAAGGTCCCTTCCAGACTAATATTTCTGTGATTCTATAATTCTAACAACAATAACAACAAAGTCTGTCTGCTGAATTCTGTTCATGTTGAACCATATATTTTCCTTAACAACAAATGGCAATCACAAACCAATAGATCTTGTGTATGAAAGTTTGGAATCTATGTTTACTATATAACACCTAAAGCATTGAAACTCTTGAGGCAACTTCCAATTTCCTTTTTTTAAATTCATAATGTGGCTCACTGAATGAAAAAAGAAAGCCATACTCATTTAAAATGTTATTTAGAATGAAAAAAAAGATCATTTGTAGAAAAAAAAAGATCAATTTCAGTATACATTTATGCTGCCTTGTTGATGTCTTTATAATTTTAAATATTCAGTTGAAATACTGAGATACTGGTCATAAGTAAATGTCAGTGCAGTATGCAGACTCTGACATTAAGACAAGCTTTTGGAATTGATCCCATAAATTGACATTGCATATATATTTTACTTGCACGTATGTCGAAATACAAGAAAATATACTTTTTTTAAATTGTTCCTTAAAAATTTCTAAATAACACTGCTCTACAGCCAAAATGCTTCTGAAATAAATGTAGTCAAACTTTACTAATTCTGGGTCACTGAGAACGAAAATTATGCTTAAAATTGTTGATTGGCTCTAGTTTTCAAGATATGCTATTGGGTCAGTATACATGCCCCTTGACTTGAGAATGGCAGAGGATAAGTGAGTTATAAAGGGAAGGGATCTCATTTCAACCAGAAATGACTAAAATACATCTTTGATTGGATCTATGAATAAATCTATGACTGGATTTGGACAGTACTTACTTTTTAGGCAAAACAATGAATGATGCAATCTGAAGCTGGTATTGCGTCATACGTGATATGAATTGCATCATGTTATTCCTAGACGTCACGGATGTGCAATCATAATGAAGCTTACATCACTCTGCTGAACAAATTGCCCAATATCAGCTCTAGAAATCATACAGTGTCGTGCTCTCTTATTTGTCAGTGTTTGATTTTGCAAAGGGACACATTTCTGTTTAGCCAAAGTGAGCAGAGATGCCTCGTACTTGTGTGAACAGTGCAGATAACTTCTGCTATGTTTGTGGTGAAGTGATTTTTGCATCACAAAAGCGCAGTATAACCACTATGGTTAAGAAAGCCTATCACCTTTATTTTGGCTGCAAAATGGGAGATCAGGACAAGAGGTGGGCCCCACACATATGCTGCAACACTTGTGCAACAAATCTTTGCCAGTGGTTGAACAGGAAAAGGAAATCTATGCCTTTTGCAGTGCCAATGATTTGGAGAGAGCCAACAGATCATCCTAGCAATTGTTACTTCTGCCTGTTGCCTCCAGTTGGGAAAGGTGTGTCAGAGAAGAAAAAGTGGACTGTGCATTATCCAAACATTCCATCAGCTATACGCCCAGTACCCCACGGAGAAGGACTGCCGGTTCCTGATGCAGCAGAATCATTCTCACTCGAGTCAGACGAGGAAGAGGAAGAGGATGAAACTTCTGGTCCTGAACCATCAATGTCACAGGACCCACATTTTCTCCCATCCTCCTCCTTTGAACCACACCTCATAACACAAAGTGAACTGAATGACCTTGTAAGGGATTTGGAACTACCCAAGAGTAAGGCAGAGCTGTTGGGCTCCAGACTACAGCAGTGGAATCACCTGGCAGGTGATGTTAGGGTTTCCATGTTCCGTGACCGTCAAAAGGATCTTGTCCCATTCTTCTTCATGGAAGGTGATCTTGTAGCCTGCAACAACATCGATGGTGTGATGGCAGCTCTCAGCATCGTTCACGATCCAGATGAGTGGAGACTGTCCATTGATTCATCGAAGACAAGTTTTAAAGCTGTTTTGCTGCATAATGGCAGTGCTTTGCCATCAATTCCAGTTGGTCATGCAGTCCATATGAAGGAAACCTATGA